>OZ035826.1:29375432-29800741 GCA_964034765.1 Knipowitschia caucasica
AACAACACCCCACCCCAACCAACCCAACCCAACACCCCCCACCCCCCCCCCACCAACCCAAAAACACCCCCCACCCACCCAACCACCACCCCCACCACCACCCACACATAACCAACCCACCCCCACCCCCCACCACCCAACCCAACAAACCCCAACCCAACACCCCCCCAACCACCCCCCAACCCTCCACACCAACCCCCCAACCCCCCAAACACCAACACCCCCAACCCCCACCCCACCCCCCCCCCAAACCCCACCCCACCCCCCCCCCCACCCACCCCACCACACACCCCCCCCCCCCCCACCACCCCCCCCCCCCCCCCCCCCAACCCACCACCCCCCCCAACCCAACCCCCCCCCCCCCCCCCCCAACCCCCCCCAACCCCCCCCCCACCCACCCCCCCCAACAACCCCAACCCCACCCAAACACCCCACCACCACAAACCCCCCCCACCCCCCCACCACCCCCCCCCACAACACCACCACAACCCCCCCCCCCCCCCCCCCCCCACAAACACCCCCCCACCCCTAACCCCCCCAATCCCCCAACATCACCACACACCACCCACCCCACACCACCCCCCACCCCCCCCCACCCCACACCCACCCAAACCCCCCCTTCTCCCCACCCCCCCCCACACCAACTACCCCCCCACCCCCACCACCCACCCCCAACCCCACCAACCCCCCCTCCCCACCCCACCCCCACCCCCCACCCCCCCCCCCCCCACCCCACCCCCCCAAACCACCACACCCACACCAACCCACAACCCCCACCCCCCCCCCCCACACACCCCCCCCACCAACCCAACCCCCCAACCCAACCACCACCCACCCCACCCCCCCAACCACCCACCAAACCATCACCCCCCCCCCCACCCCCCCCCCCACCCCACCACCCCAAAACCCACCCCCAACCCACCCCAAACCCCCCCCACCCCCACCCCCCCCCCCCCCCCCCCCACCACCACACCCCCCCCCAACCCCCCCCCCCTCCCCCAACCACAACCCCCCAACCCCAACACAAACACCCCCCCCCCCCCCCCCACCCCCCACCCCCCCCCCACCCCCCCCCCCCCCCCCCCCCCCCCCCCACCCACCCCCACCCAACCCCCCCCACTAACCCCCCCACAAACACCCCACCACCCCACCCAACACACCCCACCCAACCACCCCAACACCCCCAACCCCCCACCCCAACCCCACCCCACCCCCCCCCCCCACAACACCCCCCCCCAACCAACCCCCCCCCCACCCCCCCCCCCCCCACCCCCAAACCCACAACCACACCCCCCCACCCCCACCCCCACCCCCCCCCTCCCCCCCCAACAAACCCCCCCCCAACCACCACCAACACATCCCCACCCCTCCCCCCCACCCCCCCCCCCCCAAAACCCACCCCCCCCCCCCCCCCCCATCCCACACCATCCCCCAACACCCCCCCCCCCCCCTCCCACAAAACCCAACCCAAAACAACCCCCCAACCCATAACCACACACCCACCCCACCAAACACCCCCAACCCCCCCCCCCACCCCCCTCCCACACCAAACCACCAACACAACATCCCACCCCCCCCCCAACCCCCCACCATATACCCACACTACACCCCCCCCATAACATCACCACACCAACACAAACAAAACTACACCACACTAAACACCCCCCTCCCCCAATTACCTCACCCCCCCCCCCTCTCCAACAATACAACCCAAACACCCCCCCCCCCCCACCCCCCCCCCCCCCACACCAACCCCCAAATCCCCCCCCCCCCCCCAAACCACCACCACCCACCCCAAAACCCCCCACCCCCCCCCCCAACCCCACCACCACCCCCCCCACCAACCCCCCAACCCACCCCCCCCCAACCACCCCATACCCATTACCCCCCCCTCCACAACACACCAAAACCACCCCACCTAAAAAACCAATCAACTCCATCAACAAACCCCAAACCCTCATAAACCCACCAAACAAATCATCCCAAACCCCCAACTCAACAAACCACCCTCTAACCTCAAAACATCAAACTAAACACAAACATCCTTTACCCAACCCAACTATCCCCCCAAAACCACCCCTACCAACCTCACCAACAACCACCCCCCCCCCCCCCACCCACACAACTTACCCCCAACCCCCACATAAACCCCCACCCCACACCACCCCCCCCATTCAATCACACCTCACCCCCACAAACCAAATCCCCACCCCCATACCCCAAAAACTCCACAAAAACCCCCTAAACACAACACACACCCTTATCCTTAAACAATCAACACTACCACCTCACCATCCCATTCCCCCCCAACCACCCCTCCCCCACTCTCCCCCCCCAACCCTCCAACCAACCCCCCACAAACATCCTTACAATTCCCCATCCCCCAAATAACAAACATCTCCATCCACCATACCCCCCCCACCACTACCCCAATATCCTCCCCCCACCAACTCCTTTATACCACATACCAATCAAAACACCCCACCAACCCCCCCACCCCTTATCCCTTTCCTCCCCATATAAAATTAACAATCACCCTTCCCCCAAAAAAAACAACTCTCTCAATACCCTAACACAATATCCAACTATCCTAAACATTCCCAAAACCACCATTTACCACCCCCCCCACTCCCACACCAAACACACCACCACCACTCCACAATCCCATCCACAACCCATACCAAACAAAACCCCATACCTAAATCCCCCCCCACAAAAATACAACCCCAATAAACTTCCCTCCACCCACTCCAAATCCACCACCCCATATCCCCAAACACTTCCAAAATACCCACCTACCCCAAAATTCAAATTACTACTAACAAAACCCCTTATTCCAATACTCAAATCCCCACCCCAACCACATTCACAAAATCAAAATCAATCACAACCAATACAACCCACTAACCCCCAACCCCCCTACCCACAAAACCCCTCCACACCCACACCCAACCCCCCCCAACCCCCCCCCCCCCCACCCAACATCCAAACCCAACCAAAAACCCCCCAAACAACCCCAACCAAAAAACCCCCAACACATACCCCAAAACCCACAAACCACACCACCAAACCCCACACCAAACCACAACACCCTCCCACCCCCATACCCAACCCTCCAACACATTACCATACACACCCCCCCACCCTACAAAATAAACCACCCCCCCCCCCTCACCCCTATCACACCAAACCCCCACACAAAAACCCCCCCCCCCCCACCCCCACCACCACACTCCCCCCCACCACAAACCCCCCATTTCCCCCAAAAAACCCCCACAAACCCCACCACACCCAAAACCCCCCCCCACCACCCACCCCACACCCTCCCCCACACCCCACCACCCCCCCCCCCCCCCCCCCCACCCCCCAACCCCACCCCCACCCACCCACCAACCACCACCCAACCAACACCCCCCCCCCAAACCCCCCCCCCACAAATCAACCCCACCCCCACACCCATATCCCCCAACAAAAAACCAAACCCCACCCCCCACCAACCACCCCCCAACCCCCCACACCCCCCCCACCACACCACAACACCTCACCCCCCCCCCCACCAAACCCACACACACCCCAATAACCCACCCCACCCCCCCCACACCCAACCCCCCACACCCCCCACACCCCCCCCCCCACCCAACCCTACCCCACCCAATCCACCCACCCCAACCCCCCCCCCCCCAACACCCCACCTCAAACCACCCCACCCCCCCCCCACCCCCACCACCCCCCACCCCCCCCCCCCCCCCCCACCCCCCCCACCCCCCCCCCCACCCCCCCCCCCACCCAACACACACCCCCCCCCACCCCCCCCCCCCCCCCCCCCCCACCCCCCCACCAACCCCCCACCCAACTCCCCCCCCCCCCCAACCACCCCCCACCACCCCCCCCCCCACCCCCCCCCCCACACCCCCCCCCCCCCCAACCCCCCACCCAAACCCCCCCCACCCCTCCAAACCCACCCCTCCAAAACCCCCAACCAAAAAACCCACCCCCCACAATACCCCCCCAACCACCCACACCACCCAACCAAACCCCACCACCAACCCACCCCCCCCCACAACACCACACCCACACCCCCCCCACCCCATCCCCCCCCCCAACACCCCACCAACCCCCCCAACCCTCCCAACAAACACCATACACCCCCCCACCAACAAACACTCCCCCCACCACCCCCCAACCCCCCCCCCCCCCCCTACCAACCATAACACAACAACCACCACAAAAAAACCCCCCCCCCACCCCCCCCCCCACCCCCCCACCCCAACAAACACCACCCCACCCCCCAATAACACTACCCAACTAAAACTACCCCCACCCACCACCACCCCACCCATACCACACCCCTCCAACCACACATCTAATAACACCCACAACACTCATAACACCAAATACATATCTCACAAACCACCCAACCACAAACTACCCCACCACCCCCCCCACAACCCACCTCAACCCACCCACACCCCACCCAACCCCCACCCACCACACATAAAACACCCCCCCCAACCCAACCCCCCCCACACACCACACCCACCTCCACACCCCACAAAAAACCCCCCCCCACAAACCACCCCCCAACCCCCATCCACCCCCCACCCAAATCACCCCCCCCACCCCCCCAAACCCCCCACCCCCCACACCCCCCAACCCCCCCCCATCACACCAATAACTACCCCATCACAACAACAAACCCACAAATAACCCATACCACAACCACCCCCCCCAACCAAACCCCACTCCCCCAAATAAACACCACATCAAAAACACTCCCCCTCTCTACTACAACCATCCCCATCCCCACAACCACACATAACTATCCAACACATAACCCAACCCCCAACCCCTAACCCCCAAACCATAACCCACCCCCACCCCCCCCCTCCTAAATATCCACCTCTCAACCCCACCAAACCCCCTCACCCCACCCCCCCACCCACCCCCAAACCAAACAAACCCACCCCCCACCCATCCACACAACCACCAATACCCCCACCCCCCCCCCCCCACCACCCACCCCCACCAAAAAACCCAACCCCAACCCCCCACAATCCCCCCACACCCCCCCCCCCCCCCCCAACACCACCTACAAAAACCTCCAACCCCCTCCCACACACAAAACCCACCCCCCCTACCCCCACAAACCCCACCCTCCCCCCCTCCTCCACTAAACCCCCCCCCAACCCCACCCCCCCCAAATTCCCCCCCACACCCACACCCCCCAACCCCCATACCCAACCAACCCCCCCCAACCAACCCCACCACCAATCCCCCCCATCCCCCACCAACCAACCACACAACCCCCACCCCAAAAACCACCACACCCCCCCCCTCCCCCTCCCCCCACCCCCACCCCCCCACCTCCTACCACCACCACCCCCCCCCCCCAACACCCCCCCCCCCACAACCCAACCCCCAAACCAAACCCCCCCCCCCCCCCAACCCAAAACAACCCCCACCCACAACCCACAACTCCCACCCCACCCAAAACCACCCAACCCCCCCCCACAACCACCACAACCCCCCCCCCCCCATCCCCACCACACCCCACCACACCCCCCAACACCAACCCCCCCCACCCAACACACCACCCCAACCCCCCACCCCTCACCACAAAACCCCACCCCCCCACCCCCCCCCACACCCCACCCCCACATCCCCCCACAACCCCCCCAACCCCCCAACCAACCCCCCCAACACCCCACACCACCCACCCCCCACACCCCCCCCCCCCCCACCCCCCCCCCACCCCCCCCACCCCCCACAAACCCCACCCCACCCCAACCCCAACCCACCACCCACACCCCCCCCACAAACCCCCACCCCCCCCCAACCACAAAAACCCCCCCCACTCACCCCCCCCCACCCCCCCCCCCCCCCCCCACCACCCCCCAACCACAACCCACAATACAGACCCCCACCACCCCCACCCCCACCCACCCCCCCCCCCTACACACCCACCCCACACACCCCCCACCCCAACACCCCCCCCCCCCCCCACCTCCAAAACCAACCCACACCCCAACCCCAACAACCACCCCCCACCCCCCCCCCACACCCCCCCACACCACCCCAAACCCCCCACCCCACCAACCCCCCCCCCACCAACCACCCCCACCCCCAACCACCCCCCCAACCCCCCACCCCCACCCCCCCCTCCCACCCCCCCCCCCCCCCCCCCCCACCCACACACCCCCAAACCCACACCCCCACCCCACCCCCAAACCTAAACCCCCACCCCCCCCCCTACCCCCCCCCCCCCCCCCCCCCCCCCCCAACACACACAAAACCCCCAACCCCCTACCACCAAAAAACACAACCCCAACACCCAACCCACCCCACCCCCACCCCCCCCCCACCACCACCCCCCCACACACCCAAAAACCACCCAACCCCCCCCCAAACAAACCCAACTCCACCCACTCCACCACCACCCACCCCACCCCCCCCACCCACCCCCCCCCCCCCCCCCCAACAATACCCCAACACAAACCCCCACACCACCCCCCCCCCCAACCCCCCACCACAACACCCCCAACCCCAACCACACCCACCCACCACCCAGCCTCCCCAACATAAACCACCATCCCAATAACTACAACCCTAAATAAAACCCTAAAACACATCACCAACCCCCACCCCACCCCTCCACAACCAACCACCAACCCCCAAAACCACCACCACCCAACCCACCAACCCCCCCCCCCCCCCCCCCCCCCCCCCCCCCCCCCCCCCCCCCCCCCCCCCCCCCCCCCCCCCCCCCCCCCCCCCCCCCCCCCCCCCCCCCCCCCCCCCCACCAACCAACCCCCCCCCCCCCCCCCCCCCCCACACCCACCCCCAACCCCACACACCCACCCCCCCCCAAACCCACCCTATCTAAATATCAACAACCACCCCCAACACTCCACAACCCACCCCCCCCCCCCCACCCCCCCACCCCCCCCCCCACCCCCACCACCACCCACCACCCACACCAACACCCCCCCCCACACCAAAACCAAACCCCCCCCACCAAACTACCCCACCCTACCACAACCCCACACCCCCCCCCACCAAACCCCCCCCCACCACCCCCCCCACCCCACCCCCCCCCCCCCCCCCCCCCACCCCACCCCCCCAACACCCCACAACCCCACCCCACACCCCCACCCCACCCCCCCCCCCCCACACCCCCAAACCCCCCACACCCAACAAAACAAAACTACTCCCCCAAACACCCCCAAACCCCCCCCCCCCCCATAACACCCAACATCACCAACACACCCCACCCCCATACAACAACCACCAACACACCACCCAAACCCCACCCACCACCCAACCCCCCCCCACCCCCCACACCAACCCACCCCAACACAAAAACCAACCACAACAAAACCCCCCCACCCAAACCCCACCAAACACCCACCAACACACCACCCACCCCACCAAACCCCCCCCCTCACCAAAACCAAAACCCCCCACTACACCATCGCCCCTTCACCCCACCCCAACCCCCCCATCCCCCCACAAACAATAAACACCACAACACAAAACAAACCAACCACCCCAACAACACCCCCCCCACACCCCCCAACAACTTAAACCACCCATCCCCCCCCCACCCCCCCCCCACCCAACCCCCCCCCCCACATCAACCAAACCCCCCCACCCCCCCCCCCCCCCCACCACCACACCACACCACACACCCAAACCCCCCAACCCCCCCACCACACCCCCCCCCCCCCCACTACCCCCCCCCCCCCACCACCCCCCCATCCCCCCCCCCCCCCCCCCCCACAACCCCCCCCCCCCCCCCACCACCCCCCCACCACACACACACACCCCCCCACACCCACCCACCACCCCCAACACACACCCACACCAAACCCCCCCCCCCCCCACCCCCACCCCACCCAAACCCACCCCCCCCCCCCCCCCCCCACCACCCCCCCCACCACCACCCCCCACCACCCCCACCCCCCCCCCCCCCCCCCACCCCCCCCCCCCCCCCCCCCCCCCCACCCCCACCCACACCCACCCCACCCCCCCCCCCCCCCCCCACCCACACCACCCACCCCCCCCCCCCCCCCCAACCCCCCCCCCACCCACCCAACCCCCCCCCCCCAAACCCACCCCCCCACACCACACCCCCCCACCCCCCACACCCCCCACAACCACCCCAACCACCCCCCACCCCCCACCCCACACAAACCCCCACCACCCCCCACACAGCCCCACACCAACACCACACCCCCCCCCCCCCCCCACCCCACCCCCCCCCCCCCCCCCCCCCACCCCCCCCCCCCCACCCCCCCCCCACCACACCCCCCCCCCCCCCCACCCCCCCCACCCCCCCCACCCCCCCACCCCCCACACACCCAACCCACCCACCCCCCCCCACCCCCCCAAACCCACACACACCACCCCACCCCCCCCCACCAACCCCAACCCCACACCAAAACCACAAACCACCCCAACCCAACACCCCACACCCACCCCCCCCCCCACCCCCCCCCCCCAACACACCCCCCCCCCCCAAACCCACCAAAACCCCACCCACACCCCACAACCCCCCCCACCCCCCCCCACCCACCCCAACCCCCCCCAACAAAACCCCCCCACACCCCCACCCACCCAAAACCACCACAACCACACCCACACACACCCCCACCCCCACCCCACCCCCCCACCTCCCCCACCCCCCCCCACCACCCCACCCCCACCCCCACCACCCCCCACACCCCACCCCCCCCACCCACCCCCCCCACCCCACAACCCCCCACTCCCCACCACCCCCCCCCCCCCACCCCACACCCCCACCACCAACAACCCACCCCCCCCCCCCCCCCCCCCCCCCACCCACCAACCCAAACCCCCCCCCCCACACACCACCCCACCCACCCACACCACACCCACCCACCCCTCCCCCCCCCCCCCCCACCCACCCAACACCCCCAACCCACCCCCCCCACAACACCCCCCAACCCCCCCCCCAAACCCCCCCCCACACCCCACCCCACCCCCCAACCCAACCCCCACTCCCCCCCCCACCCCCCAAACACCCCCCCCCCCCCACCCCCCCCACCCCCACCACCCCCCACCAACCCAACCCCCACCCCCCCCCACACCCAAACACACCACCACCACAAAACCACCCACCACCCCCCCCCCCCCCCCCAAACACACCCACACCCCACCCACAACCCCACACCCCCCCCCACCCCCCCCCCCCCCCCCCAACCACCCCCAACCCACCCCCCACCACCCCCCCCAAAACACCCCCCCCCAACCCCCCCCCACAACACACCCCCCCCCAACACCACACCCCCCCCAAACCCCCCCCCCCCCCCCCCCCAACCAACCCAAACCCCCACCCCCCCCACCCCCCACACCCCCCCACCCCCCACACAAGCCCACACCCCCCCCACCCCACCCCACCCCCCCACCCACCCCCCCCCCCACCCCAACCCCACCCCACCCCAAACCCACAAACCCCACACCAACAACAACCCACCAAACCCCACCCCCCCCCCACCCCACCCCCCAACCCCCCCCCACCACCCCCCTCCCCCACACACCCCACACCCACCACAACAACCCCCCACCATACCAACCCCCCAACCCCCCACCACCCCCCCACCCCCCCCCCCACCCCCTCCCACAAACCCCCACCTACCCCCCCCACACACATACAAACACCCCAACCCCCCCACCACCACCTACCCCCACCCCCCCCCACCAACCCCCCACACACCCCCCCCACCCCTCCCCCCCCAACAAATCCCCCCCCCCCCCCCCCAACCCCACCCAACAACCCACCCACCCCAAAACCAACACCTCAACCCACACAAACCCCCCACCCCCACCCCCAACCACCCCCCCCATCCAAAACACACCCCAACCCTAAACCACCCCCCAAACAACCCCACCCCCCCCCCCCCCAACAACCCCCCACCCCCCACCCCCCCCCCCCAACCCCCCCCCCAACCAAACACCCCACACCACCCCCACACCCCCCCACACCCCCCCCACAAACCACACCCACCCCCAACCACACCCCCCCCCCACCACCCCCAACCCAACCCCAACCACACCACACCAACCCCCCCCAACCCCCCCACCCCCCCAAACACAAAAACCACACAAACCCACCACACCCCCAACAACCACCCAACCTCTACCACACAACCCCCCCCCACCAACACAGCTCAACACTACCACCCCCCCCAACCCCCACCCATACACCCCCCCCCACACACCACCCCCCCAACACCCACACCCACACCCCCCCCCCACCACCCCCCCCCCCCAAACCCCCAAACCCCCCACCCCAACCCACACACACACCCAACCCCCACCCCCACCCCCCCCCCCCCCCAAACCCCAACCCCCCCCATACACCCAAAAACCCCCACACAAAAACCCCCACCCCCCTACCACACCACCCACCCACCCCCCCCCCCCCCCCCCCACAAACCCCCACAACCCCCCCCCCCCACACCCCACCCTCCACAACCAACACCATACCCACACCACTACACACCCACCCCACCAACCACCAACCCCCCCCCCAACCCCACCCCCCCCCCACCCACACCCCCAACCCCTCCCCACCCCACCACCCCGTTCTTCTCACAAACCCCCCCCCACCCTCCCCCCTACACCACAACACCACCCAACACCACCCCCACACACAAAAAACAACCACCCAACCCATACAATACCACCCTCACCACACCAACCACCCCCAAACCCTCATACCACCCCCCCCCACAAACCCCATAATACCAAACACACATACACACCCCCCCCCAAACCTCCACCCCCCCCCCCCCCCCACCCCTAACAACCAAAACAACCAACAACCACCATCCACCCCCCCCCCCCCCCCCCCAACAACCACCCCCACCCCACCCAAACCCAAACCACCCACAAACCCCCCACCACACCCCACCACCCCCACCAACCCCCACCCCCACAACATCAAACACCCAACCACCACCCACCAACAACCACATCCACCCCCCTAACCCCCACTTACCCACCCACCCACCAAACCCCACAAAACCAACCTAACAAATACCACCCCCCCACCCCCCACACCCATTACCACCCCCCAACTCACCACACCCCCCCCCACCAAAACAACCCAAAACAACCCACCACCCCATCCCCCCCCTTCAACCAACCAAACCCCCACAACCCCAAAAACCCACCCCCTACCAACCCACCCCCCCACACCCACCCCCACCCCCACCACCACCCACCACCACCAAACCCCCCACCCCACCCCCCACCCACCCCCCCCCAACCCACACCCCACCCCCACACACACCACAACCCAAACCCCTCCCCCCCCCAACCCACCCCCCCCCACCCAACACTCACAACCCCCACACACCCCCAACCAAAAAACCCCCCAACACCCACCCAAACCCCCCACCATTACCCCAACCAACACCACCCCCCCCAACACCCAACAAACCACCCCCCCCCCACCACCCACCCCCCCACCCAACCCACACCCCCCCCCACCCCCCACCACAAAACCCCCCCCCCCCCCCCCCCAATAACACCCATCCCCCACCCTACCCAACAAACAACAAACCCCAAAACCATAAAATCCCAAACACCTAAACCACAAACACCCCCCCCTCCCACCCCAACCACATCCCACCCAATCCAAAACCCACCCACCCACAAAACATTATCCCCGCAACAAACCCCCCCTACCAAACAACTACCACCACTAAAACCTCCCAACAAATACCACCATAAATCCCCACATCACCCACCCACCCCATAACCCCAACAATACTACCCCCCCCCCACACCCCCCCCCACCTAATCTACTACCAACCCCCCCCTACCCTCAACACATACCCCCCATCACATACTCTTTCACCCCATCCCAACCCCTTCCCCTCCCCCACACCCCACAAACCCCCACCCACCCCCCACAACCACCCCCCACACACACCCCCAACAACCCCCACCCCCACACACCCCCCCAACACAAACCAAACACCCCAAACAACACACACACCCACCCCCCCCCCCAACCCCAACCACACCACAACCCCCCCCCCCACACCCCCCCCCCCACCCCCCCCCCCCCCCCACCCAACCCCCCCACAACCCCACCCCCAACCCCCCCAACCCCCCCACACCCCCCACCCCCCCCCCCCCCCCCCCCCCCCCCCCACACCACACCCCCAACCCCCACCCACCCCAACCCCAAACCCCCCAACCCCCCCAACCACCAACACTATTACACCCCCCCCCCCCCCCCCCCCCAATCCCCCCCCATACCCCACACCCCAAACCCCCAACCCCACCACCCCACCCAACCCCAACCCAAACAACCACCAACACAAAACACCTACACCCACTTCACACACCACAATACAACCCCCCCTACCCCCAACCCCCCCCCCCCAACACCAACCAACCCCACACCCCCAACCCCCCCACCACCCCCCTACCCCCCCACACCACCACCCCCCCCCCCCACCCCCCCCCCCCCCCCCCAAACCCAATCCCCACACATCCATCCAATCACCCCAAACCCAAACAATCCCCCACCCACCATCAATTAACCCCCCACAACCACCTACCAATTCCCCCACCCCCTCCACACAACCCACCCCCCCCTACTCCCAATCCCCCACCACCCCAATACCCACTCAATAACACCTAACACCTAACATCAAAAACTAAAACCACACACCCAAAACCAACCCCACCCACACAACTCACCCCAACCCCCCCCCCCCCCCCCCCCCATACCCACCAAACCCACACCACAAACACCCCAAACACACCATATAATACCCCCCCACACCTAATCCCCCACCCCAAACAAACCACCTCCCACCCCCCCCCAACACAATCACTACACAACTCTAATCACCCCCACCATTACACACCCCCCCCCTCATACCAACACACCACCAAAACCCCACCCCCCAACAACCCCCCACCACACCACCCCCCCCCCAAATACCCCCCCCCCCCCCCAATCCCCAACCACCACCACCCCACCCCTTACCCCCACCCACCCCACCCCCCCACACCTCACCCCCCCCCCCAACCCCATACCAAACCACCCCCCCCAACCCCCCCCAAAATATATCACCCTCCCATACCCATTCCCCCCCCCTCACACACCCAAAACCACCACACCTTAATAAAAAAAATCTCTAAATCTAAACAAACCCAACCCTCATAAACCTACATATAAAACATCCATATCCAACTAAAAATACTCTCATCTATATATCTTCTTACTAAACCCTCCTAACACTCTCATCCCTCCTTAATTTACCCAAACCTACCCTACCCACAAATCCACCACAAAAACAACCCCCCCCCCCACCCCCACCAACCCACCCAAAATAACCAACCCCCCTAATTAACATCCCACACCACCCACCACCCCACCCCCCCCAAATCATCACACCGCACCCCAACCATAACCCACCCCCAACCCCCAACACATCACCAAATACCCCCCCTCAACACATCTCCACCAACCAATACAAACAAATCCCCACACACCATCCTCTCCAAATACCCCCATCCCCCAAACCCCACATCCTCCCCTATACATCCCCACTACCAACCTAACACACCCCCAACCACACATCAAACAATACCCCAACCCCAACAAACCCCACTACAATCAAATAACCCCCCCACCCACAACCCACAAAACCACCCACACCACCAATAACACACAATCCCCATCCCCAAAAACACCCCACCCCCAACCCCCCCCCCCCTAAACCCCAACCCCCTAAAACCACACCAAACCACCAATACCCCCAACCCCCCCCCCCCACACTACCCACCCACACACAAACACACCCTAACCAACCCACAAAAACCCCCCCCACCCACCAAATAACCACCCCCACCACACACCCCACCCCCCCCCACCCCCACCACACCCTACCACCACCCACCCACCCCCACCCCACCCCCCCCAAACCCACAAAACCCCCCCCCCAACAACCCCCCCCCCCCCCCACCCCACACCTCCCCCCCCACCACCACCCCCCCCCCCCACCCCCCTCAACACACCCCACACCCACCCAACCCCCAAACCACCCCCCAACCCCCCCAACACCCCCCCCCAACACACACCCCCCCCCCCCCCCCCCCCACCCACCCCCCACCCACCCCCACCCCACCCACCCACCCCCCCCCCCCCCCACCCCCCCCCCACCCCCCCCCCCCATCCCACCCCCCCCCCCCCCCCCCCCCCCACCCCCCCCCCACCCCACACCCCCCCCCCCCACCCCCCACCAACCCCCCCCCCCACACAACCCCCCCCCCCCCCCCCAACCCCCTCTACCACCCACACCCAAACCCATCACCACACCAACCACCAACCAACCCAAAACCCACCCCTCAACCATCCATCAACACCCCCCCCTCCCATAACACACCAAAACACACCCCCCCCCCAACCCCCCTAAACAACAACCCACCCTAACAAACCCCCCCCCACCCCCCCCACCCCCACATCCAAACCCCACCACAACCCCCCAATACCCCCAAAAACCCCCCCCACCAACACCCCCCCCCCACCCACACCCCAATATCCCCCCCCCCCCAATACCCCCCCCCCACACACAAACCAAACCCCCCACCCCCCCCCCCCCCCCCCCCACCCCCCCCCTACCACCCCAACCACCACCAACCAACAAACACCCCCACAACCCCCACCCTAAAACCCACCCCCCCCCACAAACAATACCCCCAACAAATTTCATCCCCTCAACCACCCCACCACACCCCCCTCCCACCACTCACCCCATCCCCTCAACCACACCCCTAACCACACCCCCCTCCTAAAACCACAATCACCCCCCCAAAACCTCCCCCCACCCACTACCCTTCCCCACCAACCCAACACCCCAACTAAATACACACCCCCACCACACCCCTCCACACACCCCCCCAACCTCCAACTCCAGCTATCCAACAATACCCACCTCCCTCTCCCCCCATCCCCCCCAACAAAACCCACCACACCCCCAACCCCCCCCCTAACTACCCCCCCCCTCTCCACCCCTCCCCCCCCCCCCCCCCCAACCCCCCACCCAACACACCCCATCTACCACCACCCCCACCCCCAAACTCCCCCCCTAACCCCAACAACCCAAAAACCCCCCCCCCAACCCCCATAACCCCCACCTATCCCTACCCCTCTAACTCCCACAACACCCCCAACCCTATTTCCATACCCATCAATACCAACAAAAAAATAACATATCTAAAAACAATACAATAACCCCAACCACACCCACCAACCACCCCCCCTTCATCTCAACCTCCACATACCCTCAATCCAACTACCCTAACCAACCCCCATCCCACAACCCCCCCCCCCCCCACCACCCCAACCAACCAAACCATCCCCCCCCACAACCTCCACACACACCACACCCCCCACCAAACAAAATATATCTACCACCCACCACCCCCATCCCCCCCCCCCAATACCCCCTAACCATAAAATCTACCCTCACATATTATAAACCCCCCCACCCCCATACCCCCCCCTACCCCCATCAAATCAACACAAACCCATATATATCTCTACCCATATTAACTCCCCTCCCCCTCCCATTACCTCCACTTTCCCCCATCCCACCTACACCCACAACTCCTCCATCATATCTAATATACATTATTACTTTTTAAACCCCACCCTACCACATTACATACATACCCACCTCCCTTCCTATATCTACCCAACACAATATCCAAAACAACACCCTCTAACACCACTTAACAATATACCCAACCAACCCCACCCTACCCTCACCCACCCTCTAACCCCATACCCCTACTCCCCCAACCCCCCCCATACTCAAACACCCCCCCCTCCCCAACAACTAACCAACATTATAAACCATCATAAACAAAACACAACCCCCCCCATCCTCCCCTCCTATCTCCCCAATATCCCCCCAAATACCCCTCCCCCACAACCCCCCCCAATACCCCATTTAAAACAACCCATTATCCTCACCTAAAATTCATCAACCACAACATCACCCCCACATCCTCACCACCTCCCCCCTACCCTAATCCCCCAAAACAACACCACTCATTTACCTCAATCCCCCTCTCTACCCTCATTCCCCCACACCCTCCCACAACCACACCATCTAAACCATATCCCTTTATAATACCATTACCTCAAAAACCCCATCACAACTATCAAACCCACCTCACTCCCCTACCAAATCACCACCCCAACCCACAACTATCCCACCCCTCACCTCCCCACCAACCCCCCTCACCCCCTCCCCCCCCCCCAACCAAAAAACCAACCCCTACACCCCATCACCCCCCCCAACCATCCCACCCAAAACCACCAACCCCCCCCCCCCCCACCCTACCCCCCCACCAAAAACACCCAACCACACCAACCACTAACCCACCAACCCCCCCCCCACACCCCTCCATCTAACCACCCCCCAACCCTACCCACACTCACAACCCACCCCCCCCCCATACCCACCCCAACAACCCCTCCACACCCCCTCACCCAATATCCCCACCAAAACCACTACCCCCAAAACCCCCCCCACCCACACACACACAACCCCCAACACCATTTCAACCACCCTCCAACCCCCCATCTCCATTACAACCCCTCACAAACCACCAATCAAATCATCCCCCCCCCACCCAAAATTAAACACCCACCCCCCCAACAACCCACCCCCACACCAACCCCCCCCCACCCCTATCCTCCTACAATCACACACCCCCCCCCACACACCACCAACAATAACCCAACCCTCAACTTCCCCCTACAAACCCAACCCCCAAAAAACCACCCCAAACCTCCCCCCCCCCACCACCTTCCCTCCCCTATCCATCACTCCACCATCAACCACAAACCCCCTCAAACCCCTCAAAAATCCCCCCCCCCCCCCCCAAACCTAAACACCCAACACTCCCACCCCATAAACCCCAATCCCCCCCCCCAACCCCCACAACCCCTATCCAAAACTCCCACCTCCATCATACACCCCACTACCCCTACCCCTAAACCCACCTTAATAACCCCTAAAACCCCCCCAACAAACAACATAACCCCCATCACCCCTCTCCTCCCACCACAACAACCCCCCCCACCCCCCCCCTCCCCAATCAACACCCCACCCCCACATTCCCCCAACACCACCACCACCACCAAACACACAACCCCTAACACCACATACACAACCCCCCTACCCCATAACCCACCCCCCACCATCCCCCCCACCCCCCCACCCCCCCCCCTACCCCCCCCCCACCCCTCCAAAATACCCCCCATTAAAATACCCCCCCTACCCTACATCCCTCCCCCCCCCCCCATATAAACCACCACCCAATCAACCCCTCCCATTACAACCCCCCTACCCCCCTACCATAACCAATTACACACACTCACCCCAAACCAACTATCCCCCCCTCATCCCCCCCCCCAACCCAATCAAAACACCCCTCCTCCACTTTCCCCTCCCCCACACCCATTACCCCACCCAACCACATATTCCTCCCCAACACCCTAACCAACCCCATTCAACCCCACCCAACCCACCCCACCACCCCCCCCACCCCCCCCACCCAACATCCACCACTAAAACCACCCTCACCCCCCCCACCACCCCCCCACACTACCAAAACCCCACCCCCAACCCCCCCCCCCCCCCCCCCCCCACACACCCACACACTCCCAAACAACACACCAACAACCCAAAATCAAACACCCACCCCCCCACCCACCACACCCCCCCACCCACAACAAAACAAACCCAACCCACCACCCCTCAAACCCACCACACCCAACATCACCACACCACCCACCCCCCACAACCCAAAAAACCCCACACACATAACCCCTCCAAAAACCCCACCCCCCACCCACCCCACACACCCACACTCCAAAACACCCACCCCCAACCACATACACCCACACACCCCCCCCACAACCCCAACCAAAATCCCAACCACAACACCAACCCAAACAACCACCCCCCCCACCCACCACCCAACCCCACCAACAACCCAAACCACAACACCCCAACCCACCAACACCCCCACCCCATACCGACACCCCCCCCCCCCCCCCCCCCACACCCCCCCCCCCCCCCCCCAAACCACCCCCCCCCCCCCACCCACACCAAAACATCCACCACCCACCACACAAAAAACCCCAACCAACCCCCCACCCCCAACCACCAACACCAAACCACAAACAACCACCACAAAAAACCCCACCAACCCACCCCCCCCCCAAACAACAAAAAAACAAACCCCCCCACACCACACACCCACCTACCATCAACCCCCACAACACACCCCCCCCACCACCCCCCCCCCCCCCCCCCCCCCCCCCCCCCCCCCCCCCCCCCCCCCCCCCCCCCCCCACCCCCCCCCCCACCACACCCAACCCACCCCCCAACCCCCACCCCCACCCCCCCCCCCACCACCCCCACTCCCCCCAACTCCCACACACACTCCCCAACCCCCCCCACCCCCCCCCCCCCCCAAAATACCCAACTCACCCCACTATCCCAAAAACCCCCCACCATCTCCATAATCACAACCACAACCCAACCAACCACCTAACCCCACCCACAAAACCACCCACCCCACACCCAAACCAAACCAACACACCACCTAACCACCCCCCAAACCCACCCCCACCCAACCCACCATCTAACACAACCCACCAAAAACAATACCACACCCCCCCCCCCCCCATCACCCCCACACCCAATCCACCAACAACACCCAACCCCAACCCACAACCATCCTATTAAATATAACCAAAACTCCCTTAAACCAACCCACCACCACCCACTCACCCACACCCAACAAATCATAACCCCCCAACCCCCCCACCCCACCAACAAACCCCCCCCCCCCACCCCCCAACAAACCAACACCACCCCACCACCCCACCCAACACCACACCACACACACCACCCCCCCCAACAAACCCCCACCCCCCACACAACCCCCACCCCCACACCCCCCCCCCCCACCCCCCCACCCCCCCCCCCCCCCCACCCCCCCCACACCCCCCCCCCCCCCCCCACACCCACCAAACACCACCACACCCCCCCCACCCCCCACACCCACACCACCACACACTCCCCCCCCCCCACACCAAACCCCCCCCCCCCCCCCCCCCCCAAACCCCCCCCCCCCCCCCAAACACCCCCCCCCCCCCCCCCCCCACCACACCCCCCCCACCACCCCACCCCCCCAACCCCACCCCCCCCCCCCCACCCCCCCCCCCCCCCCACCAACCCCACACCCACCCCCCACACCCCCCCCCCCCCCACCACACACCCCCCCACCCCCCCCCCCCCCCCCAACCCCCCCCCCCACCCACCCACCCCCCCCCCCCCCCCCACACACCCCACCACACCACACCCCCCCCACCCCCCCACACCCCCACAACCACCCACCACCCCCACCCCACCCCCACCACCCACAAACCCCACCACCCCCCCCCCCAACCACACCCCACCACCAAACCACACCCCCCCCCCCCACCCCCCCACCCCCCCCCCCCCCCCCCCCACCCCCCACCCCACCCCCCCCCCCCACCCCCCCCCACACCCCCCCCCCCCCCACCCCACCCCCCCCCACCCCCCACCCCCCCCACCACACCCCACCACCCCACCCCACCCCCCCCCCAACCCCCCCAAACCCCACCAACAACACCAAACCCCCCCACCAACCCACAACCCCCACACCCCACCACACCAAACACAACCAACCCACCCCACACCCACCCCCCCCTCCACCCCCCCCCCCCAAAACCCCCAAAACCCCACCCACCACCCCCCACCCCCCCCCACACCCCACCCCCCCCCCCACCCCCCCCCCACCAACCCCAAAACACAAACCCACACCCCCCCTCCCCAACCCACCCCCACCACACCACAACACCACCAAAACACCCCCACCCCCACCCCCCCACCCCCCACCCACAACCCACCCCCCCCACCACCCCCACCCCCACCCCACCACCCCCCCACACACCCCCCCCCCACCACCCCAACCCCCACACCCCCCACCCCCCCACACCCCCCACACCCCCCCCCCCCCTCCCAAACCCACCACCAACCCAACCCACCCCCCCCCCCCCCCCCACCCCACCCCCAACAAAACCCCCCCCACAAACACACCCACCCAACACCACAAAAACCCCCCAACCCCCACCACCCCACCCCACCCCCCCACCCTTCCCCCCCCACCCCCCACCCCCCCCCCACCAACACCCACCCAACCAACCCCCAAACCCCCCCCCCAACACCAACCCCACCCCAACCCACCCCCCCCCCCCCCCCCCCACCCCCCACACACCCCCCAACCCCCCACCCCCCCCAACACCCCCCCAGACCACCCCCCCCCCCCAACCCAACCCCCCCCACCCCCCCCCCCCCCCCCCACCCAAACACAACCACCAAACATCCCACCCAACCCACCCACCCCCCCCACACCCCCCCCACAACACCCCCACCAAAACCCACCCCAAAACCACACCCCCCAACACCCCCCCCCCCAACCAACACACCCCAAACAACCAAACCCCACCCCCCCCCCAAAACACCACACCCCACATACCCACCACACCAAAACAAAACCCACCACCAACCAAAAAAACACCCATACCCACCCACCACCCCACCCCAACACCCAAACCACCCCCCCACCAACCCACCCCAAAACCCCAAAACAACCCACTCAAACCCCAATCCACCATACCCACCCCTCACACCCACCCACCTCGAACCACCCCCCCAACCCAACCAACACCATAACCATCCCTAACAAACTACCAACACACCACAACCCAACTTAAACCAAACCCACCACCTCAACTACCCCCCACACACCCCCCCACCACAACATCCCATAAAATCCCACACTCTCAAACCACCACAATCCCCACCAACCCAACCACCCATACACCCAAACCACCCCCACACCCCCCCCCCACCCACCCCACCCACACAAACCCCCCACCACCAACCACCCACCTCCCATCCCCCAACCACCAACACCAACCCCCCCCCCCCCCCCCAACAACCCACACCCCCCCCCCCCCCACTCCCCCCCTATAATCACAACCCCCCCCCCACCCCATCCCCCCACCCCACACACCCCAACCTCCCCAACACCCACAACCACCATAAACCCACCAAACAACCCCCCCACTACCCACCCCCACCAACCCCCCCCCCCACCTAAAACACAAACCCACCCTACAACCAACCCCAACCCACCCCAACCCCCCATCCCCCCCCAACACCCAACCCACCCCCACCCCCCCAATACACCCCCCCCACAACAAACACCCCCACAACCCCCCACCAACCCCCATCACCACCCCACTAAACAATCAATCACAAAAAATCCCAACAACCACTACACCACCCAAACCCACAACCACACCCCCCCCCCCCCCACCCCCCCCCCAACCCATAAAACAACACAAATCAAATACCCAACATCAACCCCCCCCCAACCAATCAACCTCACCTACCAATTACAAAAATCCCCACCCCCAACTTCCACTTCACCAACACCCCCACATCCCCCCCCTCCCTACACAAACAAAAACACAAAACACCTTCCCCTCCAAACCTACCACCCCCCCCCACAATCATCCCCCCCCCACTAAACCCCAATAACCCCAACCTCTATCAACACCCACCCACAACCCACACCCAACCCCCCACCCCCCCCCCAACAACCAACCCCCCCCCCCCCAAAAAACCCCCCCAAATTCCCAAAAACTCACCCCAAACCCCCCAACCCCCCACACCCACCCAACCCCCCTACCACCACACCCAACCCCACAATACCCCCCCCCCCCCCCCCACCCCCCCCCAACAACACCCCAAACCCCCAACCTTCAAAACCCACTATACACCACCACAACCTCCCCAACAAAACCCTACACCCCCCCCCCCCACCCCTCCAAAACAAAAACTCCACCCCCCCCAACCCACCACACCAAACACCCCACTAATTACCAACCCCCCCACACCCCCAATACCACTCAATACAACCCCCCCCCATCAACCAATCCCCCACACACAAATAACCAAACACACATATCCCCCACCACCTATAACACCCCACTCCCCCCACACCCCCTCAACCACACACCCCCCCCCCCACCCAATACACCCACAAACTCAAAAACCCCCCCTCACAACCCAACCCCCCCCCCCTCCCCAACACCCTAATAATCATAACCAATCCCACAACCACCCCCCCCCCCCCCCAATCACCACCCCAACCCCCCCACCCCCCCCCCCCCCCCAAACCCAACCAACCAAAATCCCCAACCCAACCCCAACACAATCCCCAACCAAAACCCACACCACACAACCTAACTCACACCACCACCACCCAATCAACCACCTCCACACAAATCCCCCCCAACTATACCCCACCCCCACCCCATCCAATCACCTAAAATCACCCAACAAATCCCCAACCCACCCAACCCAAAAAACCAATAACCCCCCAAACACCAAACCCCCAAAACACACCCAAAACAATCACATAACATCCCCAAACACATCCCCATCCAACATCCCTATACACACAAACAACCACAAAACAACCCTACAACACCCCCAAAACACCACAAACACTCCAAACCCATCCCCCACCACCACCCCACTAACCCCCAACACAACCACCCCCCCCCACCACCCCACAACAATACACCCCAACCCAAACCAAACCCCCCCCAACCCCCCCCCCCCTACCCTCATCACCAAACCCCCCAACCCCCCCCCCATACCACCAAACCCCCCTTAACCCCCCCCCCACCCCCCCACCTTTACCAACCCCACAACCCCCCCCCCCACCCCAAACAACCACTAACCCCAAAACACCCCACCACCACAAACCCAACCCCCCCAATACATCCTCCCACCCCAAAACCTATACCCCCCCACACAAACCCACAATCCCCCCACCACCCAACACCAAACCAACCCTCCCAAAAACATAAATCCAACATACCAAACCATCACCACATACCCCCCCCACACCCCACACATCAAAACTATTCCCCCACACCCACCCACCAAACCCCCCCCCAACAACTACCCCCCCCCCACACAACCCCCAACACCCCCCATCCTCCAACCACCCCAACACCACCCCACCCAACAAACCCCCCCACCCCCACTCCCCCCACAACCCCCAAAAAATCAACCCCCCCCCACCCCCCCCCCCCCATCAACAATCCCCACCCCCACCCCCCACCCACCTCCCCCCAACCACAACAAACAACCAATCCCCCACCACCCCCAACCCCCCTCCACAACCCACACCCCTCAACCACCCACCTCCACCCCATCAAAACAAACCCACATCCCCCCCCCCCCCACACCACAACCCCACCCACAAAAACACACCACCCCCCACCCAAAACAATCACAACCAAACCCCCCAACCCCACCACACCAACCCACACCCCCCCCCCCCCCCAACACACCCCCCCCCCCCCCCCCCACCCCCACCCACCCACACAACCCCCCCCCAACCACCCACCCCCCCCAACCCACCCCCCCCCCCCCCCCCCCAACCCCATCCCAACCCCCCCCCCAACCCCAAACCCCCCCCCCCCCCCCACACCCACAACCACAACCACCCCCCCCCCCCCCGACCACCTCCCCCCCACACCAACCCCCCCCCCCCCCCTCCCACACCCCACCCCCCCCCCCCCTCCCCCACAAACCCACCACCAAAAAACCAAACCCCCAACCACCCCCATCAACCAACCCCCCCCAACCCCCATACCCCCCCCCCCACCCCCACCACCCCCCCCCACCCCACCCCCCACCCCCACCACACCCCCCCCAAAACCCCCTACCCCCCCCCCCCCCCCCCACCCCCCCCCCACCCCCCCCCCCCATCAAAAACCAAACAACACCCCACACCCCCACAACCCAACCATCCCACCATCAAACCACCCCACACCACCACCCCAAATACCCCCCAACCCACCCACCCACCCCCACCCCCCATAATCCACATCCCACCACCCACCCCCAACCCACACCAAAACACATACAACCCACCCCTCCTACCCCACCCCAAAAACCCACACCCCAAATACCCCCCCACCCCCCCACCCATAAACCACCACCACCCCCCCCCCCCCAACCCACCCTAACCACCCCCCCCACCACAAAAACACCCCCCCCACCCCCCCCCTCCATATCCACAAACTAACCCCCACCCCCCAATATCCAACACACCACCCCTAAAAAAAATCTACTCCAACACAACATCCACCCCCTTCCCAAACCATCTCCCCCCCTCATCCCCACTATACACACCAAAACCACCCCCCCACCTCCCCACCCCCCAAACCCAACCCCCCCCCCCCCCCCCCCCACTCCCCCCCCAAAACCCCAACCCCCCCACATAACCCCCCACCCCCCCACCACCCCCAACCCCCACCACCCCCCCATACCAACCAAAACCACCCCCCCCCACACCCCCACTACCCATTCCCCCCTCAACCACCAACAAAACACCACCCACCTATAATAATAATCTCTATCTCATCTAAAATAACCAAACCCCCTCATAACCCTATATAAATCATCCCCATATCCAACCCTAAAAATATCTTACCTCTATTCTTCTACTAATACCCCTCATACATCCCTCTCCCTATAATTTCCCAATACCTACCCCACCAACATATCCACCAAAAAACAAAACCCCCCCCCCATCCCCCCCCATCCCACAAATAAACCCCACACCCCCCTTCTTACCCTCCACACCACCACCCACCACCCCCCCAATCCATCCCAACTCACCCCATTCCATAATCCCCCACCCCCATACCCCAAACATCACCTAAATTCCCCCCCCTCCCCCCCTCATCTCCAACCCATCTATACATAAAAAATCATCACATCCTCCTCAAACATCCCCCATTCCCCCAAACTCCATCCCCCACATCATCCCCCCACTACATCAACAACACCCCCACTAACCCATCTTACAAATTCCCCCCCATCCCCCCAAAATCTAAACATCTCCATCCATCCATAACCCCACCACTCCACATATCAACCCCCCCCCCCCATACATACCTTATTATACCACATTTCCCCCCCCCCCAATCCCAAAACACCCCCACCCAACCCCCACTTATCCCTTCCCCATCAAACATAACAAATCTACCCTATATCCCCAAAAAACAAACTCACACAATTCCCCACACACCAATAATCAACCTATCTAAAACCTTCCCAACACCACATTAACCACCCCCCCTCTCCACACCCACAAACACAACACCACAAACCAACAATCCCTACAAAACCATACCAAACAAAACCCCATTAACCCCAAAAACTCCCCCCCACAAACACAACAACCCCAATCCAATCACCCCCTATCCCACCACCACCAAAACCCACCACCCCATCATCCCCCCCAAAACTACCAACAACACACCTCCTACAATTCAAATATCAACCTAAACATAAACCAAAAACTTCCTCAAAACCCCCCCCACCCCCAACCACCACCCACATACACCCACAAATCCCCCACCACTCAAATCATCACCCCCAACCCCCACTACCCCCCACAAAACCCCTACACCCCCCCACACCCACACCCCAACCCCCCCCCCCCCACCCCCACCCCAACCACCCCCCCCTCACAAAATCCCCACAACCTACAATACCCCCCCCCAACAAACCAAAAACCCCACCTAACACACAACAAAAACACCCTACTCAAACCATCACCCCCCCCCAATCAAACCCCCCATAACCACCACCCACACACAATATCCTATACCCTAACCCCCACCATAAAACTCCCTTAATCCACCCCCCCCCCAACCAAAACAACCAAACCACCAAACAAACCCCACCACACCCACCCCACACCTCCCCACCACTCACCCCCCCCTCTTCCCAAAAAACCCCCACCAAACCCCCCCACCCACACCCCCAAACCCCCCAACACCCCCCCCCCCCCCACACCCCCACCCCCAACAAACCCCCCCCCCCCCCCCCCCCCCCCCCCCACCCCCCCAAACCCCCCCCCCACCCACCCCCCCACCAAACACACACCACAACCCCACAATACATACCCCCCCCCCCACACAAACCCCCCCCAACCAATACAACCCCACACAACAAACCACCCCCCACCACACCCAAACCCACTCCCCCCAACACCACCCCCCAAACCCACCACCCTCCCCAACCCCCCTCACCCCCCCAACCCCCACCCCCCCCCCCCACCCACACCCATAACCCACCCCCCCCCCCCCCCACCCAACCCCAAAACCACCCCACCCCCCCCAACCACCCCCCCCCCCCCCCCCCCAACCCCCTACCACACCCCAAACCCCCCCCACCCCCCCCCACACCCCCAATCCCCCCCCCCCCCCCCCACCCCCCACCCCCCCCCCCCCACCCCCCACAACCCCCTCCACCCCACCCCCCCCCCCCCCACCCCCCCCACCAACACCCCCCACCAACACCCCAACCCCAACCCACCCCCCAACCCCCCCCACACACCCCCCCACACCCCCCCCCCCCCCCACCCCCCCACCCCCCCCCACACCTCCCACCCCTAACACCCATCACACCCACCAAAACTACCCTACCCCACCCCCCAAAAACCCCCCCCCAAAACCCCCCCCCACCAACACACACCACCCCAAACCCCTACCAACAACATACCCAACCCAACCACCCCTACCCCACCCAAATCCCCCACAACCAACCCCTCCACACATACAACAATAAACCCTCCATACCAAATCAACCCCCACCCCCCCCCCCCCCTACCCCCCCCCCCACACCCCATAAAAAAAAATACACCCAACCCACCCAACTAACCCCCCCAACCCCCCCCCCCCTCCCCCCCCATCCCCCCCCCCCAACCCCAAATAACAACCACACAAACCCCCCCAAAACAACACACCCTAACTCCCCACCCCACCCCACCACCCCACCACAAACCCCCTTCACCCTAACCCCCCCCCCACAACACATAACACCCCCCACCCACCAACCATTACCAAAAAATATCCCCCTACTTCAAAAAACCCTCCACAAAAATCCCACAAACCCACTCCCCTCACACAATCCCAACAACACAACCCACCACACCCCCCCCCCCACACCCAACACCCCCCCCTCAACCACCAACCCACAACAACCCCACACCAACCCCCCCCCACCAACAACCACACCCCCTACAAAAACCCCTCACAACACACAACAACCCCTACCACACCCTACCCTTTACACCATCCCCCCCTACACCCCCCCCACCCCCCCATACCCCCCCAAAACCCCCAAATCAACACATACTCCACACCTAAAATTCCATAAACCCATCTCCATAACCTAATCACTCACCCCCACCCTACCAACCCCCTATACCCCAAATCTACCAATACACAAACCCTACACCCCCCCCATCATACCCACAACCCTCACCCCCATCCCCACAACACACCAACTATATACATCAAAAATAACCAATCCCCACACAACCCAAACAAAAACACCCCACCAAACCCACTCCCACCCACACATCCCCAACCCCCCAACCCCACCCCCCCACCCCCCCCCCCCCCACCAAACCCAACCACCCCACCCCAACCACCCCTAAACTCCCACAACAACCACCACCCCCCCCCCCCCACCCCCCCCACCCACCACAACACACCCTACCCCCACCACACAATCACAACCAACCCCCCCCCCCCCAACCCCCCCCACCAACACCCCACCCACCCCACCCCCCCACACAAACCCCCCCACCCCCCAAAACCCCCCAACCCCCACAACCCCCTACCCACACCCTCCCACCCAAAACCCCACCACACCACACCCAACAAACCCACCCCCCACCCACCCCCCAACCCCCCCCTACCACCACCACCAACCCACCCCCCCCTAACACAATAACACCCCCACCCCAAACCCCACACCAACTCACCCCCCCCCCACCCCCCAAAAATAACTCACCTCCCCCACAAAAACCCCAACACCCCACCACCACCCATACCCACAAACTCCACCAACACCCCCCCCCCCCTCACACACCCCAACCCTCCTACCCCCCTACACCCCAACAAACACCCCCCCAAAACCCCACCCTAACCCTCCCCCACCACCAACATCCCCCCTCACCACCCCTCCACACACCCCCACCACCCCCTCAACACAACAACCCCCCCCCCCCCCAAAACCTCAACCCCCCCCAACACCCCCCCAAACCCCAATACCAACCCCCCCCCCCACCCACCCCCCCACAACCCCAAACCACCACACCCCCTCAATCAAACCCCCCCCAAACCCCCCCACCCCCCCCCACACACCCCCCCCACCCACAACCCCCCCAAACCCCCCCCCACACAACCTAACCCATACACCCCAACATCCCACCCCAACACCCCCCCCCCCCCCCTCCCCCCACAACACCCCCCCCACAAACACCACCACCAAAACCCCCCCCCCCTAACAATACCCAACCCCATACCCCCCCCCCCCCCAACCCCCCCCTCCCCCCCAACCACAACACCCCCCACCACACACCCCCCCCCCCCCCACCCCCCCCCCACACCCCCCACCATACCTATACCCAAAACCATACACCCACACTCACCCAACAAACCTCCCCCCCCCCATAAATACCACCCCATATCCCAAACCCTCAAATACACCACCCCCCCCCTACTACAATAACCAAAAACCACCACCACCCCCAAAACCCAACTAATCCCACCCAACCCCCACCCCCCCTACAACCCACTCACCTCCACTTAATCCCCCCCCTCCCCCCAAATAACCCACCACCCCCACCCAACCACCCCATCCCCCCCAACCCAACCCCCCTACACCTCCCCTCACCACCCCCACCACCACCCACCCCCCCTCCAAAACTTACTACCACCCACAAAACCACCCCCCCAAAACCCCTCCCCTATATCCTATACCCCCAACCCCCTACCCCCCACCCCCCCCCCAAACACCAAATCACCCACTCCTACCCACCTCATCAACCCAACACCCAACAACCCACCCAACCCCCCAACACAACACCAACCCACACAATAAACAAACACCCCAACCCCCACCACCCCCCCCCACCAAAACAAACCCCAACACCACACACCTACCCCCCCAAACTCCCCCCCCCCCACCCAACCCCCACCCTACACCAAAACCCAAACCCCCACCAACACACCCCACCCCACACCCCACACACCCCAACACCCCCACCAACACACCCCCCAAACCACCAACACCACATACCTCAACCACCCACCCCACAAAAGATCCAAACACACCTCACCAACCCCCCACCCCCCCACCCACCCCCAAATCCAACCCAAATACCATACCCCCCCCACACCCACCCACAACCACCTCACCCCCCCAACCCTACCCACCCCCCCCCCACAACCCACCCCCCCCCCACACTCCCACCCCCCCCAACCACCCATCCAATACAACCACCCCACCCACCCCCCATCCACCAAACACAACACCCCCACCCCCCCAACCCCCCACCCCCCACCCCACAACCCCCCACCAAACCCCAAATAACCCCACACCCCACACACCCCAACCCAAAAACAAAACCCCCCCCACCCCCCCCCCACCAACAACACCCCACCCCCACCAACACAACCCCCAACACCCCACCCCCCACACCCCCCCCCCAAACCAACCACCCACACCCCCCACCCCCCACCACCCACCCACCCCAAACACCAACCCCACCACCCCACAACCCACACCCCCCCCCTACCCCCCCCATCCACAAACCCCCACCAACCAACAAACACACCCCCCCCCCCCCCCAACCCCCCCCCCCCCCCCCCCCCCCCCCCCAACCCCACACCCCCACCAACCCCACCCCCCCCAACCAAACAACCCCAACCCACAACACCCACCAAACCCCCCCCCACCCCCCCACCCCCCCCCCACCCCAACCCCCAAACCACACCCCCCACACCACCCCCACCCAACCCCCTACCACAAAAACAATACAAAAAAACTCCCCCCCCACCCCACAACCCCCCCCCCCACCCCACCACCACACCCCACCCCCACCCCCCCCCCCCCCCCACCACACCCACCCCCCCCAACCAACCACCACAAACACACACCCCCCCCAACCCCACAACAAACCCCCCACCCCAACCACACCCACCACACCCCCCCAACAACAATCCCCCCCCCCAACCCCCCCCACCACACCCCACCAACCCCCCCCCCCCACCAACAACACCAACCCCACCCCCAACCCCACCCCCCCCACCACCTCCACCACATCCACTCCACCCCCACCCCCCCACCCACACAAACCCACACTTACCCCCCCACCCCAACTGCCCCCCCCCCCCCCCCACACCCCCCCCCACCCCCCCCCCCCCCCCCCCCCCACCCACACCCCCCCCACCCCCCCCCCCCCACACCCAACACAACCCCAACTCTACACACACCCACCACAACCCAACCCCCCACAACCCCAACAACAACCCACCACCCAAACCCCCCCCCCCCCCCCACCCCACCACCCACCCCCCCCCCCCCCCAAACCCATCCCCCCCCCCACCCCCCACCCAACAACCCCACCTAATATCCCACCCCCCAATACCCCCACCCCCACCACCCCCCCCCCCCCCCACCCCCCCCCCCCCCCCCCCACAAAACATATACCCCACCCCACACCCACCACCACACCCCATATCCTAAAACCCTAAAACCCCCCCCCCCCCCCAACCCCCACCCCCAAATCAAATACAATCACCCCACCACAAAACTCCTCTCCCTCACCAAAACCCTCAACCACACAATAAACCCAACTCCCACAACTTCACCAACATCAAACCACACCAACCAACCCCCTACCCTCTTAAACCCCCCCACCCAACCACCATACACCCCCCACCAACAATACTCCACTACCCCCCCCCCCCCCCCCACCCCCACACCACCATCCCCACCACCACCCCCACCAACAACCACACACAACACATACACCACCACCCTACAATACCCCACCCCACCCCTCCCCCCCCCCCCCACAACCCACACTACCACCAACCAAATCCCAAAACCCTCATCCCCCCACCCAAAAAACAACCTAAAACAACAACAACAACCCCAAACCCCAACACAAACACACCAACCCCTCCACTTATTCCCCTATCCCCTCTACCCCTAATACCCATTTTCCTACCCATATCCAACTCCCCCCCCCCCATCCCCCCCCCTTCTCACACCCCCTTACCCTAACTTCCCTCCCCTCCCATATCCCCTACTACACACCCTACCACTCAAACCACACCTCTCCCATTCCCCCTTCTCTTTCCCTCATCCCTCACCTACAATCCCCATCCCTCCCCTCTCTTCTCATCCAATATCAAATCACACTACCATACCAACAACACCACATCCCCCCCCCACTACAATCAACCCAACTCTCCCCTCCCCCCCCCACTCCCACTACTCACCCCTATCCATCTAACCCCCCCCACCAACCCCCCCCCCCCCCCCTCCCACCCCACCCCCCCACAACCCCCCCACCCAAACCACTCAACAAACCCACCCACCCCACCCCCCCACCCACACCCAAACCAAACACACAAACACACCCCACCCAACCACACACACAAACCCCCCCCCAACCCCCCCACCCCCCCCCCCCCCAACAACCCCAAACCCAACCCCCCCACAACACCCCCCCAACCACCCCCCCAAACCCCCCCCCCCAAAACCCCACCCCACCCCAACCCAACCCCCCCCCCCCCCCCCCCCCACCCCCCAACACCCCCCCCCCCCACCCCCCCCCCCCACCCACACCCACACCCCCCCCCCCCACCCCAACCCAATCAACCCCCCCCCCCCAAACACAAACCACCCACACATACAACACCCAACCCCCCATCCCCCCCCCCACCCCCCCCACCCCCTACACTCCACCCACACCCACAAATACACCCACCCCCCCCAAAACCCCACACAACAACACCTACACCCACACAACACCACACACCCCCCCAAACTCCACACCAACTCCCACCCCCCCAAAAACACAACCCCACCCAAACCACCACCACACAAAACCCACCCCCCCCCCCCCCCCCCCCAACCCCACCCCCCCCCCCCACCCCCCCCCACCCACCCCCCCCAACAAACCACACCCCACCCCACCCCCCCCCCCCCCCCCCCCCCCCCCCCCCCCCCCCCCCCCCCCCCCCCCCCCCCTCCCCCCCCACCCACCCCCCCCCAAAACCCACATCCCAACCCAACACAAAACCATCCAAACACCAACAAAATCACTCTCCCCTCCACCCCCAAACAACAAACCATCCCACCCCATTCCCACCCACCCCCCACCACCCAACCCAACCATCCCCCCCACACACAAACCCCCAAACCATACCCCCCACAACCCACCCACCCAACCCACCACCAACCCCAACCACCCAACAACCCACCAAAACAAACACCACCCTACCACCCCACCACAACTACAATCTCCAACACCATCCCCTTCCCCCCACCTAACCCACCACCCCCCCCCCCCCCAATACTATAACAAACCCCCCACCCACCCCCCAAACTCACAACCACCCCCACCCCCATACCAACAAATCAACCAACCAACCCCCAACCCACATCCCCATCTACCCAAACACTACCCCCCCACCACTACCCCATCAACCCCAACCTATATTACACACCCACAAACCCACTACCCACCCACAAACAAAACCCCCACCCCCCACCACACCATCCCACCCCCCCACCACCAAACACCCCCCTAAAAATAAAATACCCCCCACCCTCCCCCCCACCTACCACACCAAACCAAACACCCCCAACTCACCCATCCCAAACAATACAAATACCCCCCCACAACCTCACAAACCCCCATACTACACCTACATAAAACCCACCCCCCACACCCCTACCCCCAAATATCATTAAACACTCTAAACCCACCAAATCCCCAATTCAATCCAACCAAATTCACACACCTACCCAACACTTTCCCCATAAATCCTACTCCCCCCCAACCCCTCTAATACAACCACAATATCTCTAAACAACTCAACAAAACCTCCTACCCCCACCATCTCACCCCCCACAAAACCCCTAAACCCCCACCTCCAACCCACAACACACCCCACCACCCCCCCCTACCCCCACCCCCCCCAACACCACCCCCAACACCCCCCCCCCCCCCAATAATCCCCAAACACCCAACCACACCCCACAAACCCCAACCCCCCTATCCCAACAACCTACAACCCCCCCCCCCCCACCTAACACCCCCCACCCACCCCCCACAATCCACCCACCCCCAAAACAACACACCCAAACCCACACAACCACCAACCACACCCACACAAAACCCCTCCCACCCCCCCCCCCCCCTACCACACCACCCCCCAAACCACACCCCCCAACCACCCCAACACCCCCACCCCCACAAATCCAAACACCCCCCCACACCCAACCCCCCCACCAAACCACCCCCCCACACCCAACCCCAACTCAGCCAATCTAAAACCAACACAACCACCAACTAATCCTCACCCCATCCCCCCAACCCACCCCCCCCCCAAAACCCACACACCCCCCCCCCCCCCCCCCCCCCCAAAACACCCCCCCCCCAAACAAAACACCCCCCCCCCCCCCAAACACCCCCACCCCCCCCCCCCCACCAACTCCACACACAACCCAAATACAACAAACTACCACCCCACCCACAACACCCCCCACTACCCCCCCACCCCTCCCACCCAACCACCCAAACTCCCCAAACCAACCCCCCCCCCAAACCATCCCCTCCCCCAAACCCCCCCCCACCACCCAAACACCCCCACACCCACCCTACAACCACTCCAACCCAAAATCCCCCCACCCATACCCCCCCCAACCCCACCCAACACCACCACAAAACCCATCATAAACCCCATCCCCCACCAACAACCCAACAACCAATTATACACCCCAATCCTCACACACCCCCCCAACCACACCCAAAACTATCCCATTCATCCCAACAATTATTATACTCCCCCTACCCAACCAACCCATTAAAACAACAAAAAAAATACATCCCATCATTCCCAACAAATCCCCCCACCACCCTCCAACCCCACCACCAACCCCACCCTCCAATCCCTACACACCCACCAACCCCACACACCAACCACACAATCCCAACCCTACCAATCCCCCAAACCAAACCACCCCCCCCCCCCCTACCCTCAAACCCTACCCCCACACCCCCCCAAACCCCCAAACCCCAAACCCCACCCCAAAAACCACCCCCAAACCCACCCCCCACATTACCCCACCCCCAACCCCCCCCCCCACCCCCATCCCACCACAAACCCCCACAACCCCCAACCTCCCCCCCCCCCCCCCCCCCCCCAACCAACAACCACCCAAAAACCAAAACCCCCCAAAAAACCCCCAAACACCCCCAACCCCAAAACCCCCCCACAACCAACCCCCCACCAATATATCCCAAACACATACACACCAAAACCCCCCCCCCCCCCCCCCACCCCCCAACAAACACCACCAATACCCCCCCACAACCACATTTCCACCACTCCCCCCCCCCCACTATCCCACCTAACACCACCCATAAAACACCTCCACCATCACCAACCCCCACCAAAAACCCCCCCCACCCCATAATCCCACACCTAAACCACCAATATATTACCCCCAACACCCCCCCCAAAACTCACAACCCCAACCCCACCCCCAATCCAACCCCCCCCACCCCCCCCCACCTATCACCCCAACCACCCCCACTACACCCCACCACACACCCACCAAACCAACACCCCCCAACAACCTCCCCCACACCCAAAACCCCACCCTTAAAACCCCCAACCCCACAAACCCAACATCACTAAAAATAAACACCACATCACAACCCACTCACATCCCCAACAACCCCACAATTCACCAATCAAATCCCTTACCCCAACCTCATCCCCCCCCCCCCCCATACCCCCCCTACACCAAACTACAATACCCCACTTCCCCATCCCCCCAAACCCCCCCATCCCCCAACCCACCCCCCCCCCCCCCCCCCCATCAACTACTCCCCCCCATCCACCACCCAAACCCCCAAAAAAACAAACCCCCCCCACCACACACTATCACCCCCATCCACCATCCCCACAAAAAAAACCCCCCATCCCAAAACCCCACCCCACCCCAACCCACAACAAAACCTCCAACACTACAACTCCTACCCCCACTATCACTCCATCAATACCACCCCAACAACCCCATACCCCCCACCCCCAACCAACAACCCCCCCACACCAAACCCCCCACACCCCCACACCCCCCCCACAACCAACCCCCCCACCCCCCCCCCCCACCCCCCCCAACCACCCAACCAAACACACCACCCCCCAAACCCCCACCCCAACCCCCACCCCCCCCCCCCCCACCCAACCCACCCCCACACCCCAACACAAACCCCCTCCATACCCCACAACCCCCCCCCCCCCCATATCACCACCCCCCCCCCCCCACTACCCCACTCAAACCCCCACTAACCCCCCCCCCAACCCAACATACCCTCTAAAAACCATACCCTTAACCCCAAACCACCCTAACCACCCACCACCCCACCCCCCCCCCCCCCCCCACCCCAAACACACCACAAACCTCAAACACACACCCCCCCCCCCCCCCAACCCACACCTAAAACACCAAACTAAACCCCATCCCCCCTATCTACACACACTTCAACCTAAAAAGATCAACAACCCCACTCAATACCCCACACAACCACATCCCACAACCCAAACCAACACAACAAACCCCCCCCCCCACCACCCCCCCCCCCCACCCCCCCCCCCCCCCCCCCCCACTACCCCCCCAAACACACCCCCCCAACCCCCCCACCCCCCCCCCCCCCCCACCACCCACCCCCCCCCCCAACCACCCCAACACCCCCCCCCCCAAACACCCCCCCCACACCCCAAACCCCCCCCACAAAACAACCCCCACCCCCCCCCAAAACAACAACCATCACACCTCAAAAAACACCCCAACCCCCACAACACCAACAATCACAACAAACCCCCAATAACAACAAAAAAACACATACAAACACAAAACTATCAAAAAAACCCCACAAAATCCCACATCCCACCTAAATACCCCCCTCCCCTACCCTACCACCTAACCACCACACACCAACCCCCCCCCCCACCCACCAACCCCCCAACATAACCACCACCCCCCCTAATTACCTCCCCCACCACCCACACACCCCACCCCCAATCCACCCACCCCTACCACCCCAAACCATCAACCCCCCCCCCCCCCCCCAACCCCCCCCCCCAACACCTCCCTACCCCCCTCCCCCCACAACACCCCCCCATCCCAAAACAACAAACAACCACACCAACACCCACCATACCCAACCCCCAAAACACCAAACACCACCCACACCACACCCACCCACAAAACACAAAACAACCTCCCCCCCAAACTCTCCCCTCACATCCCCCCTACCATCCCATACAACACCCCCCAACCTAACCATCCTCTACTATTCCCCTCCCAATATCAAACATTCCATTTCCCATAACCCCCACCCATCTACCAATAATCCTCCCCACCAACATATTAATACACATCCCAAAACCCAAAAACACCCCCACCCCCAACCCCCCCCTTATCCCTATCCCCCATATACAATAACAATCTCCTTCCCCTCACAAAACCAATCTCTCAATCCCCTAAACAAAATCACAACCTATTCCTTAAACATTACCAAACCCCCATTTCCCACCCCCCCACTCTTCACACCACAACACAACACCACACTCCAACAATCCCCTTCACAAACATACCAAACAAAACCACATACCTAAAACCCCCCCCCCACAAAAACCATCAACCCAATAAAATCCCCCCCCATCCCTCCACCACCATCCAAATCCCATCCACCCCATATCCCCAAACTTTCCATAATCACACCAACCTAAATTAAAATTTACCTAACTTACACCCAATTATCCCTTCCCTCCATATTCCCCCCCCCCAACCACCAATCCACATAAAAAAACAATCCACATCCAAATCAATCCACCTAACCCCCCCCCCAACCCCCACAACCCACAAACCCCTCCACACCACACCACCCCTACACCCCCCCCCCACCCCCCCCACACCCATCCAAACCCCATTCACAAAATCCCCCAACCCAACATCCCCATCAATTAACCCATAACATACCCAAATCCACTTAAACTCCCAAACATAACCCACATCTCCTATCAAAAAACACCATCCATCACCAATTAACCTACCTCCTAAAATTTCCTTACCCTCTCCCCCTCCAATTATAATCTCATTAATCCTCCCCCCCCTAACCCTTTAACTTCAAACACTCTAATAACCCCCAACCAAACCCACCTCCTAATCCCCCTACCAACCAAACCCCCCTTACCCAATTAAACACCACCCACAACCCCCACCCACACCCCATAACCCCCCCAACACCCCCCCCCCCACCCCCACCCACACAAACCCCCCCCCCACCCCCCCCCCCCCCCCCCCCCCCCCCCCCCCCCCCAACCCCCACCCCACCCCACCCCCACCCCAACACACACCCCAAACCCCCCCCCTCCATACAACCCCCACCCACCCCCCTACCCCCCCCCAAAAATATACCCTACCCCACCACCCCACCCCACACCCACCCCCCTTCCCCCACCCTCACCACCCCCAACCCCACCACAAACCCCCCCCCACCCAACCCCCCACACCCCCCCAAACACCACCCCCCCCCCACACCCACCCAACCACCCACAACCAACCCACACACCCAACCACCACCCCACCCCAACCCCCAACCACCCACCCCCCCCCCACACCAACACACCCAACACCCAACCCCTCCCCCCCATCCCACCCCCCCCAATCCCCCCACCCACACCCCCCCCCCCCCCAACCCCCACCAACCCCCCCCCAAACCCCCACCCCCCCCCCCCCCCCCATCCCCCCCCTCCTCCCCACCCAACAACCCCCCCCACCCCCCCCAAACACACCCCCCAACCCCCCACCACCCCCCCCCCCACCCACCCTACCCCACCCAAACACCCCCCCCACACCACCCACCCCCACAACACCCACAACATAACCAACCCCAAACCCCCCCACCCCCTAACCCCCCCCAACAACCCAACCCCCAACCCCTTCCCAATCAACCTCCACCCAACCCCCCATCAACACCACTCCCATCCCCCAAACCCACCCCCAAATCCCACCCCAATCCCCCATCAAACCAACATCCAACCAAACAAACACACAAATCAACACCTCCAACACAACAACCCCCACCACCCCAACCCCCCCCCCATACCCAAAACCCTAAACACAAACAAACCATAAAAAAACCCCCCCCCCCATCCCCCCTCACCCAACCCCCATAATCACACACACAAACCATAAACTCTACCCTACATCACCAACCCCCTCCCCCACACTCACACTAATACCCACACCCAACCCCCCCACCCACACTTAAAACACCCCCCCCACCACCACCCCTTATAACCCCAAACTTCACCCACATCTCAATCACCCAACTCAATTACAAAACCACCCCCCCACAAACCTCACACCCATCAACCACACCCCAACCAAACCCCCAACCCTCACACCATACCCCCCCATAACCCCACAACCCCTCACCCAACCCAACCCACACCCCACCATACATACCCCCAAATTCAAACCCCCACACACCACACAACAACACCCCCCTAAACTCCCCCACCCTACCTTATCACAACCCCCCACATCACCCCCCCCCCACCCCCACCACCCCCCCCCCCCCAATAACCCCCCCCCAAAAACAACAAAAAACAACCAAAAAATACAATAACACCCACAACACCCAACCCATACACACACCCTAACCCCTCCCCCTAACCACACACCCCCACAAAAACACCCCAACAACATCCAACCCCCACACCCCCCCCCACTCTACATATCAACCCTACCCACCCACAACCAACCTACTACACAACACATACCAATACCCCCCACATCCATACAACTACCACCCACCCCCCCCCAACTAAAACTAAACCCCCACACAACCCCCCCAACCACACCCCCACCCCCCCCCCCACCACCCCAACCCAACACACCCACCCCCCCACCCTCCCACCCCCCCCCAACAACAAACCCACCCACCCAACCCCCCCCCCCCCCACCACCCCCACCCCCCCACCAACACACCAACACACCCAACATACCACACCAACCCCCCCCCCCCCCCCCCCCACCCCCCACCAACAACACCACCCCCCCACCCCCCCCCCACTCCAACCCCCCACCCCCCCCCCCCCCCCCCCAAACCCCCCACCCACCCCACCCACCCACACCCAAACCAAAAAACCCCCCACCACCACCCCACCTTACCCCCACCCACACCCACCCCAACACCCACCACCCCCAACCCCCACCACCCCCCCACCACCCAACACAAACCACCCCACCCCCCCCCCCCCCCAACCATACAAAACAACCCCCCCACCCCCCAATATAATACACCACCCCCCCAACCCTCCCCAACCCCAACCCCACCCCACCCTCATAACCATCCAACCAACACCCCCCCCCCCCCCCCAACACCAACCCACCAAACAAAACCAACCCCAACAATCCTCCCTACAACCCCACCCCCCATAACCCACCATATCCCACCCCCCACCCCCCACCTCCAACATCCCACCCACCAACACCCCACACCCATCCCCATAAACATCAATCCCCCCCCCCCACCAACCCACAACACCAACCCCATCCCCCAACCCCCCCCATCCCCCCCCACCCACACCCCCACCCCAACCCCCCCACCACACCACACACCCCCCACAACCCAACCCCCCACACAACCCCCCCCCCCACAACACCCCCCCCACCACCCCCCCAACCCACCAACCACCCCCCAACACCCCACACACCCACACCCATCCCCCACCCCCCCCCCCCACCCCCCCCAACACAACCCCACCCCCCCCCCAAACCCCAAACCAACACAAACCCCCCCCCATAAAATCCCACCCCCCCCCCCCCCCACCCCCCCCCACAAACAATCCCCCCCCCCCCCAACCCCAAACCCCCCCACACCAACCCCCCCCCCCACCCCACCCCCCCCCAATCCACCCCCACCCAAACATATACCCCCAATTACAAATCACCCCAATCCACCCACCCCCCCTAAATCCACCCCCCCCCCCCCATATCCCACCCTATCCCCAAACCCTCCAATAACTCCCCACCCCCCCCTACCTCATTTACCAATTCACAACTCACCCATAACCATTTTACCACTAATTAAATACCACCCCCAACCCCCACCCACTCCACACCACACCCACTCCACAATACCCCCTCCCAACCCCCATTCCCCCACCCCCCACAAACCATCCCCACACCCTCACCCCACCACCCAAACACCCACCCTCCCCCCCCCCCACCCCCCCCCCCCCCCCCCCCCCCACCCACACCACCCCCAAACCCACCCCAACCCCCACCCTCCCCCCCCCCCCTACTCACCAAAACCCCCACCCCCCCAACCCCCCCCCCCCCCCCCCCCCCCCATAACACCACACAAACCACAACTACCACCCACCACCCCCATCACCACACCCAAAACCAACCCCCCATCCATATACACACCACCCCACCAACCACCTACCCAACCCCACCCCCCCCCCCACCAACAAACCACAACACCCCACCACACCCCCCAATACCACCACCCCCACAACCCCCCCCCAACCCACAACCACACCCAAACAACACCACACCACAACCCACCCCACCACAACCACCCCACAAACCCTACCACTCCACCAAAACCCCCCAACCTATATACCAACCCACACACCCCCCCCCCAAACCACCCCATCAAAATAAACCCCCCCCACCAAAAAACCAACCCCCAACCTAACCCCAACAACCCCATCAAAAACCAATCTCCCAAATACACACCACAACCCCTACCCATCCAACCCACACCAACCCACCCCCCCCACCCCCCCAAACCCCCCCCCCCACCCCCCCAACCCCACCCCCACCCCCCCATCATCCTACAACAACCACCACAAACCCCCAACACCCAAAACCCACACCCACCCCCCCCCACCCACCCACCCCCCACCCCACCCAACCCCCACCACCCCAACCCCCCCAAACCCCCCCCCCACTCCACAAAACAAAACCCACCCCCCCCCCACCAACACCCCCACACCATCCCAACAACCCACACACCCCCACCCCACTACCCCCCCCACCCCAACCCCACCCCCCCCCCCCCCCACCCCCCCCCCCCAACAACCCCCCTCCACCCACCCAACCACCCCACACCCCACCCACCCCCACCCCCCCACAACCCACCCAAAAACCATCTAAAACACCCCCCCAAACCCCCACCTCACTACCCCCAACCCCCCAACACCACCACCCCCCCATCACCAACAACCCACCCTCAAACCCCAACCCCACAAAACACAACCCCAAAACCACACCCCCCCAACCCTCCCCACCCCCCCAACACCACACCCCACAAACCCACCACCCCCAACCCCACCCACTACACCACAACCCTCACCACCAAACAACCCCCCACCCCCCACCCCAAACCCACCCACCCCCCACCCCACCACACCCAACCCCACCCCCCCCCCCAACCAAAACAAACTCCCCCCCCACCAACCAAAAAACCCACCCCACCAACTCCACCACCCCCCAACAACAATCAACCCCCCCAACCCCCCCACCCACCCCCCAAACAAACCCCCCCCCCCACCCAAACAAACCAACACCCACCCCCCCCCCCACCCCACCACCACCACCACACACACCACCCAACCCCCCCCCAACCCAAACCCCAACCCCCCCCAACAACCCCCCCCCCCCCACACAACCCCCCCCCCCCCACCCCCCCCACCCCCCCCCACCCACCCCCCCCCCCCCCCCCCACCCCCACACCCCCCCCCCCCCCCCACATCCCCCCCAATCCACAAACAAAACACACCCCCACCACCAAACCACCCACACCCCCCCCCCCATTCACACCCCACCACCCCAAACCCCCCCCCACCCCCCCACCCCCCACCAACACAACCCCACAAAACCCAAACACCCCCCCCCCACCCCCCCCCACCCCCCCCCAACCCACCCCCCACCCACCACCCACCCCCCCACCACCCATCCCCACCCCCTACCCCCCCCCCCCCCCCCCCACCCCCACACAACACCCAACCCCCAAACACCCACACCCCAACCCCCCCATCAACAACCCAACAACCCCCCCCCCCCCCCCCCCCAACCCACCCCCCCACAAACCAAAAAACCCCCCCCACCCCACACACCCCCACACCACCCCCATATACCTAAACCCCCCACTCAACCCAATCCCCCCACAACACCCTCCACCAACCCACCACAACCCAACCCCACCCACAAACCCCCCCCACCCACAACCACCACACCCCCCCCACCACACCATACACCACAACCCCCCCCCCCCCCCCCACACCACCCCAACACCCACCCCCCCCCCCCCACATCCCACACCCAACACCTACAACACCCCCCCCACCAAACCCCCACCCCCCCCCACCCCCACACCCCCCCCCTCCACCCCCCACCCCCACCCCACACCCACCCACCCACCCAACACCCCCCCCCCATCCCCAACTACAACATCAAAACACACCACCCCCACCCACCCAACCCACATCCCCCCCAACCCCAAACCACCACCCACCATATCCACCACCCATACCAACCAACACCAACACCCCCCCCCCCCCCCCCCCAAACACAACCCCCAACCCCAACCCCTACTCCCTCCCCCTCACCCCTATTCCCCCACCCCACTCACACCCACACCCCAACAAAACTAAACCCAAACCCCCCAAACCCCCACCCCACAACATCCCCCCCCACCACATCACCATCCCCAAATAACTCACCCACAACCCCCACCCTAACCAACAACCCCCCCCCAACCCCCCCCACAACACACACACCCCCCCCCACCCCTCCCCCATCCCCCAACACCCCCCAAAACCCCAACCCCCCCTCCAACCCAACCACAAACCAACCACCCACCAACCCCCATCCCCCAAACCACCACCAACCCAAACCACCCCAACCCCCCCCCCCCCACAAACCCCCAACCCATATAACACCCCCCACAACACCACACCAACCAACCAACAACACCCCCCAACCCACAACCCCCCACCCCCCCCCCACAACCAACCCACCAACACCCCCCACAACACCACCCCCACAACACCCAAATCCCCCCCAACACCAAAACAACCACAACCAACCCCCCCCCCCCCCCCCCAACCCCCCTCACACACCCCCCCCCCACCCCACCCACCAACCATCCCCCCCCCCCAACCCAACCCCCCCCAACCCCCCCCCCCCACCCACAAAACCCCCACCACCACAACACCCCACCCCCCACCCCCCCCACCCAACACCCCCCCCCCCCAACGACACACCCCCCCCACCCACCCCAATCCCTCAAACACCTCCACCCAACCCCCCCCACCACACCACCACCCCCCACACACCCACCCCAAACCCCACCCCCCCCCCCCCCAAACATCAACCCACCACCCACCCCACAAATCACAAACCCCCCCCAAAAAAAAACACCCACAATCCCCCCCAACCCAAACCACCACAACACCATACCCCCACCCCCACCAAACAATTACCCCCACACCCCCAACAAACCACACAAACCAAAAACCCCCCTACCCCACCACACCCACCCCCCCCCCCAAAACCACACCCCAAAAACCCAAATCCAACCCCAAAACACCCCCACTAAACACCTACCATACACACACACACACCACACACACCAAAACCCCACCCCCCCCCCCCACAACCAACCCACACTCAACCCAACAACCCCCCACCAACCCCAAAAACCAACCCCCCCAACCACCACCCCCCCCCCCCCACCCCCCCCAACACACCCACACAACCACCCCCCACCCCCCACACCCCAACAATCAACCCCCCCCACCCCAAACCACCAAACAACCCCCCCCCCCCCCCCCCCCCCCCACCAACCCACACCCCCCCCCAACCACCCACACCCAAAACCCCCCCCCCCAACCCCACAAACTCCCCCCCAACCCAACCCCAACCACAAACCCAACAAACAACAACCCCCCCCACACCCCACAACCCCAAAAACCCCCCCCCACACTAAACACCCACAAACCCCCCACCAACCAACAACAAACACCCCCACACCCCCACAACCAAACCCAACCCCCCCACCCCCCCCACACCCCAAACCATAAACCCCCCCTCCCCCCCCCCAACCCACTCCAAACCCCCCCACACACACCCCACATCCCAACCCTCCCCACCACCACCACTCACCCCAACCCCAACAACCACATACCCCAACCCCCCCTCCCCCCACCCCCCAACACACAAACCACAAACTACCCACCACACCCCCCATAACATCCCCCACCCCATACAAATATCCATCACTACCCCACTACACTACCACAAAACCTAACCCCACACCCCCCCCCTCAACAAAACCCAACCAAATACCCACCCCATACACCACCAAAACCCCCAACCCCCCACCCCTACACACCCCCCCCCCACAACCCCAAAAACCCCCCCCCCCCCCCCACACAAACACACCACACCACAACCCACCACTCCCCCCACCCCCTACACTCCCCAACCCCACCCCCCAAACACCCCAATAACCCCAAACAAAAACCCCCCTCCCACCCCCAACCACACCACCCAACCCAACAACCCCCACCCCACCCACAAACCCCCCCCCCCAACCCCCCCCCACAAACCACCCCCACACCCCAACCAACCCATACCCACACTCACAACCCACACAACCCAACCAACCCCACCCAACCCCCCCCCCCCTCCACACACCCAAAACCACCCACCCAACACCCACCAAACCACCCCCCCCCACAACAAACCACCCCCACCCTCCCAACCAAAACAAACCACCCCCCATACCAACCCCCCACACATACCCCAATCAACAATAAATCCACAAACCCTATACCACCATACATCCTCACCAAACAACCCCCCCACACACCTATAACACCCCCCCCCAACCCCCATACACCAAACAAATCAACACCCCCCCCCCCCAAACAACCCCCTCCCCCACCCCCCCCACCCCAACACCCAAAACAACCAAATCCCACAATCCACCCCCCACCCACATCCCCCCCCACTCACCCCCACCCCCCCCTCCACCCAACCCCCATCATATCCCCCCCAAACCAATCCCCCAAAACACCCATCCCAACCCCCCACACCAAACCATTCTAACCCTACACCACCATACTATACCACATCCATCCCAATTCCCCCCAACCATAACCCCCACTCCCCACCAACACCACCCTTAACCCCCCTACTTATAACCCTCCAACAAAACCCCAACAACCCTAAAAACCCCATACTCCCAATCCCACACAAACCCAAAATCTTACACAATATCATCCACAAACATCTCCCAAACAACAAACAAACCAAACAACAACACAAATAATCCCCATCAATCCACCCAACCACCCTCAACCACCTACCCCCACAACCATCCCACACCCTCTTATATCCCAACATACCCACCCTCCCCCCCCAACACCCCAATATCAAAAAAAACACACACCATCCCAACCTAACCCTAAACACCCCCCCCACCCACACTCCCAACCCAAACCCCCAAACACAATACAACAAAAAACCATAAACACCCTACCCCCCCAAATACCAACAACCATACCCCCCCCCCAACAATCACACAACAATCAACACACACCCCCACTCCACAACCCCCAACCCCCCAACCAACTCCCACCACCAATACAAAAACCCCCCCCACCCCCCAAAACACCCCCAAACTTACCCAAAACACCCCACCCCAAACCAACAACAACCACACACTTCCCCCCCCAAAAACATTTATCAAATACACATAAATCCACAAAATCCCCCCCCCCCTCATCCCCAAAAATCTTCCTCATCATCATCCCCCCCCAACCCACAAAACATCTTTTCCCCTCAACTTTACCCCCCCCCCCTATCCCCATAATATCTCCTCTCTAAATCCCTCACCAATCTATACCCAACATAAAACCCCCCTCCCATCTCCCACACCCTTTACCCAACTTTTCTACCCCCCATACCCCCCCCCCCATCATAATCCTCTACCAACCCCCTCCCCTCATCAATCCCCCCATCACCCCTACCTTTCACCCCAACCAACACCACTTCCCCTCCCACACCACCCCACAAACCCCTAACCCCACCCCCTAATCCTCCCTCATCCATAACCCTCCCTTTATTCCCCCCACACAAAAACCCAACCCACAACAATTAACTATAAACACCCATCCCAAACAACTCACATACCAAAACCCAAAATCACAAATCCCAAACCTCTACCCCCCCAACCTCCACCCCCCCCCCCCCCCCCCCCCCCCACCCCACCAAACCCCACACAAAACCCCCCCCAACCCATCCCCCCCTAACCCCCAATCCCAACCCCCCCCCCCCCCATACCAAACACCCCCCCAACTCCCCAACCCAAAACCCAAAACCCCCCCAAACACCACACCCATCAAACCCCCCCCCCCCACCCCCCCCCCATACCCCACCACAAAAACCCCCCCCCAACCCACAACCCCCCCCACCCCACCCCCAACCCAAACCCCACCAACAACAACTCCACCCACAACACACACACCACCTACCACCCCCCCCAACAACCCCACCCCCCCCCACCCCCCCCACCCAACCCATCCCCCCACACCCCCAAACCCCAACCCACCCCCCCCCAAACCCCAACCCCCCCCCCCCCCCAACACCCAATCCCCCCACAACCACCCAACCAATATCACCCCTAACCCACACCAACCCCCCACCCACCACCATACCCAACCCCCACACACCCAACCAATTCCCCCCCCAAAAACCACCCACCCCCCTACTCCAAATCCCCCCCCCCACCACCACCCCATCATAACCACCACCACCAACCCCCTCATAACACCACCCTCCATAACAACTCCTTTCCCCCCATCCCCCCACCTCACACCACACCCCAACCCCCCCCCCCCAACATACCACACAATCTCAAAAAACCCCCCCCCCAACCCACTCCTTAACCCAAAACTTATCCCCAACCCCTATAACACCCAACACTCCAACCAAAAAAATCCCATCAACTAAACATCTAATCCTCCCCACCAATACTTCCCCCCCCTTCATCCACCACAATACAAAACAAAAAACAAAAAAAAAAAACCCCCACCCACCCCCCCCAACAACCCACCAACCCCAAACCACCCCCCAAATCCCCCCCCCCCATCAACCAATCCCCCCCACTTAACCCCCCACCCACACCCCCACTCCCCAACCCCCCCCCCTATCCTACCCCTACCAACCCCCCCCCCCCACACCCCCACCTACCCATATCCCCCCTCACCAACCCAAAACACCCCCAACCTACTAATACTATCTCTCTCATCAAAAATCAACCCAAACCCTCATAAACTCATATAAAAGCATCCCATAATCCCAACCTAAAACTACTCCTTCTTTACTCTATTTCTTCTTACTATTACCTCATACAAATTATCATCCTATAACCCTCTACTTTCCCCCCCCCCAATACCTACCCTACCAACAATATCCACCAAAAAACAACCCCCCCCACCACACCATCACCAAATTAACACACCCCCTTATTACTCCCCACCCACCCACCCCCACCCCCCTCCCCCCCCCCATTCCAACCCCACACCTCACCCCCCCATATCCATACCCCCCACCCCCCATACCAACACATCTCCTAAATTCACCCCCCCCTCCAACACATATCAAACCCATCCTATAATAAAAAATCCCATACACCATCCTACTCCAAAATCCCCAATTCCCCCCCAACTCCCTCCCCCCTCATTCATCCCCCATCCCATCCCCTAACAACACCCCACCTAACATCTATACCATTCCCCCCCCAACCCAAATATCAAACATCTCCATCATCCATAACCCCCCCCCCCACCACTCCCCAATATCTCCCCACCAACATATCTTATACCACAATCCCATCCCAAAAACACCACCCCCCCCAACCCCCCCCCTTATCCTTCCCAAATAAAATACATCTCCCTTCCCTAAAAACAACTCTTCAAATCCCCCTACACAATATCCAACCTATCCTTAAACATTACCCAAAACCCCCCATATTACACCCCACTCTCACACCACAAAACCAACACCACCACTTCCAACAATCCCCTCCACAAAACCATAACCAAAACAAAAACCCCATAACTAAAATCCCCCCCCCCACAAACCAAAAAAATCCCACCAATAAATCACCCCCCTCCACCAACATACCACAAATCCCACCAACCCCATATCCCAAACTCCAACCATAATACCCCCAACCTAACTTCAAAAATCTACCTAACTATAACCCCCAATATCCTTCCCTCATAATTCCCCAACCCCCCACCACCCATCACATAAAAAAACACTCCCAATCCAATAATCCACCTAACCCCAACCCCACTACCCCAAAACACCTCCACACCCACCCCCACCCCACACCCCCCCCCCCCACCCCCCACCACATCCAACCCCCCAACATACAAATCCCCCCAAAAACCCATCACCATACCCACCCCCTATCCATACCAAAACCCAAATAACTCACACAAAAACACATCTCCTATCCCCAACACACCCATCAACCACTAAACCTCACCCTTACAAAAATTTCCTTCCCACTCCCCCACCCTTATAAATCACAATTAATCTCCCCCCCCTAACCCCCTTAACATACAACACCTAACCATAACCCCCCCCCACCCACCCCCACCCCCTCACAATCCCCCCCAATCCAACACCCCCCTATCCCAATTTACCCCACCACAATACCCCCACCCCACCCTACTCCAAATACCCCCCCCCCCCCCAACCTCCCCCCCCCCATACACAAAAAAAATCCCCCCCCCCACACCCCCCCCCCCCCCCCATCCCCCCCCACCCCAATCCACACCCATCCCATCCACCCCTTCCCATACAATCACCCCCAAAACCCCCCCCTCCTCATAAATCCCCACCCCCTTCAACATTCCCCCCAACCATATTTCCATCCCCCTAAAACCCCTAAACACCCCCCAACACCATACCCCTCCCAATAAAACAACCACCCTACCACACCTCCAATCACCACAATCCACCCATAAACCTCCCCCACCACCCCACTCCCATCCCCACAACCACACCCCCAAACCATACCATTACACCACCAACCCCACACCCATCCATCACCCCCCCCCCACCTACACCCCCCATCCTATCCAACATCACCAACACCTCAACCCCCCCATCCCCCCCTAAACCCACCACCCCCCCAACCCCCCCCCCCAACCAACACTCACCACCCCCCACCCCCCCCCCCCCCCCCCCATCCCCCCACCCAACCCCACCCCACAACCCACCCCACCACCCCCCCACCCCATACACCCCCCCTACCCCCCACAACCAAAAACCCCCCCCAACCCCCAATAACCCCCACCTATCCTACCCCCCCTCCTAAAACCTCCCCCTCAACACCCCAACCATCTCATATACCCCCCATCCAAACACCCCCCCAACAACCAAACCAACCCTACAACTAACCTCCCCCATACCCCTCAACTACTCACTCCCTCCAACCCCCAAACCCTCCCAAATCCCACCCCAAAATCCCCCCCCCATCATACCCAAACTCAAAATCCTACACACAATCAACACCCTCTAAAATCTACCACCCACAACCCCCATACCCCCATACCATAAATAAATCTATCATCCCCACCATAATTCCCCCCCCCCCTCCCCCCCCCTCACCCCCCCTACCCCCATATATAACACACAAACCCAAACTCACTCTACCTTCTCAACCACTCCCCCCTCCCCTTCCTCACTCCTTCCCCCCACCACACCCCTACCACCACACACCTCCTTTTACCAACCACCACCAACATATATATCCAAAATCATCCTCCAACCACAACAACCCAACACACTCAACAACTCAACCCCCCCCCCCACAAACCACACTCAACCAAATCATACCCCCCCCCAAACCCCCCCCATCACCACCAACACAAACCACCTACCCCCACACCCCAACCCCACCACCAAACACCACCCCCTCCCCCATACATCAAACCCATACTTCCTACCCAAACAACAAAACCAACAACCCCTTACTCCCACCAACCCTTACTCCCCATCCCCCCCAAAACCCCCCTCCCCACATACCCCCCCAATACCCCCCCAATAAACTAATATCCTACATAAAATACTAAAACTCTACATAACCTACCCTCATACCACCTCACCATACCCCCTATCCCCCAAATATTCCCCACATCAATTATTAAATATCACTCATCCCCCCCTCACTACCTCTACCCCTCACCCTCCCCCCCCCCCCACAACCACCACCCATCTATATATCAAAAAATCCCACCCTCCCCACCTCCTCTCCTAATATACACCCCCCCCCCCCCATACTTATCTATCCACCCTCTCCATCCCCCATCACTAACCACTCACCCCCCCTCCACCCCCCATCCAAATCCATCCAACCCCTCCCCTCCATCACTTAAATCCCTCTTCAACCACCCAAACCCCCCCCCCCCACCCTCCCCCACCCAACCAAATACACCCTACCCACTAAACCAACTTTAACAACTAACCCCCCCCCCCCCATCACCCTCCTTCATTAACCTCCCCCAAACCCTACCCACTCTCAAAACCCCCACCCCCCATTCCAACCTAATCCCCTCCCCTCACCACCCCCCTCTCCCAATTATCCCCACAAAACCACTACCCAAATTTCCCCCACCCACTCCCCCCACAACATTCCCCCATACCATTCCAACCACCCCCATCCATAACCCCATACTTCTTTTGACAACCCTCCCCAAACAACCAATACTAATCATCCCCCCCTCCCCCAATTTTAATCATCCTCCCCAAATACACATCCCCATCACCTCATCACCCACCCCTCCCTCATTACTCCACACAACACCCCCCCCCATACACCACCAAAATCACCATACCCCCCCTAACTACCCATACAAACCCACCCCCCCCCCCATAACCCCCACCTAACATCCCCCACCCACCTCATCCCATATCTCCACTCACATAACCCACAATCCCCTCATTTCATCATTCCCCCCCCCCCCAACTTACCCTCAATCACCCAACACATCCCACCATACCAACCCCACACATCCCCCTCCCAAAACCACAACCCTTTACAAAACTAAACCTCACATCATACACCCACTACCCCCTACCCCCTCACAACCCACCCCCTCAATAACCCCATAATACCCACCCAAAAAATACATAACCCATTCACCCCTTCATCCCACCACAAATCCCACCCCCCCCCTCCCCCCACAATCAAAACCCCACCCCACTTCCCACAAACCAAACAAACCCCCATTAAATACATCCCCCATACCCCCACTTACACATCCCCCCCCCTTCCCCTTATCCCACCCACTATCCACCCCCCTACCCCCCCCCATCCACCCCACCATACATATCCCCATTTCAATCACCCAACTCCCCACCCTACATTCCCCCCCCCCCCCCCCAATATATATACCACCCCTAATCAAACCTTCCAATTAATCACCCCCAAACTCATTTACCAATTCACAACTTCACCCCTATTACCTCATTATTTCCAACCCATCAACCCAATCCAAAACATCTCCTACAATTTCCCACTACCCTACCAATACCCCACACCACTCATTCCTTTCCCCTCCACCCATAACAACCCCCCATTCACCTACCATCACCCCCCCACCAACCACCCCCACCCCCCATCCAACTCTACACACTTTACCTCCCCTACCCCATCACTCATATATCTTTCCCCCTACCCCCCCCCCTACCCCCCAACCCCCCCCTTATCTATATTATCCACATCTTCCATCCCTCACTACCATATCCTTCAAACAATACCAATCCCTAATTCACACCAAAAACACAATTCTACATCAATTACAAAACAACCAACACATATTTCACAACTCATCCAAATCACATCGCATCACTCCACCCCATCCTCACCCACAACCTTACTCCCTATCACTTTTCCCATCCTCAATCCACACCTTAACCAAACTCTATAAACCCAACACTAACCTTAACTCTACTACTAACCCCTTTCATCCCTTCTAACTCCATCCCAATAACTCCAACTAATATTTTCCTAAATAAATCCTACAATCCCCATACCTACCCTCCAATCATCCCCTCCATACATCCTTAATACCTATACCTTCACTCCACTTCCCATCCTCTCCACACACCTTCCCTTCCCACACACCCCCCACCCCTTTCACACCACCAAAACAATCTCAAACCACTATCCTAAATCCTATTATCACATCAAACAACCTAATCTAAAAACAAAACAAAACCCACAGACCACCCAACCACACAACACCACAAAATACACAACAAAAAACAACAAAAAACCAAACAACACAAATACCTTATATATTTAACACAACACCACACATCATATAACACAACTACCATACATATTCCCACATCATCACAACCCCTCATCCTCCTCCACCAACAACCACCAAAAAAACCCCAAAACCCCCCCCACACAACCACAACCCCTTACTCCAACCACATCTCCCACAACCAAACTCCCTCCCCCCACCCAATCAAACAATACCCAAAAAATCAATATTTATATCCCCATTCCCCCACCTAAATCCATCTTCACCACCATAACAAATCCCTAAATTTAATCTTATCAATAAATCAAACTTACAACATATAACACAAAAAAACAATCCAAAACCATAACCCATCCTACAAAAAAATCCTATCAAAACTATCCCCTCCCAAACACATACCCATAACTCTAAAACAATACAAATATAATACCCATACATCGAACCCCACCCCCTAACCATCATCCAATCCCTCTCTCATATTATCTCCCTCACCCCACCACAACCATTACCTCTTATATAATATAAAAAAATCAATTCATTAAAATTACCTAAACCTTAAATATACTAAAATAACATACTATTATTAAACACACATTTACCCAAAATCAATCACTCCATAATTCCAACCCCCTCCCATTATTTAATTCACACCACCACACAAATCACACCCCTGCCACCCCAAGAAGAATAATAATATCTCTCATCCCCATCCCCCTTCTTAAAAAATTCCCTCCATAATATCAAACAATATTACCCTATTTAAAACCACTCCCACCAGAACCAAAAATACCAAAACAACAACAAAACACCCCTCCATTCACCCCAACCCCCCCCACCTCTTACAATAATATTCCTAATTTCATAAACAACTCTCATACAATACCTCCATCACCCTTATTAGATTAACATCTTTACTTGCCCACCCCACCCAACCAACCCCTAACCATTTACAAATAATTTCTGCACTCCACACACAACCAAAAAAAACATCAATCACAAACAATATTCCATCACCCACCATACAACTCAAAAAAACCTAACCACAAACAAAACCACCATCCCACCTAACATATCCCCTCCCCATCAACACACCAAACCCCCACATAATAGATCCATAAAAACCCCCCCCAACCACCATTCCCACCCACCAAAATCAAATACAATCACCCAACCACAAAAATCCTCTACCATAACCCTATACATCTACCACACAATAAAACCATATCCCACCATCTTCCTCCATACATAAACCTCAAAAACCATCACCTCCTCTTTACCCCTCCCTACTCTTCCCCCCTCCCACTCATTCTCCTCTCCCCCCCCCCACCCCCATCACCACAATAACCATCACCACCAACCCACCAAAATCACACACAACACATACAACACAACCATACTATACCCCACACCACCCCTCCCCATAAACCCACCACTCCCACCCTACAAACTCCCTTAACCCTCTCCCCCCTCCCATCAACAAACCCCTTAACAAATTCAAATCCAATCCTATCTCATATCAACAAACCACTACAATACCTTACACTATCCCCTCCTCCATACTTTCCTCATTACTTCCTACAATATCCAACTCCCCCCCCCCATTCCCCCCCCCCCCCTTCTCTCACCCCCCTTTCCCTACACTCTCCTCAACTATACCCTACTAAACCCTACCCACTCAAACAACACTCCTCCCATTCCCTTTCTTTCCCTCATCCCATAACCCCTACAATCCATCTCCCTCCTCTTCTATCAATATTATCACACCCACCACTCACCCATAACACCATCCCCCTCAACAAATTACCAACTCCCTCCCCTCCCATCCACACTACTCACATATCCCCATACACAACCCTCCATCCATAACCACTCATACCCTACCTACCTCATACCCCCACTACCCCTATAAAATCATAATTCCATTAAATCCAAAAACCCCAACCCCATACAATCCTTCATTCAACCCCCACATCTCCTCCCTCCATCCTAAATTCTAATACAAACAACATAATCAAACACCATACAAACCACCCAAATACTACAAATCAAATACAACCCACAACTTCTAAAACCCTTTCCATAACAATTTACCACAACATATCCACATCCCTCCCTTACCTTCCAAAACCAACCCCCGACCCCATTTCTCACCCACACCCCCCCTCCCCCATAACCAAAAATACTTTTTTTTTTATTTTTTTTTTACCCCAAATCCCTTCCCATACAACCCCCCAATAAATATATCTACCTCCTAATCTTCTCCAAAACACACTCCCCCAAAACCCCCACCCCATACTTATCTACCCTAAATATAAATCATAATCAACTCAAAACATAACCCCACAACCCAAAATTCTCACCATATAACTTCAAATCCTCCCCACCCTATTTCTCACACAAACTCCACAACCACATTATCATAAACTCCACAAATACAATCCCCCCCCCCCCCCTATAATAAACAATTTCCCCACTACAACCACACAAATACACCCATTACCCTCCCCCCCTTACAAACATCCCCCCATAAAACCCACATTCTTAACTCTCAAATACAAATCCATATACACCCACTCACATCCCACCAACCCCAAAACCACTCCCCTAAATTAACATTTCCATCCCTTCAAACACTCCTTCTCTTCCTCTAAACCTACTTAAAAAAAAACCCTCCACTCCACATTACCCACACAACCCCCACAACCAAATCCCATATCATCCCACTATCAATCCACCCATCATTAACCCCAAATTCCTCCACCCTTACCACCAAAAAAACCCAACCTCCCCCCCAACAACACACCCAAAATAACACCACATACACCCCACAACAATACTTTCTCCAAACTCAATAACCTTCCCCCCCTCCTTAACATCCACCCCCCCCACATAATTCAATTATCCACCCACCCATACACCCTTATATAAACCACCCCAACACCCATACCCATCAAATCTAACAAATAAATAAAACACTTCACATTTTAAAACAAATTCCCCAATACAAAAACCCCATCATACCCCCCCCATCCCACATTTACTCCAAATCAATCATATACATCCCTTAAATACAAAACCCCCAACCCTCAAACCCCAAACCCATCAAACCACCAACAATCACCCTATATTATCCCAACCTCCCACCTACCACACTTACCCAAAACCCCCAACTATACAATCATACAATAAAAATCCCCAACAACATCCTCTACACTCCCTTTACACCATCTAATCCCTAATCCAAACCCATCCCCTACCCCCATTATATCAATAAATCCTATTCCCATCATATCCACATTCATCCCTCCCTTTCCATATTACTCTCTTCCCTCCCATCTCTTGTCTCTTATCCTTCTCCCCACCACTCCCCCCACTCATTATCAACCAAAATCATCTCTAAACACTTCCCTCACCTATCCTCTACAAACCTCTTCTCCCCCCCCTATTACCCTTTTCCAATCTTACATATCTATCCTCCTTCCCCCACACTACCCCCTCCACCCATTCTCACCACCCCTTCCACCCCCCATTTTATCCAAATTTTACAAATATCATATAAGCCCACATAAATACATCACCTATCCAAAAATCCACCTAAACACCACACACACCACATTCCCCCCACCCATACCCCAAAACATCATTTCTCACCTAACATTCATTACAATCAAATCTCCTCATCCTATCATCCCCAAAAATTCAACTCCAAACACCCAACATCTCCATTAAACCACATTTATCAACCCATACCTCCCACACCAAACTCCAATCCCTTCTTTTCACCTCATCATTACAAATAATATAATACCCCCATCTATTACACAAATATACAATAATTACATTACCTCACATCTACATTATCATTCATAACTCTCCTAACCCTACCACACCACATTTTACATATAAAAACACACCAAAAAAAGTATCAATTATTATATTAAACACCCACCTTAATCCTCCCAACAAAACATACAACCTTCTCAGTATTATTAAAAATTAAAAAAAGTAATACACAAATACCCCAAATATCCACCAATAACACAACCCATCCATCAATACCAACAATTATCAAAGATATAGCAAAGATCTTGAAAATAAACAAACACCAACTAAAACTTATACCACTTTCTACTAAATCTCATCCACGTATTAATAAGTACTACAAATTAAAATTCAGGTTACATCCGCACATAAAATTATAATCAATTATAAAGGCTTGAACATCACCTTAAAAAAACCAAATTATTCCTTGTAAAAAAACAATTAGAAAATTTCACCATATATTCCAGTTTTTAGTTAAATTTTATTCCACTCATTCTGATACATTGCTTTTTGCATGGATAAATTATATAAACTATGTATTCACAGTATGTGCCTGACTTTTTGCATTATAAATAAAAAAAATGCAATAAGCAAAATCTAGTTACAGTATGGCAATTATGCACTTACTAAACTTTGTACATAGTTGTAGTACTTCAGGAACTTGCAGATCGTTAAGCCAAAACATTAAAGATTATAATGAAAAAATGCCTTAAATTGATTAATTTCTGTAAACAGGTATATTCAATAGTAAAACCAATACGTGACACTAAACTTAAAAAAAAACAAATTCTTGATCGTATGAGATGACTTTTAATAAATACGAATCCAATAACATTCACACCTGTAATGAATGCATAAACTTTAATGAGTCAAAACAATCTTTGGACAATTTGGATCAATCCAGTTCATTATTCTGGCATTTATAGGCCATTTGTATGGGTGCATTTGTATTTGTTGAATATTTTGCACAAAAAGCTGACAATTTTTGAGGCAGCATGTTGTGGCCCAATTACTCTTTCTGATGGGACAAGACTTAGGTACCCCAGTGCCCTGTTGTGAGAAGCAGCGTTTGCAAGCTCTTGAGTTGTAAATTATGTTTTAACAAGCACTGAGAAATCCTAACCGGGTAACTTTGGGGCGTCAACCATGCTCAAACCATGCTGTTGCGCGTACCTTCCAGAAACGCTGATCTGAACAATGATCAGTCAGGGATAAAATGCACTTCTCATAGGAACAAGAAATATCTAACATATTTCAAAGTACATCACAGTTGAAGCCAGAGCATGTGCAGAAAGGTGGCAAAAGATATCAGTGTGAAATTCATAGGATTGGTTAGTGTTTATAATTGATATTTATATTGATATGCTTTTAAAATATGGACTATTTGAATGTGAACGAGTCAAACAATTCAGATGCAATCAAAAAACATAGCAAGTATTAATTGTGATTGTCACATCGGCCTGCACCAGTTAAACCTGAACTTACTCCAAAACCAAACTGACTTAGAGCAACATGCCTCTAAATGTCACATTGTATTATTTCAAATTCATAATTATTCGTGGCTCAAAACAATTGAATACAGAAAATATTTTATTTTTTCAAAACTGACATTTTAAAATAAATTACATTAAATAGTCTTTTCAAGAATTCTAGTATTAGAAGTATAAATAGGATAGCTCGATTGTATTCCCCAGTATTAAAATGTCCCATAAACCTTCACTTAATGCACAATATAACTTTTCAATCTCTCGAATAAAAACTTGTTCCTGCTCAATAACAAAACACATTTTCCTTGCACCGTTTTTGAATGTAGTGATAAAAAGTTCAATTTCATATGACACCCGACATAATGATTGGCTTCACATAGTACTATGATTTGGAACAGCAGCATTCTCATAAATCACAAAGGTGCATTTGCCAATACACTTCATGAACGAGATGGTTATAAGACGTCAGTACGATGTTTCAGCAGCTGTTCTGCGAAAGGGTCCATGTTCCGAAAGCTGCTTCGATATCAGTCAAAAAACCTACACTGCATGTAAGTCTCATCTGAAGCTTTGTAGCCAAACTTCTCATAGAAGGTGACATTTTTAGGTGCACATTCCAGTGTGATCTTATAGCATTCCAGTTTTTTGCTGAGTAGTATTAGAGTGGCGACCAGCCTTGGTAGAGAACCAAAGATGCATTAGTGTATTTTTTTTTTAAATAAAAAATTATGCACATAATTACTTTACTTACAATTTGCCCAACTGCTTTCCTCTGCATACATCGGTTACCACTACCTCCTCCACTCGACCTCGCTACAAAAACGGAAGTCACAGTTCATCAAAACACATCTTAAACATCGTAAATGGAACAAAACGCATACCTTTGCACAAGAGTGTATAAATTTGTGCTCCGTGATAAGTGTAGCTGTAGCAACAATTTGCCCTAGATGTGTATCCTCCACTACTATCACATAGTAGTCCCCAGTTTTCTTCATGTGATCAAACTTTTCTAGGAGAAAATTAAGTTATTAAGAGAGTTATGAGTTGTATAGAGACCTCCACTTGGCGCACGCACACACACAGGCATCAGAAAGCTAGTACATTATTACACATAACTGAAACCGACATATCTATCATTAGTCAAAATTTTATTATTTAAATTCACTTATAACGTGTGAACTTACTTATGAATTGCTCTGGTGTGACATCACCGGTTTGGGTAAGTTGAGAGAGAACCTTGAAAAAGCCTGAAAAAAAAAAAGGTTAGTTCCAGTGAGGGTTTCAGGGCTCCAACTACAAAAGTACTGGAGTGCTTACCTCTGTTGAAGTCTGCTATGCAGAGTGGCCGGAGTATAAGTCCCTCTCCAGGCTTTGATGGAGAGATGAACGGTGAAAAGGAGATGCCGTTATTACTCCAGTCTAACTCCTGAAGCAGGGCCGGGTCAAAGAGGGGAGTCTCGTCCATCAGCATACCTCCTGCCACACCAACAGAGTCAAGGGAATATCAATGACACGCCCCTGCTATAATATCACAAAGTCTTTTTATGACACGATACTACAGCTACTGTAGGCTTCTGAGCTTTGTCATGAACAAATACAGGCTGTAACTATGACCCTTGAACAGGCAAACAACATTTACACTTCATAGAAATGGCACAAAATGAGGGTATGGTCATTCAATTGACTGAGGGGCATAACTCATGAGCATGTAGTAATGTTCAGAAAATATGTCAAGGTCCCCTATGCATTCCACATGCATGACATGAAACTATGGAAGGTTTCATTTCCTCTCCTGAAGTACAGTCTATGGTCCTATACTGATCTTGTTACTAAGGCTTTTGATATCCACTTTTGTCTGTGCCTGAATCAAAGGGGAATGAAAATGTCTTCTGCATTTCTTATAGTACTTATTTCATAGGGTTGTACGTCAAATAACCATATGTAAGGAATATCTCAAAGTAGGGCTGTAATTAACAATTGTTTTCATTGAAAGTTAGTTGGAAAATTATTCTTTCAATTAATCTATTCAGTGTTTCGATCCCGAAGTTCGAATTGTGAATATCGGATTTAATATATATTAATTGGACCAAAATAAATCTTAAGTGATGCCCCAGGAAAACAGAGATATAAATTGTTACACATTAGGGGTTGTTCGATTAAAAATAAATACACAGAATACATACATTAATACATTTTCATTCTGCAGTTATAGAATTATCACAATATGTCACAAAAGATCTTCACAGTATGTTTTAGTCTTAAGAAGATTCAGACAATTAAAACGATTACCTAAATTAGTTGAAAACTATTTCAATAAACTATTAGTTGCGATTAGTCAATTCATTTGCCCAAGATCAAAGTACGAACAGATGGTTGGAGGACTGTCAAGACCAGGACCATACAGTAACGTTCAAAAGGTTTTGTTTTAAATGATCTGGTTGTAAATCTCTTCATTTAACCCATCCACAGTTAATACATAATACAAAAGGATTAGCTAAACACCTCATATTAAACTACTAAATAATTTGTCGCTGTGTTCGCAATTGGCAACACCTCTCCAAGACAAATTGATACATGGATCAATGTGTTTATTTATTTGTGTTATGAAAACACAAATATATAAACACGTTCGTTTGCTACAGAGTTGAAATCGAAGGTATAGCTTAACTTACCAAAAGAACCTCAGAAAGAGGAGGACAGGTCGCGATCCAAATTATGATAGCGTCTTAAAGCGTAAAGTTCCGGGAGAACTTTTAGTGATGGTTTGTGTGGGATGTTTGGTGAAAGCCGCTTGCATTCATCGTGGCGTTTCCGCATGTGCATTTGAGTGACGTGGCAGGGTGAGGGCGCAGTACGATGACGTCACTACGCTATGTATCTCTCCCCCTTAACTACTTCCCATAGATGTATCATATATTTCCAGACTGTACATGAGCATGACGAACTTAGAGAATGAGAGAAAAGAGAAACACCTCAAAGTTAAGGGATCAGCAGCTACATGTTATTTAGTTTGAACCAATCCAACTAATAATAATTTGTTACCTCAATGTAAATCTTTTTAATAGAACATTAATGCAATTAGTTTGTGTAAAAAAAAAGGGACTTATCACTGAATACCTGCTTCAGATTGTGTTTTCTGTATTCTGAATATTTTGAAAACATTGATTTGAATAATATTACAAGTGTAAAACGATGAAAAGCAGAAGGAAACCAAATAATTGAATTGAAATTGCCTGCCTGTATTCCTTAGATTGCAGTTATAGTACTTTCCACTATTCTAAACTGAACTGACGGTTTAACAATTGCACTTATTTACCCTCAAACTGGATATTAAAATAGAGGAATCCAAATATGTAAGTAACACATTTGAGTCAATAAATACATAAAAAAATAATTACACCCACCCAGTGTATACAGACAAAGTTTAATATCTTGGAGTGAGGCTCCTGAAAAGTAACAAAAACAATGTTGTGTTTCTGGTTTTGTCAGTTTATACTGGTAAATGTTCTCGATGCCATTTATTTAACATTCTTTAAATTCAGGCTTTACAAGACAAAAAAAAAAAACATTACAGATGTTTTACAAATTGGACACAAGTTACAATTGGATAATTTTTCTAAAACATAAAATACTTCCAAATTAATAATAAAGGCGTCCCTCAGGACACCTTTATGTTCAAGAGCTTTAAATTCAAGTGCTTTCATTTAAATTTAAAATTATAATTTTGGTATTTTGAATGACTATTTTATAGTTAAAGGCAACAGGGCGGATGGTTTCGTTTCGACATTATTGCTTATCTTACAGTAAAAAGGGAGAAACAGGAAAACAATAACAATAAATCCTGTGCATGGCCAATTAATGTAATTTTTGAACAGCATTTTCTAACATTCATTTTTTGCAAGGCTCAAAAATATTAAAGTGACATTCTCTTACTCAGGAAGTAAGTAAAACATAACGTCATTAGCTTGAAAGTAAATCACAACAGGTTAACAATAACGGGCTTTTTATCACCCCAAAGACAAAACAAACAAATCTCCATCCATCCATCTTCTTCCCCTTAATCCATTTCTGGGTCAGGGGGGTGGCAGTCGGAGCTGCACTCAGTTCACAGAGCACCAGCCCCCAAAACAAACAAATAGTAATAACTAAAATCACTTCAATGTGGTCATATTGAACCAAAAATGAAAGTGATTTAAAATCAGCAAAGCATGCCCACTTAGGCCAGTTCAAAGTTTTACAAAGTTCTCATTTGAAAATTGAAGGTGTCCAAAGTAGCAAATAAAAGGCTTTATAAATTGCACAAAACAGAAAATTCCAAAACACAGCCTGGAAAAAATGATATTGGCCATTCACATCAAACACATTGGTGGCCACATGACCACATGTACAGGCATGAGCATTGATAAAATACCAACCGGTTTGAGGATTAATGTAACTCTGCCTCATGGAGGAAAATGCATAATTTGCCAGCATCGCTAAAGGAGTTTCAAGGAGCAGAGCGGTTCTGCATTTGTCTTTCTGTAGCTGCAGAAACTGCTCTGTGTCTCAGCACATTCAAGTCCAATTGTGAGGCAGCTTCATCTTCAATACTCGGCAACTCCTCACCTTGATCTTCAGAACCAACGTTCAAGAATCTCCTAAAAAGATCCATAATTTTACACACCCAGAAATAACTACATGACTGTATTATGACTGTAATCCCTGTGGATGGACAACATATCCGACTGACCTGCGAGCTTCCTGAAGCATTTCTTCTTTCCTCTGTTTTAGCATCTTCTGTCTCTCATCAGCAGATTTGGAAAAGCGCCCCCCTCTGGCCTCAATATTATCTGGCTCTGTACTAGCCTGGTCTACGGCTCCACTAAACTCACCTTGTGGCTCAGAGCTGCTGTTCCCCTGTAGTGGACCTCGTTCAATGGCCTGAAATAAATTTAATTAGCATTTCAAATAAAACCCACTCACAGAAAAGTGCATTTACTTTAGTCTTTTTGACAAACCTGTGTAGGAAAAGGAACTTGAATGCGACCCTCCAAAATATTATCAGTCGTCATCTCCACAGACCTCGTCAGCTGCAAGTCCTGCATGACCAAGTACAAGGGCACTTGTGGAAACATTTCCTGAATTTGATAGGCCTAAACACAAAAATAAAAAAGTTAATTTCTTGTAAATTTTGAAATCAAATGTAGAACCTACCATCGCTGTCAGCTGGGAATTGTTTGCTTGAGCAATACCCAATATATTTGTTGTGTGCATAACTTCAACAGAAAAACTTGGCAGCCAGCTTGCAATGCGGGACCCTGAAAACAAACATTGTAAATAAAATATGGCAAAATACGGCAACCACATATTCTGCTTACCATCAAAGTGGAAAAAGTGGTTATGTTGGTTAATGTGTGGTCTGGCCTCTACAGCCGGCCCTGCAGCTCCCATGTTGTCCTCCAGAGCTGGACCTTGCTGTTGGTCTCTTGTTTGAACTCCATCACCATTTATGTTTAATGATTTTCTGCATGTGGGACACGACGTGTCCTGCTCAAGCCAGGAACGCAAACATGAACTAAGAAAGCAGGAAGTGTCACATATAACCTCTCATAAATATTATATGTGTAAGGTGTCAAACAAATCCGGGAACATAAGATAAATATATTGTACTTGTGAAAGAGATGTCCACAAGGAAGTTTACGAGCTGTAACCATGGCATCCCAACAAATGGCACAATCATCATCATTAGCAGCTAGCTCTTCAGGAGTGGCAACAGCAAATCTGTTAATGTAGAGCATTTCATTTTCAACATATTTAGCAACATTGGACCATACAATTTGAAAAACTAAATAGAAAAATAAATGACCTGGCTTCCATGTTGTTTATGACACGTAGATAGTTCTTATGTCTGCGGAGGCGGCGCTGGACTTCATGAAATAGATAGCGCAGCTGCATAAATATGACCAAACTTGCCATTGACAACCAAATGTTACCAAAAAGCTAAAAGTAAATATGAAGACTTCAGTTTGAGCAAGTTATAAAGTCATTACATGATTTCAATGTCGTTTGGCCTCACCAGCATATGGATGTGATGCATAAGGTCAAGGAAAAGCATAGCTAACTCCATGATGAAGTCTGTGTAATAGACATACGTTCCCTTACTTTCCCAAGTCCCATCATGGCTAAGATCCCACAAATGAATTGAATAGCTGTAGAAAGCACAAAACAACAATGGGTGGTTGGTTAGACCAAGTAAGTAGACAGTAGAAAATAACTGCAAAACAAATAATATTTATGAAAATAAATATTTGACTCTTACCGCATTATGACATGACCAGTACGGACTGTCACCAGCAAACACTGAAACAAATACGAAAAATAAATTAAGTTAATTTTATGTAATTCACTGTTTATGGACTTAAATACAGGGAACACACTGTTGCAAGCTCAGGTGGAGCACTGTTCTTTTTCCCTCCAGAGGTTTAGTGATCAAATTCACTGGATTTAACCAAAGAAACTGGCAGCCCAAATTAGCTGTTAGCTATATGGCCTTATGAACATGGCATCGGTTGCCTGTAACAATGGTTTTTGTTCTGTCCCTGTCATAATAAAATGAGAAGCTTTTCTGCTTGCATCCATTATCTTGTCCTTTCGGTTATTAGCCAAAACACATGACCATAGATGATGGTGGGATGACTGATTGGTAAATCGATATCTTTGCCTTTCAACTTATATCCCTCCAATACAGTGACTGCATCACAGGAACACGACCAGAAACACTTGTCTTGGGACGGTGCAGTGCGGCCACAGGTCATGCAGATTTTTGTCGACCCGATCTAAACTCAAATCACAAGTGGTGTGAATTAACATGGATTGTCAGATCCTCACCTCTGCTGCCATGAAGGAGAGAGTGTGCATGCCATGGGAAGCACCAAGAAGTCCACAGCCAACAGCCAGTCCACAGCAGTCCAAGAGCAGAGAGACTAGCAGACACAACACTCGCACATGGCTATTCATGGGTGTGGAGGGTGAAAATGACAGCTGTAAACATTGAAAAATATTATTTGGGGGCACAACAAACAAACGGGGATTAAGGAATTTGGAATGTATATACTGCATTTTACCACCTGACAGAACTACAGCAAGTAATCAAAACAGCACTAAGGTTGAGACATTATTATACACTGCCAACAATCTATTAGATGTAAACTGACGTTAATGTTTGAACCCACGTGTGTGTGAGGGGCGACAGTAGCTCAGTTGGTAGAGCATTGGCCTTAAGGCCAGAAGGTCGTGGGTTCAATTCCCACCTCTATACCTTCTCCACCGACTCCCACTGATGACTGCTGTCGTTGTGTCCTTGGGCAAGACACTTAACCCCACTTTGCCCAAAGCCCCCACTGAAAGATCAAGGCTATGCTCACAGTCAGAGAGCAGCCGTCCTCCTGTGGACTCACCACCTGCAGAGGGTCAGTGAGGGGCTGGTGCTATGAGACTTGGGTGGCATCTCTGACTGCCACCCCCCTGACCCAGAAATGGATTAAAGGGTAGAAAATGGATGGATGGATGGATGACGTTAATGTTGAAGTATGTAAAAACTTCAGTTAGAATAAACCGCAAAACATAGTTTAATTTTGTTGAAGCGGTTGGATCTTCTTTCCATGAAGAAGCAAATTTGATACTAGGAAGAAGGAGGCAAACATTCAAGTCTAACACCTATTAATAGAAGTGAAGGATCAAGCATGAGCTTACTGGGGTTCAGCAATGTAGTATGCATGATTATGAGGACATTCACTGAAGATTTGTTTGCGAAAAAATTATTAGATGGATTTATATTCCCTTATTCACTCAAAAAATTATATCTGATAAATATATATACTTACATATTCAAATCTGTCTTTGCAGAGCTGGACCATAAGGTGGAGAAAGACCAGTGCGGAGAACCATAAACACCACATGACAACTTCCTCTACTGTCTGCACATTTAATACTCCAAAAATGAAAATAAATTTGTAAAAAATAAAGTTCCAAAACTTGTCTTTCAAGTGCTGTGGAAAAAGGACACACAATTAGATGAACACAAATGTAGCCGATACAAATAACTTTTTTGTTAAACGCAGACCTACCTGCTTCTCACTAACTCTTAGCGGTCCAAACACTACATACTGAATCACCTTAGCAACTAACATCAACGAACAACAGAAAGTGTTTACCAAAACCTGCCAAAATAAAAGGTGGTTAAATGTACATAAAGCACAGTGAAATGTGTTACCAACTCAAATGCATGGGACTCACCCAGACAAAAAGACTGTCTGTAACAAGGTACCACAAAACGGTGGTGGCCAATTCTCTGTTGCTTATGTCATTGTTCAACTGATCAGGCTCAACTTCAGAAAGGGCAGGTGTTTCCTCAGCTTCCATAACTGTAAAACCTGGATCGGTGACTGTAGTGTAGGCACTGAAGATGCTCCCAGCAAGCAATGCTACACTCAGGGCAGTGTATGTCTGCAGGCTGGGCCACGGGAATCTTTCCAAAAACAACAGCATTTTGGCGGTGTGTAATATTCAGGCCCTGTGATATGAAGAGTAGGCAGAAAGAAACACGATAAGAATAGCTAAAAAACAGCAGCAGGCATTTCAATGGACCATATTGATCAGGGGTTCCCAAAATTGGCCCAAGAGATCAATTTTTTTCTGGCGAAAGAGTGTTTCGCAAAAGAATGTGAAATTGAGCCCACTGCAGTAGTGTCCTTAAAAAGGGGGAAAAAATCAACCAACTTTCTTAAAGAAGATTCACCTTTTACATACAAAATACATCACAGCTGGCTAAAAAAATAGGGCATCTCTAGATGGAGAGCTTTCTCCATCTAGAGATCTTTTTTGCCAGATTCTTGTATGAAAAAAAGTCAAAGTTGTAAAATGTCTAGACTTATAACCAAATCACATATTTATAGAAAAGGACCTGAGAAACGAATTAAAATCAAATTAAAATCCAAACAGGCACCATATAGCGTTAGTTCATAGAGTAAATAGAGTTTCAATAATGAAAATTGATCTTGAATTGTCAGTTTATGTGGCTACATTGTGAAATCAGGAGTGCATAACAGACACCAAAGAGTTCCATAACACAGTGTTAGTGAGCAGCTGGGGAAAAGCTGACAGCAAATGCTAGGCTGATCAGAAGCTACTTATGGGCATTACCCAACAAGAAGCCTTAAGCTAACGTCAGCTAACGTCCAATACCAGAGCCATGACGACATTCAACACTCTAATAACTACCAGGTACTTCCAGTGTTGACATTATGTTAAATTAATCAAGAGAGCGGAGTAACCAAATCACCAAAGTCTACGTGCAAATATGTTGACGCCCCTGTCAGCGTCTGGTTACCTGCTGTGCTAGCATGGCTCATACTTCTGATATAAGTCACAACAGCTCGCATTAAACAACGTAGAAATAGCTCATCTACTTTCTCTTTAAGGTCTTAAAGGTGAAACTCACAACTGTAGACGACTTTATGTAGTCCTAATGTCCACGTCCTGTTAATTTCATGTTCCTTCACTGACAACAACACGCCATGTTTGAGAGACGCGACAGCAACAGGAAGTGGGCCGACTACGGCATCTGCACATGCGCACTCGCGCGCGTACGTCACAAACCACTGATCAACACGAACATACACTCTGGATGGTGATGTTTTGTAAAAGAAAAATATTGTGCATACTTCTTAGAATTGCTTTTTAAGATAAAGACAGTATGTGATTAAAACCCCCACTTTGTGAAAAACTGTTCATGGGGAACTATTCCACAAATGATAAGGTTTACACAAAATTGTATTCCATATAGATTCAGATTCATGCTGCTAAAATCTGGAACAGTCTTCCTGAAAATGGGAGACAGGCCTCCTCTCTGACAATGTTTAAAACCAGGTTAAAGACAGTTCTGTTTAGCTGTGCATACAACTGAGGGATCTTATACAGTATTTGTATCTTTCTTTTTAATGTACTGTGATTATTTATGATTTTAATGCTTTCTTATTTTGTTCAGCACTTTGAGTTGCCTTGTGTATGAATTGTGCTATACAAATAAACTTGCCTTGCCATAATAGAAAAAGTTTCATCGATGAGACGGACGCACAAGCCTTAATTTTTCACCACTAACCTAAGATCTATCAACTTACATAATTAATAGAAATGTTGTTGGAAGATTACAGCATCAACTTTCAAAAATCAGTTATTCTCGCAGTGGGGGGTGGTTGGGATGTGACAGCCCATACCCCTCCTTTCCCTATCAACACGGCTCATATAACATATCTTGGTATCAACATCTCATCCAGGCCATCAGAGTTACACTTAAATTTCACTCCAATCATCAAAACAATAACAGACAATCTCAACCGTTGGAATAGTCTTCCACTATCTCTCATTGGCCGTATTGCTGTAATAAAAATGTCTATTCTTCCCAAAATCAATTACCTTTTTTCCATGATACCAACACCGCCCACTCAATCATGGTTTAAATCTCTGGACTCAATTATCACATAATTTTACTGGAAAAATAAAACACCTAGAATCAAACTCTCCACCCTGCAAAAATCAAAAGCACAAGGAGGACTAGCGGCACCAAATTTTCTTCATTATTCTTTAGCTATACAGTTGCAATATATTTACAAATGGACTCACCCTGACTCATCAGACAGCACTTGGCGGGAAATAGAAGAAGCATTTTGTCACAATATCCAAATCTCAGACTTACCATTTCTTAGTAATTCAGTCAAACGCTCCCCATGCTTCAAAACCTCAACAATATCCACAACTCTGATGGCCTGGTGGAAATTTCAGAAAATGACTAACTGCACTCTATCATCATCTGGTCTCACACCCATCTGGAATAATCCTGACCTGTTAATCAACAAAAAACCTTTTCATTTCAGCACATGGGCAGAGAGAGGCATCACACACTTGCAGCACATCTTTCAGGACAACACACTGGTTTCATTTCCATGCCTGGTCCAGAAGTTTGGCATCAGGAGCACACAATACTTAGAATACCTACAGTTACAATCTTCAATTAACTCAGTATACAAAAACATAAATCTTGACCTTCCTTCAGCAGTCTCAGAGCTGCTAAACATAAGTACAAGGAAAAAACTTACAACTATTATATACAAAATCATAGCTAGCTCAGATCCGACAATATCACTCCCATATCAAAAATGGGAAAGAGACTTAACGCTTGCTCCTGATGCCAACTTCTGGCCTCGCGTTTGTAATAATATCCATAACATGTCAAAAAATACAAATCTACAATTAATACAGTACAAGATAATACATAGGACTCATTTCACAGCACAGAAACTCTCAAAATTTACTTCAATCTCGGATACATGCACCAACTGCACACAAAGTACAACAGACACCTACATTCACGCTATATGGTTCTGTTCACCTGTTTTCCTTTTCTGGAGACAGGTGACAGAATCACTCTCTGCCCTCCTGGATTGTCACATCCCACTCTGCCCATCCCTCTGCATACTGGGAGATACAGCATCACTAACACTCAGCCCATCAGACACTAAAGCTTTACTGATTGCACTAACCATCGCCAAGAAATCCATACTCATTAACTGGAAATCAAAAACTAAAATAAGCATTAACCAATGGAAAAATTTATTGTCTGATTATACGGTAGAGTCACATTCAAACATCTTCAATGAACTGTTTTTCTGACCAACTCCCTCAGGGCCCCTCTCACTCTTACTTTGACCAACAGAACACCCACATACACCTGAACTTTGCTGCGGTTGTCACCTACACCATCTCCATTATCATCATCACTAATATTGCTATTACGTTTTTATCATCATGATTGGTCAAATGTGGTCATTACCATACTCTTAACAATTTAATTATTGGCATTATTTTATTACATATCGTTTGAAAGGAAATGATAGCTTCTTCCCCCTACCATCTCCTGTCTTTTAATGCATCACATTAGAGTAGCACTGAAATGTCTTTATAAATACACATAGGGCCGGTCGGACGTGGGGGAGAAACCCACTTCGGGACATTCCCTCATGTCTGCCTTTTAATGCACTGTAGAACACATGTCACACAACAAAGTAGTGAAACTGTAAAAATAATACACTTTAAATAGGGAAGGGGGGACGGTGGAGGGAAGATAGCAGTACACCATGAAATTATGAATTATTGTTACTGTTACTGTTATAATAGAGATGGTAATAAGTGATTATTATTATTATTATTATTAATAAGATTGTTGTTATTATAATTATTTATAATCTCCAATTAAAAACTCAAATAGTTTTTGATCATGAGGATTTATGTGGATTATTATTGGTGGCGATGGTGATAATGTGTGGATGACAATAATATTGTATCTGTATTTCAATTACCTTCACACACACACGCACACATACACAAACAATCACAGAATACCTCCCTCAGTTACTACTAATTTCCTTGATTTGTTATTGTCTTATTTGTTGTATATTTTTTGTTTGTTTTGTATTTTGTCAACATCAGTCTTAGGGTTATCTTTCTGACTTTTATGTTGTTATTGTTATTGTATTGTTTGTGTAAATGTTGCATAATAAAAAAAAAAGAAAAAAAAAATGTTGTTGGAAGTAGTCATTAATAAAGAAACGAATTAGTACAGATTCAGGGGTATTCTTAGTGCAAGACAATGCTTTTGGCTGCTCAAGAAAGTACACATCCACCAACAAGGATGGAAGAGTGTAATTAATAAACCACAGAGTTTTGTGTGTGCCAGTTGAGCTAAACTGAGACTGCAGGTCACATTGAGGTTAAGTGAGAGTCTCAAAATCTGATTCTGGAATGAGTTATTTTTTCTCTTATACATTTGCAATTTATATGTAAATTAATTTTTATATTCATTTTTTTTGTTTTAGAATTGCAAGTCTTAATTATCATCTAAAATAAGAAAGGAAGACCTCCATATTGAATTGAGGTGGTTTGTGTTGCCCCTGATCAATATTTGTTAGAACATGTGATTATGACTAACTTATGCTAAAACAGTAGTTGTACTGAGCGCAAATAGCTTCATGGAATGTCATTTCCGGCTCATCTGTTAGGGAGGAACTGAAACTATAAGAACAAGCAATTTATTTTCCTTCTTATGCAGACACCACAGTCAGCACATCCACATACTCCCTCACAACTCTCAGTGGAAATGGCGTCTGAAAAACTTGATGTTGGAATTATTGTGCCTTCTGTGATTCTGGGGCTATCCTTTCTTGTTGGAGTCCCTGGGAACCTCCTGGTCATCTGGACAATCATAAAACACCTCAAACAACGTTCCCACACCGTGCTCCTCATCCTGCATTTGGCTGTAGCTGATCTTCTGGTCCTCATCACCCTGCCTCTTTGGATTTACTCCTTAGCTCGCTCCTGGGTCTTTGGAGAAACTACATGCAAAGCTATGGTTTTTCTTATTTATGCATGTATGTACAGCAGTGTTTTCCTCATCACCCTAATGAGTGTGGAACGATTTGTGGCAGTTCGCTACCCAATTATGTCAGCTGGTTGGAAGAAAAAAAAGGCTCTAAATCAATTGCTGATCTGTCTGTGGATTTCAGCGTTCATGTTCAGCTTCCCGGTTATACTAACGCAAACTGTAGATGGAGAGGACGGTGATGAGCACTGTCTGTACCGCCAGTATCAATCGGAAACTCAGGAAATGGTGTTTGTGCTACTCGAAACACTTGTGGGTTACGTTCTGCCTTTCTCCATCCTTGTCATTTGTTATGGATGTCTTTGCAGCAAAATCACCAAGATGACATTTAAATCAAAGCGAAAGTCAACTATCCTGATTGCAAGTGTTGTACTGATGTTTGGCATTTGTTGGACACCTCATCACATTGGAAATATTTTCTCACTCATTGTTATAGCCGTTGAGAAATCCTATCCTGAACAAGTGGAAAATCTAGAGAGCGTCAGCAGCACAATGGCTTTTATCGGCGGGGCCATGGTCTTCATCAGCAGCACCGTGAACCCCATCCTGTACATGTTTGCTGCCCGATCCTTCAGAACTTCTATACAGGACACTGGTATCCAGAAACTTCTCCGCCACATCTCCAGCACCTCCCCAGGGGAAGGCAGGGAGGTGACTTTTGTGTCCAGGAGGCAGACCAACCAGACCAGCAGCTCTGTGTGTCTAGAATCCAAAGAGCATACAGACATTGTTCTATAATATTTGAACTAAAGGGTCCTCTAATGTTGACAATTTCTACTGGACATTTTGCAACTTGTTTGTTAATAACAAAAGGAGATATTTTTCTTGTAATAATACTCGCCAAACAAAACTGAAATGGAACATACATACTAACACAGTGGATGTGTGCTTTCACTATTATGGATGTAGTATATCATGTTCCAACTGCAATTTATTTGATGATATTTAATGTTTGTATATCTATGTGAATAATATTAAAATGTTTACCCTGTAATCATACTTCCTCTCTCTTGTTACACATCTTGTCACGCTATCATTAAGAAAAGTTTGTTCCTTTTTGTAAAATGATCTTCTTGTGTGCAGATATAAACAAAAATAGGTATCGACTCATTTCTTGTACGTACACACATAATTATTGTTATAGTTCCATTGTACACACATATTGGCTAATATACAACCTAATATTCGTCTGAATTACAACGCTCTAGTTTTGTTTTGCTTTTCTTAAATTGTTTATAAACAGCAGATGGCAGTAACCCTGTATTTTCTGCATTAGGGTTTGATGTTTCTTTTGCACTTAATTGAAACTGACCAAAATCAATAATCATGCCAGTTAGAACTTATTTTTCTACAAATAATTATACACTTTTAACTTTTGTTTGCTTCATACGGAGTTTAACATATTGATAGCATTATAATTTCTTAAAGATCTTTAGAGGGAAGCATTTTAAATCATAATAAATTGACAACACACAAGTTGTTCACACAAGTTCAAGCCGTGTCTGCGTAGGTTTCCTCCGGGTGCAACGGTTTCCCCTATCACTTAAAACGTGCACAATATAGGTGTGAATGTGATGAGTGAGTGAATGGATGGTGTTGGTTGGGGCTTTGATGCGCCAGTGTGTTCGGCAACTCGCTTCCATCATCACCGTGTGTGGAATGATTGCAAAAATATCTGAACTCTGAATATTGTAAAGCGCTTTGGGTGAACTTGGTCCGTAAAATCTGTTATATAAATAAACATTACTTACTTACTTACATACAGATAAAGTAGGAGGAAGAAGAGGACTCAACCATACTGCAAAGCGTTTTCAAATGCAGCTTGACTGACAATGGGTTATAGGCCTAAAGTCGTATTGTCTTACCTACCTAGCCATAGGCGTTTTAGTGCTGGCCATGCAAGGGGAAATAATGTTGTTTAAAGAGTTAAAAATGTAAATGGTGAAAGCACTAGCAAGCATCACCCCCTAGTAGCCCCTACCCAACACAAGTTTGAGTTGAATGGTTGAAGTCTATCAGTGGCTGCAATCACTAAAAGCATTGCAGATCAAGAAAAACATATACATATTATTTCTAAATTCACGTCCTCCACGTGGAGGCGTATTGCTTCAGGATTACCTTTGAGTCCGTGTGTATCAGGAAATCTGGACCTTGGGTTGAGTATTCTTGCACTGCAGCCCCATGGGATTTGTAGTCCATACTCTGTTCTGTGCACCTGCACTGAGCATGTTGCCGTGTAGCTTGTGTAGCTTGTGTAGCTTGTAGAGCAATGATCTTTTTACTTGTCTGTTTATTTGTTTACACTAAGACAAATTATTTCGAAATATTTGGTCTTCTGAGTAAATATATGCAAGGAACACCTTTGCTTGACTCTGGATCCTGTGTGGTCAGCCAGCTTCCTGATCCAGCCGTCAACACCAATAGAATGACAGTAAACGGGGGAGGGTCCCGCCCTTACCTTTGCACGTCAGCCAATGAGCGTTCGGTCTGTTGTTACTCTTGCTCGGAGCCAACCACACAGGTAATTCAGAAAAAATAGAAGGGGAAAACGCAAGGGCTTGTTATGGAGTTCATGTGAAAGAAACACGGATTTCCACCCTTCTGTTCCAGTTTAACCAGTATCTCTGGATAAAAGACTCCAAAGTAGTGACACAGGTACAGTCTCCGACCGTAAACTCTGTGGTAGCTCTTCTAAAAACATCCCCTTTTCTCTACGTTTATCTCAATTGAGTTTCCAGATCTTTTGTTCGCTCTTCTTATCACTTGGAAAAAGGTGAACCCTCGTTTTGTATTTTTTTATTTGAATCTTTGCTTTAATTGTAGTTTTCCCCTTGTGGTCCCTGATGGCTTCGCACAGTGATACTCTGGTGGTGTTCTTTGGGGCAACAGCTGGTGCAAATGGGGGTAAACTGGGTTCGGATGAGAGGGAAATAATTCTCTTGGTGTGGCAAATTGTGGACCTCCGTGAGAAAAAGGTACGGATCTCCCTGACCTCTTCGTGTATCGCTGTGTAGTGTAAAGCGTGTGTGTGAAGCTGTAGTGGAGGAGTTTCCTCGTTCTGTGGTGTGTTCTGAAGCACAGGCCTAGCTGCAGGACTCACGCTTCTGCCGCCTCAACTCCAGGTGTGTCAGAAGTGTGTTCATGGCCTTTAACCTTAGATAGCAAAGAATTTGGTTTTGCATTTCAGGTAAGCCAGAATCTCTAAATAGTTATGCTTTAGAGACAATTATTTGCTTGCTTGAAAAGTTGTCTGTTGATTTGAAATTTCCATTTCTTAAACATGGGGACCATTTCTGAGGTGTAATATAGGCATCTTGACCCAATGAATCACTAATGACTTTTACAGGTGGGGAAGCTTCACAAGTGTCTTGTCAAACCTGACACTTTTGAGCTGACTGAGCAGTGTAAAGAAGAAACTGAACTGACTCTTGAAGAATTATCCAAAGCCGAGCCTCTGGACAAAGTTTTGCAACAGGTGAGTCATTGTAATTGCCATACAGAAGCAAAATAACACAAATAGTAAAAGTCCAGACATGATAATTTACAAATGTACTTTTGATACATGTATATCTCATATCATCACACAAGCGTATATAATTCCCATATCTTGCACAGTTGGTTTAGAGTTGTCCTCCACCTGTAGGGAGGTGTCACTCCTGACAGTTACCTCTGCTGACAGTTAGAGCTGAGAGGCAGGCTCTACTGAGCCTGAGGCGTCTGCAGATAAGCTGAGCTCAGGTCTCGTCTTGTCTCAGCCTGATGCTGGAGACATCTGGAAAGGGGAATGTTTAGCAGGAGCCACTCCTCTGTAGGATATGAAGGGCATGGACAAGATATAGCAGCAGAGTTTTGTTGTAACCTGACCTGAACGTCATATATTTGGATTTGTTTTGGGTTGCTCCTCCTTACATATGTTGCCAAACGTGTTTTTCAAGAACCAATGTTTGTTGACTATGCACCATGACATTTTTAGAAAAAAACACTTGTGCTTCAGTCTCATCATCCATAGGAATGCTTTTGCTTTATGACTTTGCATAAACTCATTCACTTACTTTGAAGCAAGTGAATTGGCTCTATTTGTAACTACTCATCCTGTGTTATATCCATTCCAATCTTGCTTTGTGCTGTTCAGCATTCATTAGATGTGTTATTGGCAGAAATGCTTTTGTTTTAGTGGTCGGCTCTACAGCTCACTGTTGGATTGCATGTGTACTGAACCTTCAAATATTAACCAATGTAATCAGTCCATTCGTCTCACTTCTATGGCTTTGTTTTTTCTTGCTATTGATTCTGTCATATTAACTTGAGGCAAAGTAGAGATGTTATCAATGTCACTTATGCTGCTGTATAAATGAATAGGTTATGATTTTACTTCTCTAAGATTCTTCTTTTGAAAACAGTTTGCGGGCATTTGGGACATGTCACTATTTGTTTTAGTGACTCATGATGTGAAGATTCCCACAACTTGATTATGTGCTTGTGAAATCCACATAGCTTTAGCTTTAGTTCACACTCATCACCTCTGAAGAAACCGCTACAACCGTTATTGCAATTATTTAATGATAAGTTCAAGGGTTTTAATTTATCAGCCCCATATGCATCATTCAAAGCAAATTGTGTTATTTAGACGGTGCAATTGAACTTTATTATGTGAGCAACCACAACCATTCTTGGATGACTCTTGTTATGGCCTGTTGGAGCCGGAGGTTGAGCTGTCATTTACTCTGCTACTTAAATCTAAATATGACCTTTTAACTTGTATGGATATAACCAACAAAATAACAGTCACTTGTCCGCTTGGCACGATTGAAGTTTCTTGTTGAATTTATAAAGTGTGTTTTATGTTGCAGACAGCGGTCTGGGTGTGTCATAGCCTTTTGTGATATTTGCTTTTCCCTAATCCACCTCAAGTAGTGGAACAAGGTGGAGCCGCGAGGCCAGTTATAGCAAACATGACTTTCTTTACATAGAACAAGAAGCAGGACGGCTGCATGGCTGAGATCTGAATGCCTTTTGAATAATCCCAAACATACATCTAATGTCTTCTGGTTACTTTACAAGGATTGATTTGGTTTCATGGTCGACCATTTCACTCTTGCTGTTCACAAGTCTGAACAAGTAGACTTTCTGTATATTGCTTGTGGCCATGTCAAATTATCCACACTCTGTTTTCTGAAAGTTTTGGGTGCTAGCCGTGTGTTCATTTGGATTTCCATGTGCCTTTTGGTTCTTTTTGTGTCTATTTAATGGCCAGCTACAAAATTACTACAGTATGTCGCATGTTACGAGGCCTTTTTTATTTTTATTTTGCCCCCTTCCCCCAAAAGTAACAACATTCAATTGTTTTAGAACAGGCTTTCTGAAATCTCAGGGATCTGCATTGTTGTCAGTGTCCTGATATTTTGCTCCATGTTCAACTCAAACTACCAGACTGTCATTAGTCCCCCCCCCATCCTGATGCTTGTTGCTGCACATTTGCATATCCATTGGCACACAGAACAGGATACTGATATTGTCAGTCATATTGACACTATCACTCTAGTCTTTTTCTATTGATAATGAAAAAATCCACATTTGCAATTTTAAAGGCCCACCAGAACCAAAAGATATAAATATCAGGGACATTTACACCTCCTGTTGCAGTAGCTGCAATCAAGTACACAGACTCCACAGTTTTAAATGGTATTGTTTTTTTGACATAACTAACAAACACAGTTCTAACTACATTCCACTTTTTTGGGTGAGGATAGTTTTCTCTTTCTGAAAAAGACTGATTAGTGGTGTGATCTTAGGAGTTCCTTGTCACTCCCTCATAACAAATACAACTCCAAAACCTGTTGGACCAGTAATCTTTCCTAATCCAGGGGTTGTGTCCAGAGCCACATGACCGACATTCAGATCTTTGAAATCTTTCCACAGACAGAAAAGTAAAAATGTTTAAAAGACCTTATGTTGGACATGACAAGCTTCTTTTACACTCTTCCTTTCAGTTTCAACAGTTGATATCCACAGAACTAAAATGTTTCGGCAGAAGTTCTTACAAGCTGTGCGTGAACAATCCAATGGTTATTCGACAGGTGCTTCATCCAGAAGCTTCCAAAAAGGTGAAAATCGTGACATAAACACGTTAATGTAATACCACGGTTTTATCATTGACTATTGCTTGTGTTTCCAGAATCTCGTACTTCCTGAATGTTTCTTTTCCTTTGTTGATGTGAGGAAGGAGTTCCACAAATGTTGTCCTTCTTCAGGACCTGTGCAAAAGCTCACTCTGTCCTCTATGCTGGATTGTATCCTTTCCATACTTCCTCAGCCCAGATTATCTCGGCCATGTGCATCTTTTATTGTGTATTGTCCTTTACACTGTGTGTAGATGTAGGCCTCCCTGCTGTGCCAGAGCAGGCGGTGGGAGTCAAGGAGGTCTCGAGTATGGTTCAGCTGCTTCTTTGCATTCTGGATGAACCCTACAGTAAGTGGTATTTACTGACAGTCTGCGAATCCTACATTTTGGAGTTGCTTCTCCACACCTGTCTACATGGCCTAGGAATGTAGACAGATTAATGCAAAACATGTTTGGTGTCCTCTCTGTGTCTCTGGTCCTCCATGTGTCTCTGGTGCTCTCTGTGTCTCTGGTCCTCTCTGTGTCTCTGGTCCTCTCTGTGTCTCTGGTCCTCTCTGTGTCTCTGGTTCTCTCTGTGTCTCTGGTCCTCTCTGTGTCTCTGGTCCTCTCTGGTCCTGTGTCTCTGGTCCTCTCTGTGTCTCTGGTCCTCTCTCTGGTCCTCGCCGTGTCTCTGGTCTGGTTTGTCTTGGGGTTCAATAATCAGAGGAATGTAAAGTGCTCAATAAGCGTCGGCAGATATTTTCTTATTTTGCTCAACAGATGAATGACTAATACATGTTTCACCTTCAGATCACAAAATCTCTTGTATTGAAACGGTGAATTACAAGTTTGACTCTGGAACCTGGTGAGTAAATAAATGTTTTCATGAATCTCATTTACTATGGATTTAAATGTATTAAAATGTGCGTGGTTCACAAGATTATCTATAATAAGAACAAAGGCGAATTAACATAATTATAGTTTTATTCTAAATAATCTTTTAAAATTTTCCTCGAGATACAAATGGTTAAATATGATATTGAATGAATAGATTTATTTGTATGACGGTATAATGAATAGTTCCTTTCTCTCACTTTGGTCATTGGCCGATTACATCAACAGAGAACGTGTTATTAAAGCGCTTCAACTTTGCCATCAAGTGCTTAGCAGGATCTCTTGTAACTGAAGCAGCAAATCCTTCTCCCTGACTGCCCAAAATTACTCACCCCGAAAAGTGACATTTTATCTTGCATCGTATTACCGTGTGAACTCCAGGATTGTACATCTTGCATATACATACAATAGATGCATTATTGTTTAAAATGTCTTCATTGTGTCTTCATTTATCCACTTTCCTTTCAGTAGTAAGACCGAGCCAGTGGACTGTGAGACAATCGTCAGAGCCAGGGGGCTTCCGTGGCAGTCGTCAGATCAAGATATTGCTCGCTTCTTTAAAGGGCTAAACATTGCAAAGTGCGTACAACTCGACACTTCTGCTTTTGATGTGTTTTTTAATAACATAATCCAACTGAGATTTTAAAACATGACTTTGTTTTAGGGGCGGTGTGGCTCTCTGTCTCAATAATCAGGGCCGGAGAAGTGGAGAGGCTTTAGTTCGTTTTATTAATTCCGAACACCGAGACTTGGCTCTGGAACGGCACAAACACCATATGGGCAGCCGCTACATTGAGGTAAGATGGAGGTAGCTAAGATTATTGTTGAAAAGGAAAAGTTTGTTTTATAAATTGTGTATTGTATTTCTTTTAGGTTTACAAAGCTACAGGAGAGGAATTTCTAAAAATTGCTGGAGGTAATTGTTATTTCTATGTTTATCTGGATTGGACAGTCCTGTGAGAGGGATGAGAACTTGTCATTGGTTAGAAGTCAGTCCTGTGAATATCTGTAGACAGACTTTTACCAGCCAAAGGAGTCTTTTGTTCAGTCGGTCACCACTTTGAGCTGTAAGTTTGCCTCATCCTAGTGAAGCTTGGCTGGCACTAATAAAAGAGGCTTTGTGAGAATCTCTCAGCCCATTGCCCCCATCCTTCTCAGTGTGAGCCCAACCCTCTGAGGTACACTACAGAGAAATGTTCCTGTTGGCTGACAGCCGCTCACCTGCTCTCTGCGCTCCCTCGAGGCTGTGGAGCCGCCGCCGATCACAACTGTGTTGATACAAAGGAAGTGTGTGGATACAAAGCCTGGGCCCTGACCGCTGAGCATCAAACACGCACTATACAATCTAGGAACAGTGGACTTTGGACCGATTAGTTACTCTCACTGTAGATTGATAGTGCCCTGGACTTTAGGCTAACGGTTAAGTCTGAACAATATAAGGAAGGCAGAAGTAAAATGTGAATTGCTTTTCATTATCTGCACTGTTGGTGTTCTTAGATTACTACAAATGTATCTTTTATCTTCAGGTACATCCAATGAGGTGGCCCAGTTTTTGTCCAAGGAGAACCAGGTCATAATTCGCATGCGAGGGCTTCCGTTCACTGCCATGCCACAGGAAGTGCTGTCCTTCCTGGGACCTGAAAGCCCAGTGACAGACGGAGCAGAGGGCTTGCTTTTTGTGAAGTATCCTGACGGGAGACCAACTGGAGATGCATTTGTGTTGTTCTCCTGTGAAGAGTATGCACAGAACGCTTTGAAAAAGCACAAGCAGATTCTGGGCAAGCGATATATCGAGTTGTTCAGGAGCACCGCAGCAGAGGTTCAGCAGGTAAGTGCACCCTGCACGTTCTCCTTAGTGTTATGTAGATACTGTACATGTGTATCTACACATACAGATACACACATGGACTGTGATTTCTCTTTTGTGGCAGGTGTTGAATCGATACTTGTCCACTCCTCTGATCTCCACACTGCCTCCATCACCTGTAATGCCCCTCCCAATGCTCGCCCCACAACCCTTCCTCCCAGCCTCAAGTAGTGTCCGTGACTGTGTCCGCCTGAGAGGACTGCCCTACACAGCAGGCATCGAGGACATACTGGAGTTTATGGGAGACCACACGGTCGACATCAAACCTCATGGAGTCCACATGGTTCTCAACCAACAGGTCTGATCAGGCTTATTCTTCAGGTACCTTATCAAAGCTGCACACACTATAATACTGTATGTCCCTGAATAGGGCCGGCCCTCTGGTGATGCCTTTATCCAAATGAAGTCTGCAGACAAGGCCTTTATGGTTTCCCAGAAGTGCCATAAAAAGACTATGAAGGACAGATATGTAGAGGTGTTCCAGTGCTCCACAGAAGAGATGAGCATCGTCCTGATGGGGGGGACACTAAACCGTAGCGGCCTGTCGCCTCCACCATGCAAACTGCCATGTAAGTTTACTGAGAAACTTTTAGCTGTACCTACTCTACAGTCTTGCCCCTATGTGTGCTTAAGGTTACAGGGTTAGCAGCCTATTTGTATGTGTATACTGTTGCAACCCTCAGACCATCTTCATTGTTGGAAATGAAGCAATGCCATCATGACCACCATGCACATTTAATTATACTGTAAACAAGAGACTCAGTTGAAGGACTAACCCCAGGGTGTTGGTCTACATTACATATGAGAATAGAATACTATGAGCTGTGCACTGGTTTCAGTATATGATGAGCTAAAGTGTATATTGTTCTGTAGGTCTGTCCCCCCCAACACCCTATGCAGCCTTCCCTACTCCCCCAGCTCTTCTGTCTGAAGCCCTGTATCAGCCCCCCCTGCTGGCAGCTCCTCGCACTCCCCACACTGCTGCCCATGCACTTTACTACCCTCCTCAGCCTCATCTTTACATGAACATGAACATGAACTACACGGCTTACTACCCCAGGTTTGTCAAAAAGCACACATTGATGTCAGATTGTAGATCAAGTTGGTATTGAACTCTTGTTCCTCCAGTCCCCCGGTCTCCCCCTCGACGGTGGGCTACTTTGCAGCTCCTCCGGGGGCCATGGCAGCAGCAGTGGCCGCGCAATCCCACCCTGCTGCAGCATCGGCTTCCTCCATGCTACCGCCTTCTGCTCTGGTCCGGATGCAGGGGCTTCCCTACAATGCTGGCATCAAGGACATTCTCAGCTTTTTTCAAGGATACCAGGTCAGTTTAATATCTCTGTTGATTACTTTCAAACTTTTCTTCTGGAAACATGTTAGCACTATTGTTTTAGCCCAAAAGAAATGTGGCCATATCTGGTTGTAGAAGCAAGATTTCCTCAGATCTCAGAAACTAAACAAGTTTTAGTACATGGAAGACCGCTTGTAAAATCAGATGCTGCAAATTGCTGTTTTTTAATGGGAAGTGGCAAGACACGTCACATTACCTTGTATCAATCTGGTACCTCTGCGGGTACTTGATGCCACTCGCTCTGTTTTCATTATTCAACCGCACTGCAAAATATCCAAATCTAAAAGTGTTGGTGTAAATAAGCAGATACAAACAAGAAGAACATAAAAACAAGAGTCCAATTGTGGCCTTCATCAAATTTTTGTGTTTTCCATGAATTGCTTGGATCAAACAGTGCAAAATATAAATGTGATTATTTATTTTTTTCACTGGTCTTTTCATCATTATTTTAACATTTGGCTTTAACAATAATATAAATGTCCTCAGAATACTTGGATCATGCTACAAACTATAAAATGTATATGTGGCCTATATTTAGTAAAATGTTGAACCTACTGTATGTGTTTGAAGTACTGTATGTGTGGCTGCTGCAGTATGCTATAAGTACATCATGACTGCGTTATATATCATGTATGTGTAGTACTCTCCCGAAGACTACAGCGGAATGGTTCCGATGGGAGAACAGGCCAGGAGTTTGATTCAGCCCAAAGAATGGCTCTGTCTTTAGAGACGTGCCCAAAGGTAAGGAGAAGCTCCTCCAGAACCAGGGGGACAAGGCGGCCATTGACTCTCTTACTAAAATGTGGGAGGGTGTTTTCATTTTCTCGCCAAATAATAAAAACTGTATTTGAATATCATGGTTCTAGTTTGTTAATCCTTCTAATTTTTTTTTAAACGACATGATTCAAATCCCACATTCTAGTCTGCAGAGAAATGCCCAGTCTTGCCATGGCGGTTTGGAGCTTCAGTAGCAGCATTTCATTCCGCATGCTCCCGGTCCGACCTGCCTTTCCTCTTCAGTCTTTGGTCAGAGTGTGTTTTTTTTTTTCCCATGGCTGTTCTGTGTCTCCAGATTGTCTTTGTTCTACATTCTTTAAAATAAATACTTTTCACCCAACACCCAAGGATATCACAAGTCATGTCTGAAATAAAACAAGTTGTAATTGTTTGTGAGTGCCATTGACAGTAGTCCCCAATGGCACCCAAAGGTTCTCCTTGGTAATCCAACATTAGGCAAGGAAAGTTTATCTGTATAGCACAGTTCATACACAATGCCATTCAAAGCACTTAACAAAACAAGACGGAACAATCACACCAGGCGTTAAAATCCCAAATAATCTGTCAGTTATAAAGAAAGATAAAATCCCTCAGTTGCAAGAACAGCTAAACGGAACTGTTTTTCAACCTGGCTTTGAACATTGTCAGAGTAGAAGCCTGTCTCACATTTTTATGAAGACTCTTCCAGATTTTTTGCTGCATAAATCTGAAATGCTGTCTCTCCATGTTTACTTCTGACACTGGGCACCAGCAGGAGGCCAGTCCCTGTGCTCCTCAGAGTCCCAGTTGGTTCATATGGCTCCAACATGTCACAGATGTGCTCTGGTGCAAGGCCATGGAGAGACTCTATTCTCTGTACTTTAGTGCATTAGTAAACATCAATATTGATTTTTAGCTTTAAGTAGTCTGAAACATGTAAAGTTATTGCAGGGCTAAGTTGGTTTTAATTACTTTTTAGGGATTTTTTTTTAGGGAAAGACACATATTGTTCTGGAGAAGCTTTTCAGAGCAAAAACTGAATCATAGGCACCTGTAATAATGTTTCTCAGCATCCCTAATGACTGTAGTCAAAGCTCCCTCCAGGGGGCAGACTTGGCCTGTAGGCTTTGCTTTGAGCACTATATAACTAACTGTTGAACCCATACCTGATTAGACTGAATCTTTTTGTGACATAGCTATTTAGTCACTACTCTTAACGACTCGCCTTGTCTTCTATTACAGTACATACAGATTTCTTGTTTTGTTGTCTTGGGTATTTCTATCTATACATAATGCATTTTGATAGGCATGCTTGGTGCAATCTAATGAAATAAAATCAATCAACTTTATGCATCCATTTGATCTGCATGCCAACTAACACTTGTGTTTGTGTGTCTTTGCTTGAAGCTCATGGGAACAACATGTCATCTCATGTCTTTCTAACGGGTATTGGTTTTCACTGCAGTTAATCCGGTCTCGAACGGAATCCCCAATTAAAAACAATCTTGGGCTCCCTCTGGTGTCATACGTGTACAACTTCGTTTCAGTAACACCCATTTCTCTCTGCACAGCTGCAACCAGATGGAATCCTCATTTTGTATAACTTCAGTGGGCAGTGCAATGGAGAGGCCTTGGTTACCTTTCCAAGCGAGGAGGCGGCGAGACAAGCCGTCGCCGAGAGGTCCACCCAGCTCTTCTACGGGCAGCAGGTCCACCTCGCTGTGTGTAACTGACCTTCCGACCGCCCACCTCATGCCTCTGACACTCCTGAGCTCTATTGCCATATTACTGCTGCGCTACACCAGGACCAAGAGCAACTACTGTAACTGCAGAGAGAGGACGCTGCTCATGTTTCTAGCCTGTCGTTCTAGTGTCTTGTTCTAAAAGTGAGCCTCCATTAACTTACTTTCAATGATTCTTTTGTCTGTGCGGAGATTCTTTCGGTTTTGAATGTGTACGATGTTTGACTTTTGGCCTTTTTATGTCAATGCCAAGATATTATTAATCCACTGATGGACAAGTGTCAAGCAGAGCTGCAGGGACTGGCGAAAACCAAACCATAGGTACCAGACTGTATAGTAACGTGCATGTCTTTTCTGTTTAAAGGATCGTGTAGCAAGTTTCATGTTTCAGTAGCGCTTATTTTTTCTACTCAAATTAAAGTGCATGATGAATTTATATTTTTATTACATTTCCTGGAAGAAAATGTCACAAATGGGCCGACAAAAGGAGCTTTCCAATAGCTGCTGCGCGTGTGACTTTGACTGTTTTTCTCTGGGCTAATGCTGTGCTTCTGTTGACGAACACCTGGTTCTTTCCCCAGAGACACACTGGGCCAAACCTCTGGTAGATATCATTTGTTTTGGTGCAAGTTTGAGACTTGCAGGAACTATGAACAATTTAAAATATATGAACCTGTAAAAAATAAAGTAGTGTGTGAAATATAAGTCTTGCAATGTGCTTACATTTGTACTTACATTAGGGACCAGACATTACTTACATAAAATATATCTAAATCCGCTTGGTTTAATGATGCAATATTGAGGGATTATTTTCTATGGAGAGTTTAAGGTTGTGGTTCAAAGAAGCTGGAGAGTTGGTCAAATTTCTTTTCTGATGTATTTTATTGATATACACTATTTAAAGCCTACAGTATAATGCAAAAAGCACTGCAGTCTTAAAAATTACAAAATGTCAACATACAAAATATACAAGAAATTACAATACAAGGCCTGGTAAACATGAGCTAAAACTATTTCCCTTACATTTTTTTACAATACCAATGTACAATATATAGGCATAGATGTATGCATTACATTATGCATATGTTGCATGCAACAATCCAATGTGTACCAATATTTTAGGAATGACATCCATTTGAAAATATCAAAAAGTAAAATTGTACTACAGGGGATATTGTTTGATCTTTGGTTGTGACACAGTGGACTCAGCTGGTTTTGGACGTCTCCGATACTTAAAACACATTCATATGTGTATAAGAGCAATTTATTAGGCGGCATTATTAATTATCTAATTGCTGGTAGTTCTTACACGTTAAAATGGTTTGCATCATGTTTTTTTATTTTGCATAGCCTTAATGTATGTGTTCTCTCTGTATATTACACAACAGCATTCACTCACACAAGCTGCACCAAATCTGTTCCACTGTGTCGAATCCAGGGCATCAGCAGTTACACTAACAGTCTAGTCTAGAGGCATCAAGGTATTTTGTAATATATTTTTGAGTTTATAATAAGGCATGGGGCATTATTCAAATGCATAGCAAATTCATTTTCATTCACTGTACTTCAACCCACAAATTCCTCTCCGTAAACACTTGACCGTCGCATGCAGGAGTGGCATCGTCAAAAGCTTACTGTCTAAAGAGAATGCTGAACAAAAAGTTTCACTATATCACTGCTCGGGTTGATGCTGCCAGGTTATTGCTGCCATTGGAGGCGAGCGGAAAAAAAAAAACATTGTTTCCTAATGCTGCCATAAAGGTAAAGTGTATTTTTTAGCAAACAGAAGGCACACAAAGGAATCTGAGAAACTAACTCATTATTGCTGGAGAGGCAAAAGCGCATCTTTGCAACACTGGGGCATCTGAGCCTAACGTGTATGCAGAGCCCGGCAGAGAACGGCTCCATAGCTCCATGTCGTCCTTTCGGTCATGTGTTGCTAAATCTTATCTTATTCTGCCAAAATGAACCAAAACACTCTTGTAACATACCGGACACAGAAAGGGTCACAGCCTATATCATGCACTACATACTAAACAAGAGTTGGTTGTGCAAATGAACAAAAGCTTTCACTACCGTTCAAAGCTGCTCAAATATTATAAGGCATTTGTTCAACTTGGCGAGACTGACAGTTACGCTCATATAGACCAGCCAGGAGATTAAAGATGTGGAATGTTGTGTACCGAAAATCCATGGCCTTAAATCCAAATGCTACGATTAATTGTGCTATGATTGCCAATACGCTACAAATATATTATTGGATTAGGGTTCTTTTGAAGTCAACAGTGTGGATGCTTGTTATCGTCCATTGTGCTATACTGAAGATCTGGCTCAGTGACCGCACACTCCTGAGGTTTGTATGGAGCTCGCAGAGGAGGTCATCACTCATAGAAGTCCTGCTGGTGAAGGGGGCAACAACGCCGCTGTGTATGTGGACTTGTAAAAATGATCGGTCTGCATGGCTCACGTCGCAGTGGGCTCGTTGGCTGTCGTCCTCTGGGTTTTGTCGCTGTGCTGCTCTCACTGCGGCTGGAGGGGCTTCTCTGCTTACGACTGGTTGTGTGCAGCAGCAGGACGTTGGGACATATCTCTGCCGATGATTTCATTCACTGAAACAAAAAATAAGAAAAACACAAAATCCCTTAAATGTGTATTCTTAAACGTACTGCATCAATCATTGTTTCTAAGGGCAAATAATATATTGGTTTTAAGGACATTTATTAACATTTATGTACATTGGTCATCTGCCTCTTTCTGTGGTTGAATGGTTTGATTCTCTGATTTGTGTTGGTGAATCGACATCTTTGTGAAGTCCTCAGACCACTGTCCCAATATAAGGTAATAAAAGCTTGAATCAAGTCTTGTTTATCTCAATTTGAGTATATTTTGACTTTCCTGAAACGAGACTTGCCAACGGAACAAGCCACTTTGTCTTTTTAAGTGCTGTTGCAATTTATTTCTCATTCTAAGGGAGACATTTCTTGAATTGTCTTTTATCTTTTTAAAACAAGACATTTTGGCTCGTCCCAATGGAAAATCTTGTTTTTAGTTTGTCAAAATGAACTCAAAGTAAGACAAAAACCACTTGATTTAAGCATTTATTACCTTATATTTTATCACTTTTTGCAGTGTATGATTTAGGGCTATACAAAAATTGAATGTAGTTTTTAGAAATACTGCCTATTGTTTCAACTTCAAACACATTCAAAGGTAATACTACATCTGTGAAAATATATTCAAACAATGAAAACGTGTGTACGTGATAACTTAGTCAGTTTACAATGAACCAAAGACACGTTCGCAGACATGTTTCTAACTGCCAGCAGAGGGCAGTCTTGTCCATTAAAGTCTGACCAAAACTAAGCACACAATTTAAACTGGAAAACTTTGCAGATGAAAAAAACAAATGAGTGACAATTACAAAGGTCACTAAATGTGGTCTTGACAACAGTGCTGGCAGTGGTGCAGAGCTTTTGCCTTTCACATGGACTGACTTTCCACACATGTCCTGCACCAACCCATTACTTCATTACATTTAATAGCAATGGTCCATGCGCTCCTTTTCCCTGTAAAGCTGTGTTTAGAACAAAATATTGTGCTGCAGCTTAATTACTCCCTTAACTCAGTTAGAGCTGCTGACTTTGAAATAAATAACAGATTAGTGCTGTTCAGCCCTGCCGCCTTTTGTGTGCGTCTTCTACATCTGCTCCTGCTTCTATGTGCGCACTGGGACTACAGACACACAGCAGGTCACCCATAAAAACGCCTGATCCGTGAAGAGAGAAAAAAGGCAGGTTCGGGACAGGGGGAAGACCTACATTTGTTTGGAATTTATGGAAAATATGATGTGAACCTTTTCCACAGGAGTGAGATGCCCTGTGTTCACGGCTCCATCATATGTGGACCGCATGTGTTTGTGAGAGGCCAAAAGTCCAAATCGGTGTGAAAAGTCAGGGCTCGGCCAACTGGTTTGAGGTGCAGTCGGATTAGCAAGACCTTTGGGCCAATGTGACTGTGGGAGGGTCTACCGCTCGACCTGTTGCTACACGATACGCATGGATACGCTGTAAAAACTGCAGATTCCTCAGGCTAAGGGGAAGAAAGAAACACATAAAGAAGACTACATTTGTGTTGAATGCAGTCATTAAGATTAATTACAGACCAAAATGTGCTGCACTAGCTTTCACAGTTTACTTTTTGATTGATTTATTTGATATGTTACATTGGACAGACCAGATGTACTGCCTTTAGTGTTATAGTAAGACCATGTGAATTTTACACACTTGTCCAATAAAGGAGGCTTTTAGGGACATACATTAAAATTTACAAATGTAAAATTCATGGACATGTGTACGGCTTTGTTCTGGTTTCAGCCACAGTTTCAGACATCTGGTGAGGATGTTTAAGTCCATGGGAAGTGTGTTCGACAGTCTGGCTCCATTAACCAATTTAACTTCTGAGTCCTACACTGGTCACCTTTAAAACTCAAATCAAACTATGGCTGAAAAGAATCCAGTCATGTGACCACTGGACTCTTAACTTTTCCCTGTGCTGTCTGTACTGTATTGTGTAATTTTGGATTGTATGTTGTCATTTCTTATGTATTTTCCTGCCTATAGGGACTACGGATGAAAACTAGCTTGAAAGCTGTAATCCGGCATATTTACATTTGTTTTATACTGATGTTCATGCATTGTCCTAATCAAATAAATAAAAAACTTCATATTCTCCATTCTTCAAAATCTTACTCATGAACCTCAGACTTCCTCGGCAGTAAGATCTTGTTTTTCCAATTCCACAAAGTGATCAACAAATACGACATTTAGAAATCTGTTTGAAAAGTGAAGTCAAAGTGAAACTAGAATTTACGAGCAAAAACGTGTCACAATATTGTCTTGTTTTGAGCTTGTTGCTTTGTGTCTGGCCACCATCACTCACATCATCCTGTTCGCGTGGGAGGCTCTTCCTTTCCCATGTCAGCCACACTTCACTATAACCTATACGTAAACACATGACCTTTCCACAAACACAGGCTTTGCATCTGTTGCCACCTTTCACTAATTTTTGTCTAAAAAGGAAAAAAAACTGCACAATTTTTAAAAATGTGCAATCGTTCGTGTTAGAAACTGAGCGCTTTTCTTTGCATTTCCACCACGATTGTAACCGACAGGCAAAGGGCAGACAACATTAAGTGGGCGTTTGCAAACAAGCATATCACTTCCCGCTGTGCTGATTAGAATATTGCAGAGATATTAAAGCTGGGGTACATAAGTTTCAAACCACAAAAACATTTCTCTCAAAACAGTTTGTTATAGTAGTAGTTTTCACTTCACGGCCCATTTCGTATATTCGGATCAGCTTTTTCAGACAGAAAAACCACAAGGAGAGGACCACCCTCACTCAGCCAATCAGCTCGCAGCCCAAAGCGCCAAATAGTGATTAGTATTTGGCGCCAGTAGTTTGCAAAAGGTAATATAAAGACAGCATGTTGTGGTCTGACTTATTCACAACTTTTTCTGGTAAAACTAAAAAATGTACTGTACTGCTGAAAAAAAAACAATTATTTGACAACTAAGAATGTGGCATAATTGATTTTGCGAGCTATTTTAGCATCTGTCTTCCTTCACTATACATATGAAAAAAAAAAAAATCTAATTAGCAATCTAGTTTTCTTCTTCTCTAAATGGGACAAATTCCCTCTTGGTCTGACCGAAAGGAGAAAAACACAAATGAGTGCTCTCGATTCGCGTACATTTTAGTTTTCTTCACTAGTATTCAGTTGCAGTGCGTTTATTTGATATATTGAGGAAGCGAAAGAGCAGATGTGAGAGTGGCGGCCGGCATCACTGAGCGCTCTCTGCAGATGACAAAGCAGCGCAGAGTCACCGCTGAATCAGGAGCAGGGAGATCCTCAACTGATGACTGTGAGGGGGACTCCTGATATTACAACCGTGTCAACGCATGAACGAGAAAATACACGATGTTCTTTAGGACGAGACTTTTTCATTTGCATTAGATCTAGAGTCTGTGGTTTTGAAAGTTATCTGGGGAACCTACCTTTCAAAACCATAACCCAAAACTCATCTAACTAAGGTTTCAAAAGTTTCCAAAGTTTGGTTCTATCGCTGGTTTTTCGCTGTTATTATCTTGGCCTCCGTCACAAGTTTGGATCTGCAAGAATATCCATTGTTTGGTAATGAAGACAGGATGTTGTGGTCGGATTTGTTCTCGACAATTTCATTTAAAGAGTCTGGGAGAAACAGTGTGTAATCTTTGAAGTTAAGACTCCTGTTTTTTTTGTTTTTTTTTTCAGTTTTAATCTGGTTTAAAATGCCCTGCTGTTTACTTAACTTTATCATTTAGATCCACTCATTCCTTTCTTTCATGTAGGTTTTATTTTCTATGTATATAAACCAAATCTAATCTTCTGAAAATACTAAAGCACACAATTAATTTAGTTCTTTGGTGATTCCCATCTGCAGAATTGTGCCGTTGCCTGAATGTATGACACCGACATAAGTCATTTTCTCCATATTACAATAACCAACCTTTTCAACACGAGGTGAGCAATACATTGATCTATATATGCAAATATTTAATTTCCAGTGTATTGTTTATGATAAAAAAGGCCCAATTACAATTACTGCACTTTTGTGGTGAGTTACATGTTGAATGAAAATGTTTGAAAAAGCAAACCTTACTTTTTTCCTCAAGCACCACCACCATCAAGGGTAAAAAAGGTCAACTTGAGTGGGTGATTTTTGCATCTCACGAAACATAACAATTCAACAAAACCAGTAATTGTTTTCTAGATGGAAAAAAAACTGTTTGTGTATTTAATCAAGTTAGATTTGTAGAGGTATTTTTTTAATATATATATCTGAGAGTTGTTTGAAATTGTGCCTTCCATTATTCGTTTTTTCTTGTTGCTTGTTTATTGCCATTACATTTTTTGATTTCATTTTTGTTGTTGACATTTTTAAAGCAGGTTTTCTCCTAGTTGTCTGTTGTTTTGCATTTTATTTGAATTAAAGAATGAGATATTGACTTACACATATTTCATTTTAACTTTTTATTTTCATACAAGTAGCAATAGAAGGAATAGTGTTGTTGTGGCTTATAGGGTTAGGGTTGGCGCAGAGAGGGGGCCCACAAGTTTGTGTAAGCCCCAGGGCCTGTGGAATCGCTTAGAATGGCCCTGTTAAAAAATATTCTTTTACAACATATACTTATCTACACTGTTGTTTTCAATATTATTAATTTAATGTGATTATTTTGTCGTATTACTTGCACAAATTGTACTAAACGTCACAAATAAACGTTCCCCTGCCTTGCCCATTATTGTATCACTACTTTTAATCAGTGGGACTTGTGCGTAGTATTTTCAAATCAGTATAATGCAAAGCAGAATTCAGCAATGGCACTTGACCAATTTTTTATTTTTTTTTTTACTCACAGAAACATCAGATGATTTATTTATTTTATCTTTGAACTTTCCAGCGTCATCTAAAGTCTTTGTGTAATAGCGAACAGATGCGGAACAGGGAGATGCACAGTGACTTTGATAAACATGTCTACTGTTGAAATGGAAAATGGGCAATTATCATAACCCCGTGACACACTCGCCAAAGTGCCCTGCAGTGGGCACAAAAACACACGACTGGCTCAGCGGCGAAGGAAACAACCGGGAGACTGACTGATTCCCCCGTCCAGCAAACGAACGCAACATGCCACAATGGAAAACTTTTGAGGGCAGCAGCGCAAGGGTTTTCCTGCAAAGAGGAGAACCAAAGCTCACAGTTTCCACTCGCCTCTCGCACAAGCTGAGCTGAGAAAGGCTTCAAACGCATGTTCACCATTCAGTCATAAAAACAACAAGAGTTCCTATGGATTTTTCATGTGATGGAGTGACAGAGCAAAGTTAAGCAAAGTAAGATTTTTTTTGTTATACTAATAATAATAATAATGCATCGGTTTTTGTATAGCGCTTTTTAGGACACTCAAAGGCATCTCAATATTCTTTTACTCCATACACAGTGGTGATGAACTACAGCTATAGCCACAACTGCCCTGGGGCACACTGACAGAAATAAGGCAACCAGTATGTGCCATCGGCCCCTCCAACCCCCAACAACCATTCACGCACACACCAGACTCATTATAGACAACGTGGGTGAAGTGTCTTGCCTAAGGACACAACAACAGCTCGGAACTTTGGCCACCCCAGTGTTCCAGAGGTCTCCCATCAGTACTAACCAGGTCCTGCCCTGCTTAGCTACAGAGGTCTGACGGGATTTCTTTCACATGCAGGTATGGCACCTTTCACAGACCAAAGCACTTTACAGTTGTTGTGGGCATTTCTTTCTTTCACTCCACACAGAGATGGGAGCGGGGTCACCGTACAGGAGACGTATGACAGACCTATCGTACATGTTTTCAGTAGGACGGGAAACCGGAGCACCCCGTGGAAAACCTACACAGGCATGGGGTGAACATGCAAACTCCACACAGAGAGGCCTGGAGGTGAAATTAAACCCAGGACCTTCTTGCTGTGAGGCACTTTATTGTCCCTGCATTTCACACATACTGCTTCTGTGGTTGGTCGTCGCCGGTTATTACCAATTGTACATATTTTTAGTGGTGGGGGAAACGGCGCACCCGGAGACACAGGGAGAACATACAAACTCCAATCAGAAAGCCCCTGATTTGGTTTGATTCAAAATGCTAACCACTCAGCCACCGTGCCACTCTTCGGGTGTTATATGCGGTGGCCTCAGAGAACTCAACGTGACCAAAGCACAGAAGCACAGTCATCTCTGGGCTCTTTCCAACAAGTAAGCAAGCAAAAATGTTTCCCAATGAAGATGAAGGAGAACTTTCTGTTGGTACAAACAACATGTGTTATGATATCTATTTAGATGCCCCAGCTTTAGGTTTTTTGGGTTCGCTTTAATCTAGTTTCATCAGCAGAAAATGCCCTGCTGCTCTGGTAGAGTAACTTAGATCGGGTCTCCTTTTATTCCTTTATTTTTGTTTTGTATGTTTTGGACCAAATCTATCTCCTGAAAATATCTGCTGACTAAAAAGTATGTCATTTCAGCATGTCAATCAATACTTTAACTCAAAAACCGCTTCAGAAGTTGGTCAGAAAGCTTTGTGTTTCTCCTGTGCTGCAGTGATAGAGCTGTGTTTGCAGTGGCCTCAGAGACTCAGCAGGACTCCGCACAGAAGCACAATAATCTTTAGGATTAGAACCATTGGGGTCTGAAAAAACGGAGCTACCTGGGGATGTGTAATAATGCTCTTATAATGACAGTCATGAGGTTAGACATGCAAGAATGCACCAGGGCTGACACATTTACCGCATTCGGTCCAAAAACACAATCTTTTGACTGCAATTATTTCAGTCTCTTACAACAAAACAAAAACAAAGACAAGACATACTCTAAATCTAAATGAAGGGAAAAAGTGTTGATGTTGGATTAAGTTTTTAGCCTTTTTTAAGCACAGTTGAATTGTTTTTTTCAATTCCATTGGCAAACATATTTTTAAATAAAAACAGAGAATTGCTTAAAAATATTTTTTAAAAACTAGTGTTTTATACTTTTTTGTATGTATGTTTATTTCCAAAATGTGTTTAATTTACGCTTATTATGAAAACATATATTGTAAATTGCATTGGAATCACAATGTTAATAAAATAATTGCAATTAGATCCCAGTCCTAGTATTTATACACAATGATATTGAACATTGAAAAGTACTTAGCATCTAATGTGTGGTCAAAGTTCTTTACTCAACCCTCTGCAGTTCAAATATAATTTTGTATGTGTCTAAACTATTGCATTTGCCTTTGTAGAATATTGAGTCAATAGTTATTATGAGGGCCTTCTCTGTTAGATAGAAAATAAAATACACAGTTGTTGTGTATTTTTTAAAGTTCTTCAACATGAACCCACAAGTAACAATGTAGTGTAATGCTTTGTTACAAGTGTTAATACGGTCTATGGGCACACTCGGGTGATGTCACTCTGCATTAAGAAAGATTTATCAAGTGTGGTTTAGAAAAGAAAAGTTGTTCAATTAAAGATGCAGTCAGTGATTTTTAACCAGACGCATTTTTTTTTAAATATAGTGGAAAAACGTCCCTAAAAGTAGTCAAGTTATCAGGTGTTTTCAAATGAAATTGACCAGATGCCTATAGTCTCCAAAAATAAAAAATAAAAAACATTTTGGAGCGGGCCGATGAAAAAAAAACAATGGGATTCGTTCATCCCCAACGAACCAATGGGATGCGTTATAACCCCCTCACCCTCTTCCTGTTTCTCGTGAGTGCGCGCACCTGAGTTACTATATCAGATTATTTTCTAAAACCTAAAATGACTGAACAGAAAATGCCAATTTCATGTTTGCCACCCACTCTCCCTGTTGTGACAAAGAAAAGAAAATGCTGGATGTTTGGTTTGGTGGAGAGGGTGGGGAGGCGGGAGTGATTTCCAGTTGGTGCTACAGTACGGCTAAGCTAACAAAATTGCTTACTGCACCTTTAATCTGGACATGTTTTGTTCACTTCAATTTGGAGAGACGTGAAACAAGAAGCTTTTGAGTATTTATTGGGAGGAGGTTTGGCGCCCTAGGCCCCGGTGCGGCCTTCAGATCGGAGGGGCTCTGCGATGGAGCGTGCCAATCCCCCGGGACCTAGGCACTGGTGGCGGCATTTGGCAGCGGGAAGCAGATTGAAGGCAGAATGAAGCAGGGTGAAGAGGAGGAGGAGGGGAGGCGGTGGCTGCAGGCTTCAAGAGGCCGAGAATGGGAGTTCCTCCGCTTTTAAGCGGCTTGCCTGGCTGGACCGGTGATTGGAAGGGGGCGTTTGCCGTGCGATAGGCTGGGGATGAGAACCGGCCTGGAGGGGTTACCTTTGGCTGACGTCTACCAAATTGAACTTACGCTGGCTGCATTTCAATTTGGAGAGACGTGAAACAAGAAGCTTTTGAGTATTTATTGGGAGGAGGTTTGGCGCCCTAGGCCCCGGTGCGGCCTTCAGATCGGAGGGGCTCTGCGATGGAGCGTGCCAATCCCCAAAAAGGTTGTGAGTTGATGGAGTTTTGCAGCCTGGTTTGAAGGGGACAGACGTCGAGACTACTCTATGCTGTGACCGCTATCGCTATATACTGTGACCGCTATCGCTATATACTGTGACCGCTATCGCTATATACTGTGACCGCTATCGCTATATACTGTGACCGCTATCGCTATATGCTGACGAGTCGCGACCATCGCGCGCTAACCATTTTTTGCTATATACTGTGACCGCTAACCATTTTTTGCTATATACTGTGACCGCTAACCATTTTTTGCTATATACTGTGACCGCTAACCATTTTTTGCTATATACTGTGACCGCTATCGCTATATACTGTGACCGCTAACCATTTTTTGCTATATACTGTGACCGCTATCACTATATGCTGTGACCGCTATCTATTGTGACCAAACTTGCGGATCCTCATCCGAGCAGTCTCTGCCGAGCAGTCTCTGCCGAGCAGTCTCTGCCGAGCAGTCTCTGCCGAGCAGTCTCTGCCGAGCAGTCTCTGCCGAGCAGTCTCTGCCGAGCAGTCTCTGCCGAACAGTCTCTGCCGAACAGTCTCTGCCGAACAGTCTCTGCCGAACAGTCTCTGCCGAACAGTCTCTGCCGAACAGTCTCTGCGGGCGACCATTGCTTGCGGATACTCAGCTGCTGCGACCATTGCTTGCGGATACTCAGCTGCTGCGACCATTGCTTGCGGATACTCAGCTGCTGCGACCATTGCTTGCGGATACTCAGCTGCTGCGACCATTGCTTGCGGATACTCAGCTGCTGCGACCATGCTTGCGGATACTCAGCTGCTGCCGCCACCAGGAAGTTTGCAAGTGTTTTATGGAGATGCAAAGAGGCGCTGGGCTGCCAGGATGGTCGAAGTGTCAGGCCTGATGTATGAGGAGAGGGCCGATGATGACCAGCGGCCCAGCTGCTGGAGGGCGGAATAGGGGAGCCCAAGGGACGCGGCGCGCGTGGCGGCGCCTATCCGAAGGAGTGGGCTGTGTAGAGATGGGGAGACAGGTTACAAGCAGCAGTACGGACTTGAGTTGGGCTCTGAAACAGACGGATGACATTGGAAGGTTTATCGGGAGCGCGGAGGAGATGCTTTGAGGGAAGGCGTCGGGCCAGGGCCCGGCGAACCACTGGACCTGGAAGAGACCCCCAAAACCCACGGACGGGGCTGCGTCCGTGAAGAACCGCAGGGCATCTGAGGACGGGATGACGTCACTGTAAAAAAAAAAATACACCGTCCCAGCGGCTCTGCAGACGGGACCCGAATGCCAGGTCGGAGCGGCACCCCGCGTCCGGGCAGACAGCGTCGTTGAGGGAGGAGACGGAGCCATATACAAGCAGTTCCATATACAAGCAGTTCCATATACAAGCAGTTCCATATACATGCAGTTCCATATACATGCAGTTCCATATACATGCAGTTCCATATACATGCAGTTCCATATATATACACAGTTCCATATATATATACCAGTTCCATATATATATACAGTTCCATATATATACAGTTCCATATATACAGTTCCAATATGAGCAGTTCCAATATGAGCAGTTCCAATATGAGCAGTTCCAATATGAGCAGTTCCATATATTAGCAGTTCCATATATTAGCAGTTCCATATATTAGCAGATCCATATATTAGCAGATCCATATATTAGCAGATCCATATATTAGCAGATCCATATATTAGCAGATCCATATATTAGCAGATCCATATATTAGCAGATCCATATATTAGCAGTTCCATATATTGGCAGTTCCATATATTGGCAGTTCCATATATTAGCAGATCCATGTATAAGCAGTTCCGTATATAAGCAGCAGATCCATATATAAGCAGCAGGTCCAGATATAAGCAGAACCAATATATGCAGTTCCATGCACTGTATAAGCGGTTCCAGGTATAAGCAGTACCATATAATCAGTTCCAGGTATGAGCAGTCCCAATATGAGCAGTTCCATAAAAGCAGTTCCATAATACATAAGCAGTTCCGTAATACATAAGCAGTTCCGTAATACATAAGCAGTTCCATAATACGTAAGCAGTTCCACAATACGTAAGCAGTTCCATAATACGTAAGCAGTTCCATAATACGTAAGCAGTTCCAGATATAAGCAGTTCCGTGAGGGATTAAACTGAGAGCTCGCAGTCCAATTTGAGGGATTAAACGGAGCTTGCAGTCAGAGTGAAGGATTTAAACGGAGCTTGGTTAAAGAGAGCCTGCAGACCAATGCGAGGGCTTTAAACTGATGCTTGCCCACCAATGCACGGGGCCAACTGAGCCTGCAGTACAAGCGCGGGGCCAACTGAGCCTGTAGGACAATGCGAGGGGAATAAACCGTCCGCAGATCTCATACTTACCCGCAACGCCAGAAGATAAGGGACAACACGACGGGACCACACCGTATGGCACGAGGAGGCAGGGATGCGCACGGCTCCCACCGCACCGGTCCAGACCGGCCGTATGCAGCAGCAGGCCGCGACGAGACGAGCAGCGGCGAACCCGCAGAAAGAGCCCGCAAAGGAGGAGAGCGGCAAAGACCCACGGACCACAGCACGAGACCCGCAGCAGGTGCAGCGACGTGGAGGAGGAGCAGACCACACGCAGCAAGACAGAGGACAGCAGGGACACGCACGAAGTAAGTGAGAATAGAACAAAGCGATTCCTCCAGAACGACTCTTTGCAAGGCTTCGCTCTTTGCTGCAGGCTTCAAGAGGCCGAGAATGGGAGTTCCTCCGCTTTTAAGCAGCTTGCCTGGCTGGACCGGTGATTGGAAGGGGGCGTTTGCCGTGCGATAGGCTGGGGATGAGAACCGGCCTGGAGGGGTTACCTTTGGCTGACGTCTACCAAATTGAACTTACGCTGGCTGCATTTTAAATGACATTTGGGACATTTTGTGTCACCAAACTCCAGAGATTGCTCATTAATTCATTTTAATTTGGGCCACAATTTTAATGCTAATGTTTCTCAAGTCTAATATCTGATCAGAAAGCCCAACGAGCCTCTCATTTGGGTTGCCAGTTCCAATGGTGAGATCCAGCGTGTTTGGTGTCTGCATAGGCCTGATGATGAACCAGCATCAGAATGTGAGTGCGTAGCAGGTAAAACAAAGCAATACATACTGTTCCTGTAAGCACTCCTGTGTCAATAAAACAATGATCAATGGATTACTCAAATAAAAGTTACACGACAAGCACTCAAAATGAACAGACCATGTACCAAAAGAGTCTGATTTACAGCTACATCACACCTGCAGCTTTAATGATTGACATTTACCGCGGAACAGATGCCCTGAGGATCGTGTTGGCACTCATCAGTTTACTTTACCATCAGGATCAACACCACCAGCAAAACTCAACACGCACCAACAGAGACCAGCACAAGCAAGTCACGCTGTTGTTCCACCCACAAACTTCATTCATGCACGTAGAACTAAGCTGCCTTTGTGTTCAGGCACTTCTTGTTCTTCTCGAAAGGAAACGATGGCCCCAGCACATCTTTCCTATTTGGCTTGAGCTGCGACCAAGACCTCTGAGCCCATAATTGTGTGGAAAGATGACACAAGTCCCGTTTCCATTTCGCCGACAGAAGCAAGAGTTCTGTGGAAACCCTTACAATACACTAGTGTTGTTTTGCCTCCAATCAGTGGGAAGCTGTTGATTGAGGGAAACGTGGTATTTCATAGAAAGTGTATAGTCAGAATAATATCGGTTTTATGGAATAAGAGATGATTAAACCAATATATTTTCCACAAATAATTTTTTTTATGTTTAAAGAAGTAGAGAAAAACATTATAACGTTTGGAATTGGATAAAACACAGCATACTGGTCTATCATTGAAACATATAATAGAGCAGAGCAGTTTTTAAAGCCACAAATGCTAACAAAGCATGACATCCACGATACACAGCACTCTTCACACAAATATGTAATGTTGCTATGAGGGTTTTTTTTAAAGTATTTTCTTAAAGATATGTCTTGCCTTTCTAAAAAACATTTAACAATAAAGAAATATGTATAATGCATGATCTGCCCCTCAAGGCTGAAAACATAGCCCCAAACTTTTTCAACTATATTCTGCACCTTTTACAACTCCCACTGCTGGGTTCAAACAGGTTTGCGTTTTTATTATTACTGTCATCAGCACCACATGTACAATCTTGTTGCTCATTTGTCCACATTTGTTACATTTGCAGTAAAAAGTGAAACCCCGGGTTGCGCAGTCAGATGCCAACTATATTTCAAATGAGTCTCTTGGCGCTGAGTGACGCTGCGGTGGAGCTGAGGCTGAAGTCGTCTGTCCATCTGTCTGTCAGTATGTCCGCTCACCTCCTGTGTCTTCTGCTTAGTACACACACACATTCACGCACACACCCGCGCGCCACACACATATACATGCACACATATATGTAGACACCACACATACATGCATGCACCACAGTCACACATATGTTTACACACACACACACATATATGCACTACACATACCCCACATACATACACACACATCTGAGGCGTGTGAGTGTGTGTATCACGAGGCCCATCTGCTGCTGACTAGATCTGTCTCTACACTGTCCCGACGAGCACAGATGACTTCACATTATTGGTTAATCTCAGACGTAAAAAAGCAAGAAAAGCATTCATATCTAGTACATGAGTAGATGTATGTCCGATACCCGTCTCCATACTATACCAAACCTGTACCAGAAAAGGGCCTGGCAAAAACAAAATCACAGTAAAATGATGCAATTGTGTTTTTTTATGTCCAATTGTGTACTTCTATCCTGCTAGTAACTCCAGAACAACTCTGTAAAAGTTTAATAGTCAATAACAGCCAATAGTTCTAGGTATTGGATTAACTGATATAATTAAATAGACACAGTATTGTATCACTGATGCCTAATTGGTATCACAGTATGGGATTGCATGGTATGAAAGACCACCACAAAGTGGTCAACAAATTGATCAATGATTTCATTACATTTTTTAATGTAAAAAAAATAACGTGGGGCTTGCATAAGCAATCAACCTCCTTGAATTAATACTTTGTGGAATTACAACGGCTAGTGGGAGGTATATCTACAAACTTTTTTATCTCAAAACTGATATTTTTTGTAAATTAAAAAGCTCAAGCTCCATAACATGGAGCTTGATTAAACGTAAACATTCAATCAAATCTTATCTGAAAAATTCTTCTTGATTTCACTCAAGCTGAATGAGGATGAATACTGAAGCAAACCATACTTTGCTGTTTTTGTTTGTATATATTTAAAAAAAATAATGTAAGCAAGTATAATTTTGCTTTCACTGTACATTTAAAAGACAATAGTTATGTTTGTGGCCATAACGTGACAAATTGTGGAAAGGATCATGGGGTATGAATACTTTTAAAAGCCAGTGTATGACTATTCTTGTTAGCTGAAAGTGAAACTATTATGTTTGTTTTGGAGTTAACAGTGGGTTTTAAAACCTCTGAAAGTGTACCTCAAAACATAGCCTACAGATCAGGCCTGGCACACAAAGGCTATTTTCAGCCACTGGCTCCAAAAGACAGCTCACATTCTGAACTGTGTCACACAAACTATTCTCACAGTTTTAGGTAGGACTAAAGTGCAACAGAATGCGTGCCATGGCCAGTACAAAACAAGTCAAGACAAAGGAATCAAAACTGTCATCAAGTTACTTCAAATGAGAAAAATAAATGTACCTCCATTCAGTGGGCCATTATTTTTGTTTGTTTTTCAACCAACATCTATGCTCGTTTTGTAGCCGTGCCAAAAAAAAAATCCAAAAGTTACCAAAAGAGTAAGAAACCTGGCAACCCCAGCGAACAGGTGTGGGAGGGGAGCAGCACGTGCGTCTGCTGCTGCTGCCACAATAAGGGGGAAGAGAGTGAACTCCCTAAGTAAAACTTATCCACAGCACACCTGACAATATCTCAGAGGTTGAAAGTCTGATATAGGCATACACAGTCAACATTGTCAATAACGTTCCACTCTTTCACCGAAAGACATTGAGGCAGAATCATTTCAGACTTGAAAAGTCAAGGAGCAAAGTACAGAAAGGATTGTGTTTTTATAAATGTCTCCATTTCTTATGGTTCACTGGAATAAACACACTTTTACCGATGATTTCTACATTGGGAAACAACGTAAAAAGAAAATTGTATATAACATACGGAACAGTCTGGATTCCAGGCTATTATATCACACGTCTGTGACTTCAAGTAATTATTAACTCTAAACTATTTGCTCACCCATTATAGCAGCCGACCAACCCTCTCAGAACACGTACGTAGATGCAAAGGACGTTACAAAGGCTAAGGCAGGGTTCAATGAAAAGAAACTGCATGTACTGACATCACAGTCAATTGTAAAGTCAACAAGTTCTCCTGAGCATCCTAATTAGAGTTGTTAAGGCACATTCCAACACACACAGGATGTAATTACTGCACCAGTGCAGCGCAGTGAGGGCAAACCAAAGTACGAGACAATGCAAATGCACTGTTCAGTAGAAGCTAAACAGAATACAAGATAAATTATATAAGATGAAGATGAATTATCTGATGTTAAAAATACAGGGTAGTAAGTTAAAGGTTCTATCTAGGACCATAAACTAATACTGTCCTGTATCATTTTGCAAACTCAGATAATAAATGGTCTACTGCAGTGAGCACTAATATCCCCAAGGCCCAGGTTTCAGACTGAAAATAAGATTAATCATAGAAGGATGTTTTTAACATATTCTGGTGTTAAAAAAACAAGGTGATAATGAGACTTGAAAGATGGCAGCACAAACTCAAATATTTTAAGCGGAAAGGGAATACCTAGTGATATTTAGAGTATTCATGACCATTTCACTCAAGTGACATGTCCTCAAAGATCATTCTATTTGATTCTGTTTTAAGCAGGAAATGTATATGATGCAGAAAGATGAACACATTACCATCGTCCAGAGTTATGTCCTGAAGGCCAATGGTGCGGAAGGCGGGTTCTCTGTCTTCTGGCTCCTCTTTAATGTTCTGTCTGTCAGCCTCTGAAGGGTACTGCCCCAAAGGCCCCGTTGGGGGGGACAGGGTGGTCATCACAGGGCTGCTGGTCTGAGGAGAATGTCCTGAATTCTGCTGCAGAGGTCCCAGAGGACTGCCCCCAGACGTGGGAGAGGACGAGGAGGGGGACTGGTACGGAACAGAGTGTAGCGGGGGCGATGAGGGGCCTGAGTGTGGGGAGGAGACCATCCTCAGAGGAGGCGCACTGCAAGGTGTGGGGCATGAGGCTGATCTTACGGCCTCATGCCCTACAGGGTGGTATGACATGGGTCGTTGTAGTGGGGACGAGTGTTGTCCGAGGAGCGGGTGGGCAGTGGGGGAGGACGCCTGTGTGGAGTTTGGGCCACAGTGGTAGCCCCCCAGGGCATGAAGGCCCAGAAGAGATGGACTTTGAGGAGAACCAGCGAGAGGCGATGAAGAGGGCGGGGCCGAGGGCGAAGGGCATGAGGATGAGGAGAACCCCATTCCGAGACCTGCTGAGTTAGTGCTCTGCTGAAAGCTCTGCTCATAGCCCTGCGCACTCAAACTGGGCAGTCCGTTGAATGCCAGGCTGGGGGCATGAGCGTGCAGAGGTCCATAGGACGGTCGTGGCGGGGCAGGAAGAGGACTATGTGCAGGGCTGTGTTGGAACGACATGTGGCAGTCTGTGGGCGGCTGCTGCAAACTGTGGCCCTGGAGGTGAGGCAGGTGTTGGAAAGAAGGGGAGCCCAGTGGGGGGCAAGGGGGGTGTGGGATAAGCAGGCCTGAACCAGAGCCTGCAGCCAGACCATGAGGCGAGTTGGACAGAAGGTTGTCCTGTGGGGGGCCGTGCTCAGGAGAGGGCAGCTGTGTGCGCACCAGAGTGGCACCATGTGCCAGGGGCATGGTCAGAGGGGCCGCAGTAGGATGCTCCAAGTCCTCTCGATGTTCCTGTTTGACCAACACTGCAAGACAAACATAACCCAAATTAAGAGAGTTTCACTAGTTCACCCTGTCAAGAAAAATAAAACATGATTCTCTATCACAAACTTATACATAAACACAGAAATATAAAACTTTCCATTATGAAAGAAAGAAAAGCTTTCCAAAAGCCACACATTCTTAACAGCAATTGGGTTATTCCCTTGACAGCAATGGTGCTGCAGTGCCACTCAGTAACCTATTTCTCAATCTGCTGCCTTGTGACACTAAGTTTTATTTTTATCCAACTCTGAATCAGAGGGAGAGCATATGTCGTCAGTCTGGCTGCAATCATGTGAAGCGCTGTGTGAAGAGTACATAAATGTCCCTGATACAATATTCAGGCCAAAACTACAAGCTGATTTTATGATTATCACCAACACAAATTAAAGCATTTTTTTACTGACTCTTTTACAGGGGAATGAGGGTGTAAACATAATCACATATTCTTGTTGGAAAATATTTGAATCAACCAACAATAACGATAAGAAGGATTGTTATTAAATAGATTGGTATTGCTGGTAACTGCAGTCAGTACCATCAGTCTGTTTGAGTGGCAGTGCAGGTCAGTGTAGTTGTCTAGATTGGCTGCCCTGATCTGTCAGCAGGGAAAACAGGAACTGCATGTGCCGAGTGGGCGTGCTTGCAAACAGAGCAGTGTGGCGGCGGAGGGCAGGTCTGCACACACTTGCTGCTTTGGCAACACTCTGCTATTGGATGCACAAATGTAATTATTCTGCCAAATTCTTTTGCACTTTCAGCTCAATTTCAGAAGAAAAGCAGCATACAAAACATGTGTTTTTGTTTGAGTAAAGTGAATAATAATTTATGCAATTTTTGAATACAAATAACACCATGTAAATACAGAAGGACGTTTAACAGTTGGTAGGTTTTCATGTTTGTGGCACAAAAGCCTCTCAGGACCACAGTTAGGTGCTCTTTGCAAAAGGTAGTTGTTTTGAGGTGATATAAGTCTTCTTGGAGTGTGAGTGTGATGGCTCCAAACAAACACTAAAGACAGGACTTGTATTTACTACACAAAAGTTGCTGGTGTAGCTCATACCTGGAAGGTACGTGAACCGCTGCGATTGGCTTCTTTTCCTTTTGCCATTACAGACGTAGAACTGCAGCTGTACGGCAGAGCTCACAGACTTGCTGTGATATGGAGGAACCTCCACCAGTATGCATGACTGAATAAAAGACATGTTCATTAGCTGCTGATTATAATGTTTACAAGAAAATAAAGAAAATATATAACAAGGAAGTACTCACCCCTTGGTTTTTCTCACAAATAATTTTTGCTTCCACTTCCCATTGTGGTCTCCCATCTGAAATAGATGAATACATAATAGTTTACCACCTTTTTTTAATACCTTCTAACTGTGCAATGCAACACTGACATTTACATACTGTAGGATAAATACATGTTATTTTTTCTTAACACGTAAAGGTAAATACAAAGAGTTCACTGCTTTAGAGAAGAGGCTTTTTGACAAAACACATGTTTAACAAAAGTTATCTTCTCCATTGCCACGTGACCCAAGTCATTGACACAGTAATCCACATGTCATTATGGAGATTGTTCCTGTTGGTAAAGGAAGAGCTTAACTCTTAGCTGACAGGGAGTATTTACTCCAATAAGAGAATGACCTTGACTGTCTGCAGCTGACAGCGCTGCATTATTACAGAACGGCTTGTTGACATTCAACAGGCAAGAGCAAGGGCCCCACATGCTTTTTCAGACAACAAGCAGCAACAGGAACCTCATTCCATCTGAAGACATGACACCAAGAGCAGCTGCTAAAATATAATTTTATAATCTATCAAATCATCTTTTTGTGTGTTGCATGTTTTTCCTCAACACAATCAACGGACTTGTATGATTTCATTAACAACAAACACAACATTTGGATCCGACAACACTAGACATCGTCTGCATATGCAACAGCATATATTTAATTTTAAACATACATTTAATTTAATTATGCAATTGAGGTATAAACTCATAAAAAAACTTGCATATAAACATATGCAAGTTTTTTGATGAGTTTTTTTGTTGTTTTATGCTGTTTGTTTTTTACATACTGTATATATGCCGTTGTTTTGTATCCACAGTATGTATTTCTCTGAGCTCAAAATCTTAGTTACAAAAAAATGTAATAAATAATTTCTAATATGTGCATATTTATTCTGACAGTAAGTGGCAACAAAATACCAATATCATTATCGAATCAGGACAACCCTGACACTAAATCTCATTAAAAGACACAACAGCAGCATGCCCTTTTGGTATACACACAAGTACATACACAAAGCATGATTATAATTATCAACTAGTATTGAGAGAAGACCCTGACAGCATCAACTTCTCGGCTCCAGTCTCTGCATTTTGCAGATCTTCACCTACACCTTTAAAACACTCTAAGACATTCTTTCACACATCTTTACACTGAAAACATGGTACTTTCTCTGTGATGATTCTTTTATGGACCTTATACAACAGCAACAAGCGGGCAAGTGAAAAAGAGAGTCTGGAACTCCCTCCCTGTATGAATAAAGATACATAGAAATGTCTTTACAACCATTATTCACAAAAAAGGTCACAAAACATGCTGCCATATGTAAACTAGAACCAATCAAAAAAGGATCAAGTCTCTCAATGGGTCTATAGATGAAAATAAGTAAAATGTATGGCTTGTATGGCTTCTCGACCAATGAAAGGACAGCTTTTAAGGTGGTCTACTTTGCATAAGCAGTTGTGAGTCGCTGATCTGGACTGACTCTTTAAATGACCAATAACCCCTCTGGTCACCCTGGAGAAGCCATGTTCCAACGTCTTCCCACGGGAAGAAAATAGGGTCACAGGAATTGTGTCCCCTTTGAAGTCATACACTTTTTCTCTTTTTGAAATCAATTGGTTTTCTATAAATCCACACTTTTGTGTATGTGCCAAAAGGTTATTCTGCGCATGCACCAAGAGGGCCGTATCTAGCCAAACTGCTAAAGTATTTTTTGATGTTATTTACTGATATTATTTAAAAGTGGCGTAAAAAACTATAAATTTAAGATTTTGATAAAACTTTTGATATGAAAAAAAATCAGTCACCAGTCTTTAGGGCGCATGTGAATGAAACTGCTGCACAAGGTTCTTACCGGGGCCCTTCTCCAGGAAGATGACCTTGGACTCTGGAAAGAAGTTAGAGCCAGTGATGACCATCTCCTCTCCCCCGCTGACCAGACAGCTGGTCAGGCTGGACTTCTCCACCTGGGGTAGCTCTTGAGCCGACCGTTGGGCTGCAGCACAGCCGAAGTAGTAATAGTCGAAGAAGAACACACACACACATATACTGTATTTTCATTTACATATATACTGTACAGTACATATAATAATATACAGAATATTGTTATTCAATTCAGTTAGTTTTCTTATGTTTCCCATTACACAGAACTGTCTGAAAGTGGGAGTGCCTAGTAACACTACACAAAGCGGGATTGGAGTTTATCATCCTGCAGGGAAAAAGCTAGAAGATGGAACTTTTGGTCCCCAGAGGGCACAGCACATAGGTTTTCACAAACTAACTAGGCCAAGTGGTCCACATCGTTGCCACATGGGTGTGAAGACGGCCCGCAGTCGGCAACCGTGCCAGCCCAAATGTGGTGTAGTACAGCGCTCGGTACAGCTGGTGGCGCTAATAATAACTTCAACGAACACCTCGAGGTCCTAGTTAAGTTTCTCGTTCTCTTCCCGTTTACACACGGCTACTGAAGCCAACCAGCTCAATCATCGCGTTCTTTGCATCAGAGTCAATTTGAACATATGTGAGATGTGTCTTTCTTCAATGTGCAGCAGCTTAGTGGGTAACGTGTGTGTATGTGTATGTGCAGGCATGCAGCAGACACGGGACGGGAGCGGGCCTTGGAGTAAACTGAGTGAGTGCTGAGAAATGAATGAATAAGAATGAAAGAATGAAAAGTAAATGTTGGTGTGTTTTGGCGATAAAATAAAGTCTGACTCTTGAGCAAGCGATCAAAGTGTTATTGGAATAGCACCACACTGTGACAGCATGAGTCAAAACAGAAGGTTGTTATTCCCCGTAGGAAACACATCCCTTTGGCCGTGGAGCCACAAATCCCCTGCCCCCATTTACCATGGTCCGGGGGCCAGTGTTTGGGAGTAACCAGTGGGGGCGGGTGCTCAAAAAGGACCATGAGCACGTGCTCTTGACTTGCTTGCAATCTCACTCCGGGCCAGTGGGGGTGGACCCAGAAAGAGAATTACCCTATTCGTTTGTAAGAGGTCTTTCTTCTAGAAGACGACTTTATAGGATGGTCCAAAAGTTGGCTCTTGGGAGTATATTTTTTTGACCAGTCTGCTTTAGCCGCAATGGACTTTACAAGGCACTCGTCAAATGAATGGGGCAGGTGCCGGGTAACGCAATGCGACACGTCACAGTGGGCACAGCAGGAAGACGTAATGTGTCGCACAATGGGCCTCATGTATGAAACTTGCGTACGGCCAAATCAGGGTGTAAATGATGCGTACGCAAAAATTTTACACTTTTCCGCGTTTATCAATCTGGACGTGAGCGTACGGTACGCAAAAAATATACACCAGGTCAGGAGGTGGTGTAAATGTGTACGCTCATTTCACCCTTCTTCAACACGCCAAAACACGCATGAAATTCAAGATTTGGACAACATAAACATATTCCCACTCTGGCAACATTATAAGCTGTGTTTTCATGGAGCATCATGTTTCGGAATTGGAATTTGTGCATCAGAAAAACTCTAACACTCTGGAAACACGCAAACTTTGAAAAAAACACGAATCACGATGAGGAGCCTCTTCTGTTTCTATGATTTCAAATCTGACTTGTGTGTGTATTATTTTGTATGTTTTTAAAATGTGAAGCGCTTTGTGATTCTGCACTGTGAAAGGCTCTATACAAATACACTTTACGTGACAGGGATGTGTGACCCATATATTGCTTTTGTAAATCTGTGCCAGGCTCTGCGCTGCGTAATTACGCACGGCTATCTCACACAGACACACACAAACACACCGATGGATGGTATTGCTCACTCCAAATGTCTCACTGCCCTGTCCAGACTCACTGCCCTGTCCAGACTCACTGCTCTGTCCAGAGTGCGCAACGGGTCCGTGAGAGGTCGCGCCGCATAACTCCTGTCATTCAGTAGTTTTGGCTCCAGAGTTTCTTTGTGAAATCTGGATCGCAAAAGCTCTCTCAAGTATACTGTGCTTCAATGAGCACTTCTACCCCGAGCCAGGCTGCGTCCAAGACGCTGCAGACGCTTCATTGATGAGAGCAACCGCTGCAATATATATATGAATTAATTCATTCATTCTTTATTTAATCACTTCTACAATTCAACAGAAATTGTTCTAATGTATCAAAACATTTTTGCAAATTTGTTCAAAACGCAGCTGAATATATAGCGTATAATTATTTTTTTACATAAACATTAACATACAAACGTGCTTTTTCAGGCTCCCAAACAGTCTTTTTGGCCGGCTTCCGTGCTGACCGGTCGCAAAAACGGGCGTGAAACACGCGATTGCTGCATAATTCTAGGCGTGACTTTCATAAATATCGCTCCCGACATCGCTCCCACTCATCTGGGCTTTTCAAGCGGGCAACCGTGCCAGCCCTGTTGTCACACACCACCTAAAGCCTGGATCTGAACGCGTTCTGGGCCTAGGCCCAATTTCATTGGGCTTTATGTTGTGTTTGTGGCCGCACCCAAGACAACTCTAGCGTTTGTGCTACGCACCTGCACACGTGTGTGGCAAAAACAACGCCATGAATGAAAGTCTTGGTGTGAGTTGATGATGAGTATACTTTGACTCTAATGTGACTTCCACAAACATATACACGCATATACCATGCAAGTTTAATAATTAAAATGTGCTTGTTTGCTCTCATAGATTTTTCAGATAAGTGAATGTGAGGCTGGTTGACACTCACAACATTCAACAGGGATGGAAGCCGCCTGCAGCGAGAGCACCTTCCCGTTGGCCTGAGGGATGTGAACCCTGAACACCACACGTACTCGTGTGTTCTTTCGTCCTATGTCCGTCTCTCCTTTGCGCAGTTCAATGTCAGAGTTCCGCAGCTTCAGGATGCCAGCACAGTCAATACTGCAGAACAAGAAGAGTTCAATCCAATTAATGCTTGATAAGGATTGGTACCTGCTTGTTTCTGAGAAACGTACATTAAATATAACCACAAAATGTTTATTTGTAGTTGTATGTAAATGTATACTCGCACTTGGGGGATGTAACATATAACGTATAGTGTAAATATATATATATATATATATATATATATGGCTATAGATAGATAAAAATAGATAATGCACAAAATCTGTGTGTGTCTGTGGCATATCTCATTGACAGTCTGATCCATTATGCCATTATCTTTCCAAGCACAATCAGAAAACTGTACACATGTGAACACAAAAAAACTAAACATGGCTGTAGTTATGTTGCAGCATTTAGATGCAACAAAGTATGGTCAGCAATAAAAACAAGAGAAAAGAAAAGAGCATCAAAAGGAAAAATTACAAATCAAGATTTGTGAAGAAAGATTTGGTTATGTAATAAACACATCAATAATTGAATAAATGCAAGATTCAAGGAAGGTTAAAATGCCATACTGTGAAACATTCAGTTTATTTTTGTCTTTGTGAAATGCACCATCCAAAAACCTACTGACCTGGCTGACATGTTATTTTCAGGCAATAGAGGAATTTCTAGAACTTTGGTGCTGGACACAATGATTTCTTGACTTGCTGTGGCCACAGTTTTCCCTGTTATCCGGTGGACCTGATAGAAGGCATGGGGTCTCAAGTAGCGATCGTCTGCTGTGCCAATGAACATTTGCAGGTTGATAGGCTTCTCACTATATCCCATGAGCTGCGAAGACATATGCAAACATTTAGTCAAATATCTGTTTGGCACAGGTGAAAAAACAAATCCATTCCAATAAGATTGGAGAAAATTGGTTAATAATAACCTACAATCCGGAGAGGTGTGTTCATTAACATGCACTGTCCCAACCAACAAACACAATACATTAAATAAATAATCTAAAAAAAAAAAATTGTCTTCATCAGCAATTATATAAACTATGGTCTAAATATTTTATTTATTTGTTTTATACAACAATCTATGCATGGCCAGTAGAAATGAGGATAATATGGAAGGTTTGGTGAATCTGAAAAAAAAAAATAGAATTTCAAATTTTCTTTCCTATAGAGTTATATCGGCGTCTGCACTCCAACTGAAATAGAATTCTAGACCAAGAACACAACCTATTAGCTGCGCAGTTTGGGTATCAGAAATCCACTGAGCCAAGCTGAGGCGTCAAATAAGATGTTTTGAGAGGATTGGTTTAGGCACAAATAAAAGATGGAATCGCAAGCTGGAACTTCTCTCATCCAAGGGACACACAGTCACACAAACCAAGTTCAGTTGTAATGTTGATATTGGCAAACTCGCCCAGATCTGTATAGTCCATCCATACAACTCTCCAGCCACCAGTGGGCATTGGTCCATCAGGAAAACCCACTGGAGGCACCTGGAAAGAACAGCCCTTTCATTGCACTTCACCACACTGACGGCCAAGCATCCGCCGCGCTGTGGCTATAACTGAACCCCAGTTTGACTTGTACGTCACAGAGTGTGTTTCATGTACTGACACTAAAGTAAAGAAAGAAAAAAATACAGGAATGCACAGGATAGTAGATGTTTGATATCTGCTTCCTTCATGGCCTCATGTGGTTAAAACACTAAGTCCAGGAACATTAAAGGAAGCAGTGGAAAAGTGGATATGGTTGTGCTCACATCAGGTTTATGAGAGCGGATTGGCCCCTGGAGACAAGAGTCTTAATCCAGTTTTAGTCTTGGCCAGTATCACTTTTTATATTTCTGTATCATATTGTTAAATAGAATAATGAACTAATACATTTATGGATAATGAATAATGAATCCATATATTTATATTTGCAGACTGAATTATGAGCATCAAACACAGATGTAAATGTAAAATGTTTGTCTGTGTGCTGAAGTCAGCTCACACTTCATACATGTGTGTGTGTGTGTGTGTGTGCGTGTGTGCGTGTGTGTGTGTGTGTGCATGTGTGCGTCTGTGTGTGTGCGTCTGTGTGTGCGTGTGTGTGCATGTGTGTGTGCATGTGTGTGTGCGTGTGTGTGTGTGCGCGTGCGTGTGTGTCTTCATAAATCTGAGGATGTTTATTCACAGCTCCATGTGTCTTCCAGACAACGTAAAATGAGTTAACAGGGCTGTAAGGAATGAAAGCGTTTAGCTTGTACAGCTAGTGCCGCTTGACCGATGACTGCTTTCATTAATTAGGCCGAGCCAATACGAAGTATTGGGGAGGCCTATTGTTATTCACCGGTTTCATATTATTAGGCCGAGCCAATACTTTGTATTGGGGAGGCCTATTGTTATTCACCGGTTTCATATTATTAGGCCGAGCCAATACGAAGTATTGGGGAGGCCTATTGTTATTCACCGGTTTTCATATTATTATTCTTTTTCTTTTTCCGCAACTTCAATTCGATTTTTGACCCTGAAGACATGCACGAAAGTCTGCACTTGGGGGGTCTAAAACGACCGGTTCGGCGAAAAAATTTGATAAAATGAACGTTTCCAGATTGTCCGACGCTCGCCGACTCTATAACGCCCCCTAGAAATTTCATTTTTTTTGACCCTCTGGGGATTTTTTTTCAAATTTTTGAGTAGGTATACGAAATTCGGATGAGTGATAGATCTCTATGAGACGAGCATAAAAGCCGTTCTAAGCACATGTCTGGGACCAACAGGAAGTCGGCCATGATGGGCCAAAGTTTCGCCACTAATTTGACTTTTCATTTAGAAATTCGAACTAGTCCCTGGTTTTTCATCACACACAGTTCTACCACGTAATTTCCCAATCTGGACGGATTGAAGTTATATAATCATCGAAAAAAAGTTAGAAAATCTTCACCGTTTTCGTCCCTCGCCATGGCGAATAAGGCCTTCGTTTTGGCCATTTTCGCTGAGCCCTGAGGGCCACAGGCTCAGACCTACAGAGCTGAGACTCACATCAGTAATATTAGGTTATGGCCTGAACGCAATGACACTAAAATCATTCGCCCAATTCGAGCTCTTTAGCGCCACCTGTCGGAAAGTAATAGGGCACTAGTGCTCGGATCGGCCCGAAAATCGCTGAGTGTATTCTCTGGACCGAGACGAGCAAAACATTACATTACGCAAAAGTTGTACGTCCCACACCTGACCACTGGGGGCGCCGTAAAGTGAATAAATGAGCTTTTTGGGGCAAAATCTTTGTCCGATGAGGCTAAAAATGAATTCAGAAATACAGCGTATGACCCTGAACACAACGATATGCAACACACAACTGTGAGTGCAACAGCGCCACCTACAGGCAGTGCAATGTGTCTCATTTTTGGCTTCGTACTAGTCCCTGGATTTTCATCGCACAGACTTCTACCATGTCATTTCTCCATCTGGACGGATTGAAGTTATGCAATCATCGCATAAAAGTTAGAATGTTGTTATCGTTTTCATGCGAGGTAGCGGGGAATTTCTCCATGTTTGATGCTCTCCTGACCACAGGCTCAGACCTACAGAGCTGAAACTCACATCGCTAACAGTTGGTAATGGCCTGAGAGTAATAATGGGTGAAAACACACACCTAATATGACTCTACAGCGCCACCTATGGAAGGCTTCTGACCTAAACTTTTCCGATCTTCACCAAAGTTGCAAAATCAAATCTTTACATCTGCACGAGCAAAATACTACTCTACGTAGAGGGTGCATGTCCCGGAGGTGACCACTAGGGACGCACTTTATCATATAAATGAGCTTTTATATACATAATCCTGGTCAAATCGGGCTGCCAATTCGTCGGCGTGACGCTTGTGGGACCGGCGCCCAGGAGGCGGTCGCAAGAGGGGCGAGGCCTTTCATCGCCGCTTGCGGCTTTTTCTTTTTCTTATTTTTTTTCCGCAACTTCAATTCGATTTTTGACCCTGAAGACATGCACGAAAGTCTGCACATGGGGGGTCTAAAACGACCGGTTCGGCGAAAAATTTGATAAAATGAACGTTTCCAGATTGTCCGACGCTCGCCGACTCTATAACGCCCCCTAGAAATTTCATTTTTTTTGACCCTCTGGGGATTTTTTTTCAAATTTTTGAGTAGGTATACGAAATTCGGATGAGTGATAGATCTCTATGAGACGAGCATAAAAGCCGTTCTAAGCACATGTCTGGGACCAACAGGAAGTCGGCCATGATGGGCCGAAGTTTCGCCACTAATTTGACTTTTCATTTATAAATTCGAACTAGTCCCTGGTTTTTCATCACACACAGTTCTACCACGTCATTTCCCAATCTGGACGGATTGAAGTTATATAATCATCGAAAAAAAGTTAGAAAATCTTCACCGTTTTCGTCCCTCGCCATGGCGAATAAGGCCTTCGTTTTGGCCATTTTCGCTGAGCCCTGAGGGCCACAGGCTCAGACCTACAGAGCTGAGACTCACATCAGTAATATTAGGTTATGGCCTGAACGCAATGACACTAAAATCATTCGCCCAATTTGAGCTCTTTAGCGCCACCTGTCGGAAAGTAATAGGGCACTAGTGCTCGGATCGGCCCGAAAATCGCTGAGTGTATTCTCTGGACCGAGCCGAGCAAAACATTACATTACGCAAAAGTTGTAAGTCCTACACCTGACCACATGGGGGCGCCGGAAAGTGAATGAATGAGCTTTTTAGGGCAAAATGTTTGTCCGATGAGGCTAAAAATGAATTCAGAAATACAGCGTATGACCCTGAACACAACGATATGCAACACACAACTGTGAGTGCAACAGCGCCACCTACAGGCAGTTCAAGGTGTTGCATTTTTGGCTTCGTACTAGTCCCTGGATTTTCATCGCACAGACTTCTACCATGTCATTTGTCCATCTGGACGGATTGAAGTTATGCAATCATCGCATAAAAGTTAGAATTTTGTTATCGTTTTCATGCGAGGTAGTGGGGAATTTCTCCATGTTTGATGCTCTCCTGACCACAGGCTCAGACCTACAGAGCTGAAACTCACATCACTAACAGTTGGTAATGACCTGAGAGTAATGGTGTGAAAACACACACCTAATATGACTCTACAGCGCCACCTATGTAAGGCTTCTGACCTAAACTTTTCCGATCTTCACCAAAGTTGCAAAATCAAATCTTTACATCTGTACGAGCAAAATACTACTCTACGTAGAGGGTGCATGTCCCGGAGGTGACCACTAGGGACGCACTTTATCATATAAATGAGCTTTTATATACGTAATCCTGGTCAGATCGGGCTGCCAATTCGTCGGCGTGACGCTTGTGGGACTGGCGCCCGGGAGGCGGTCGCAAGAGGGGCGAGGCCTTTCATCGCCGCTTGCGGCTTTAATTAGGCCGAGCCAATACGAAGTATTGGGGAGGCCTATTGTTATTCACCGGTTTCATATTATTATTCTTTTTCTTTTTCCGCAACTTCAATTCGATTTTTGACCCTGAAGACATGCACGAAAGTCTGCACATGGGGGGTCTAAAACGACCGGTTCGGCGAAAAATTTGATAAAATGAACGTTTCCAGATTGTCCGACGCTCGCCGACTCTATAACGCCCCCTAGAAATTTCATTTTTTTGACCCTCTGGGGATTTTTTTTCAAATTTTTGAGTAGGTATACGAAATTCGGATGAGTGATAGATCTCTATGAGACGAGCATAAAAGCCGTTCTAAGCACATGTCTGGGACCAACAGGAAGTCGGCCATGATGGGCCAAAGTTTCGCCACTATAATTTGACTTTTCATTTAGAAATTCGAACTAGTCCCTGGTTTTTCATCACACACAGTTCTACCACGTAATTTCCCAATCTGGACGGATTGAAGTTATATAATCATCGAAAAAAAGTTAGAAAATCTTCACCGTTTTCGTCCCTCGCCATGGCGAATAAGGCCTTCGTTTTGGCCATTTTCGCTGAGCCCTGAGGGCCACAGGCTCAGACCTACAGAGCTGAGACTCACATCAGTAATATTAGGTTATGGCCTGAACGCAATGACACTAAAATCATTCGCCCAATTCGAGCTCTTTAGCGCCACCTGTCGGAAAGTAATAGGGCACTAGTGCTCGGATCGGCCCGAAAATCGCTGAGTGTATTCTCTGGACCGAGACGAGCAAAACATTACATTACGCAAAAGTTGTACGTCCCACACCTGACCACTGGGGGCGCCGTAAAGTGAATAAATGAGCTTTTTGGGGCAAAATCTTTGTCCGATGAGGCTAAAAATGAATTCAGAAATACAGCGTATGACCCTGAACACAACGATATGCAACACACAACTGTGAGTGCAACAGCGCCACCTACAGGCAGTTCAAGGTGTCGCATTTTTGGCTTCGTACTAGTCCCTGGATTTTCATCGCACAGACTTCTACCATGTCATTTCTCCATCTGGACGGATTTAAGTTATGCAATCATCGCATAAAAGTTAGAATTTTGTTATCGTTTTCATGCGAGGTAGTGGGGAATTTCTCCATGTTTGATGCTCTCCTGACCACAGGCTCAGACCTACAGAGCTGAAACTCACATCGCTAACAGTTGGTAATGGCCTGAGAGTAATGGTGTGAAAACACACACCTAATATGACTCTACAGCGCCACCTATGGAAGGCTTCTGACCTAAACTTTTCCGATCTTCACCAAAGTTGCAAAATCAAATCTTTACATCTGTACGAGCAAAATACTACTCTACGTAGAGGGTGCATGTCCCGGAGGTGACCACTAGGGACGCACTTTATCATATAAATGAGCTTTTATATACGTAATCCTGGTCAGATCGGGCTGCCAATTCGTCGGCGTGACGCTTGTGGGACTGGCGCCCAGGAGGCGGTCGCAAGAGGGGCGAGGCCTTTCATCGCCGCTTGCGGCTTTAATTATTATTCTTTTTCTTATTTTTTTTCCGCAACTTCAATTCGATTTTTGACCCTGAGGACATGCACGAAAGTCTGCACATGGGGGGTCTAAAACGACCGGTTCGGCGAAAAATTTGATAAAATGAACGTTTCCAGATTGTCCGACGCTCGCCGACTCTATAACGCCCCCTAGAAATTTCATTTTTTTTGACCCTCTGGGGATTTTTTTTCAAATTTTTGAGTAGGTACACGAAATTCGGATGAGTGATAGATCTCTATGAGTCGAGCATAAAAGCCGTTCTAAGCACATGTCTGGGACCAACAGGAAGTCGGCCATGATGGGCGGAAGTTTCGCCGCTAATTTGACTTTTCATTTATAAATTCGAACTAGTCCCTGGTTTTTCATCACACAGAGTTCTACCACGTCATTTCCTAATCTGGACGGATTGAAGTTATATAATCATCAACAAAAAGTTAGAAAATCTTCACCGTTTTCGTCCCTCGCCATGGCGAATAAGGCCTTCGTTTTGGCCATTTTCGCTGAGCCCTGAGGGCCACAGGCTCAGACCTACAGAGCTGAGACTCACATCATTAATATTAGGTAATGGCCTGAACGCAATGACACTAAAATCATTCGCCCAATATGAGCTCTTTAGCGCCACCTGTCGGAAAGTAATAGGGCACTAGTGCTCGGATCAGCCCGAAAATCGCTGAGTGTATTCTCTGGACCGAGACGAGCAAAACATTACATTACGCAAAAGTTGTAAGTCCTACACCTGACCACTGGGGGCGCCGTAAAGTAAAGGAATGAGCTTTTTGGGGCAAAATGTTTGTCCGATGAGGCTAAAAATGAATTCAGAAATACAGCGTATGACCCTGAACACAACGATATACACACACACAACTGTGAGTGCAACAGCGCCACCTACAGGCAGTTCAAGGTGTCGCATTTTTGGCTTCGTACTAGTCCCTGGATTTTCATCGCACAGAGTTTTACCACGTCATTTTCTAATCTGGATGGATTGAAGTTATGCAATCATCTCATAAAAGTTAGAATTTTGTTATCGTTTTCATGCGAGGTAGTGGGGAATTTCTCCATGTTTGATGCTCTCCTGACCACAGGCTCAGACCTACAGAGCTGAAATCACATCGCTAACAGTTGGTAATGACCTGAGAGTAATGGTGTGAAAACACACACCTAATATGACTCTACAGCGCCACCTATGGAAGGCTTCTGACCTAAACTTTTCCGATCTTCACCAAAGTTGCAAAATCAAATCTTTACATCTGTACGAGCAAAATACTACTCTACGTAGAGGGTGCATGTCCCGGAGGTGACCACTAGGGACGCACTTTATCATATAAATGAGCTTTTATATTCGTAATCCTGGTCAGATCGGGCTGCCAATTCGTCGGCGTGACGCTTGTGGGACTGGCGCCCAGGAGGCGGTCGCAAGAGGGGCGAGGCCTTTCTCGCCGCTTGCGGCTTTAATTATTTTATTTTTTTATTTTTTTTTCCGCATCTTCAATTCGATTTTTGACCCTGAAGACATGCACGAAAGTCTGCACATGGGGGGTCTAAAACGACCGGTCCGGCGAAAAATTTGATAAAACGGACGTTTCGAGATTGTCCGACAAAAGGCGAATCAATAGCGCCCCCTTGAAAATTCAAAATTTGCCATTTCTATTGGAGGCAGGATTGCATATTTTGGAGTAGGTACACGAAATTCGGATGAGTGATAGATCTCTATGAGACGAGCATAAAAGCCGGTCTAAGCACATGTCTGGGACCAACAGGAAGTCGGCCATGATGGGCCAAAGTTTCGCCACTAATTTGACTTTTCATTTATAAATTCGAACTAGTCCCTGGTTTTTCATCACACAGAGTTCTACCACGTCATTTCCCAATCTGGACGGATTGAAGTTATATAATCATCGAAAAAAAGTTAGAAAATCTTCACCGTTTTCGTCCCTCGCCATGGCGAATAAGGCCTTCGTTTTGGCCATTTTCGCTGAGCCCTGAGGGCCACAGGCTCAGACCTACAGAGCTGAGACTCACATCAGTAATATTAGGTTATGGCCTGAACGCAATGACACTAAAATCATTCGCCCAATTTGAGCTCTTTAGCGCCACCTGTCGGAAAGTAATAGGGCACTAGTGCTCGGATCGGCCCGAAAATCGCTGAGTGTATTCTCTGGACCGAGACGAGCAAAACATTACATTACGCAAAAGTTGTAAGTCCCACACCTGACCACTGGGGGCGCCGGAAAGTGAATGAATGAGCTTTTTGGGGCAAAATATTTGTCCGATGAGGCTAAAAATGAATTCAGTAATACAGCGTATGACCCTGAACACAACGATATACAACACACAACTGTGAGTGCAACAGCGCCACCTACAGGCAGTTCAAGGTGTCGCATTTTTGGCTTCGTACTAGTCCCTGGATTTTCATCGCACAGAGTTCTACCATGTCATTTCCTAATCTGGATGGATTGAAGTTATATAATCATCGCAAAAAAGTTAGAAAATCTTCACCGTTTTCGTGCAAGTAAGCAGTTTATTTCATATAGTAATATTACACTCAGAGCTACAATACCCGACCTGACCAACAGGGGGCACCTTTTGCCTTAATTTCCACCTGCAGGCCATTACAGCAGTCCAACCTACTGCAGACAAATGCTTTAGGCTCTTCAGATGGTCAAAAGCTGCTAATGTTACTTATTTGATGTGGCTGTTTAAGTGTTTGTCTATTATCACTCCTACATTTCTGACCTGATTTGAAGGTTTTAGGGAGCAAAATAAGAGAACTATCTCTCTTTGTTTGGACAAAAGACTATCATTTAAGTTTTGCTTTTAGCTGAAGAAAGTTATTTTGCATTCATTAACTGATCAAGGTCAAGTTTATTTATATAGCATATTTTAAAAAACAGACAGGACTGTCAAAGTACTTACCAATAATAACTTTTGTGTTGCAAAGTAAATTTATTTATTTATTGGGAATAAATGGTTTGTTGTGTTTAATTAATCCACCTCTTGGTAGTTTTTCCTCAATTAATCACTTTCTGTAGAACTGTATTACTTTGGATGTGTTTGTTGTATCAACACAATTGACTGAAAGACTCAAATAGTTCATAGTTCATGAAGCATCATTTCAAACACGTTTCAAAGTCCTACACCAGGGGTGCTCAATACGTCGATCGCGATCTACCAGTTGATCGCAAAGGTAGTATTGGAAGATCGCATTACATATATATATTTTTTTAATCCGTTTTATGCATTTGCGTTTGGACAGAGATAACCGGAGTTTTGCGTTTTTGCACGGCACAGTTTGCCCCCAAAACAACAACAACAAACAAAACGTGCGACCTCTGATCACTAAAGCATGGATCATACTGCCTTAACAGCGGTTCACAGCAGCGATCCTCGCTCCACATCAGAGAGCAGCAAAGTGATCACACACGCTCGAAAACAACCAAAACAGGAGCTAAACCAGGATCAAACCAGGGCTGAGGACTGGGGTCAATGCTTGTAAACATATGTCTTCACCATGGATCTATAATAACACGTCTTCACCCTGAGTTTCTACTATGACAGTGCCGCTACAGAACGAAAGTTACGAATGTAACTTTGGTTCTATGAATCCTGGATGACCGCCAGAGGCAGTGCTTAAATGCAAATTATTTCATAAATCATGCGGTTTTGCATGTACATCAACATACATTGTAGATATAAAGAATCCTCAATATATTTAGAAATATATATATGTTTTGCATTTTTATAGTAGGTAGATCATTTTGACTAGATCATTTTATAAGTAGCTCGCATGCTGAAAAAGTGGGAGCACCCCTGTCCTACACCTTTCACATGGTGTGAAAACACACACCTAATATGACTCTACAGCGCCACCTATGGAAAGCTTCTGACCTAAACTTTTCCGATCTTCACCAAAGTTGCAAAATCAAATCTTGACATCTGTACGAGCAAAATACTACTCTACGTAGAGGGTGCATGTCCCGGAGGTGACCACTAGGGACGCACTTTTTCATATCAATGAACTTTTATGTACGTAACCCTGGTCAGATAGGGCTGCCAATTCGTCGGCAAGTACGCCGCGTGACGCTTGTGGGACTGGCGCCCGGGAGGCGGTCGCAAGAGTGGCGAGGCCTTTCATCGCCGCTTGCGGCTTTAATTGAATTTAAAATGTCCTATTAGTCACACATAACTGTGTCAAGTGCCTCAAGATTAGGCTTTTTTTGTGGCAGGAGTTTCAAAGTCATTTAAAAGATCTTTATTTACATGACCTAGTCAACATGTTTCGACCCAGAAGTGGTCTTCCTCAGGGCTTTTCGGTTGTAAAATAGATATATATATATAGATATATAAATATATGAATGTTTTCATTATCATTTTGGATTGTACAAACATAAATTGAACTGAGGGATCTTATGGGCTTACTTACACGTTAAAAAGGTCAGTTTGTACCTTTATTGTTTTGTATTGTTTTAAGTTTTTTACTTTAATGACATCAAACATTATGACAAGCTGCCAATGTCAGAGAGGTGTAAACAAGGCTGTGGGGAGTAGTTTTTGTGGGCACACATGACTCGCTCCAGATTCCTGCGTCACCACCCCCCACATCTCTGAGTGTGAAATACTGCATGATGGTGGTCTTTGCGCTCCATACTCCTCATCTTTCAGCCTGCCCAAAAAGCCAGAGCCTGGCTGGTCAGTCAGCAAAAGCCCAAGCCAGATAGAGATAAGGTCTTTTATTAAACCCCACTGACATTAAGTCAGTCACATGTCTTTTGCTCACTCAAGCCTGTAACTAACGTACAGCTGCTGCTGCGCCTGCTTGCAGATCGGGTTAAGGATGAACTCTCTCCCCTAAATAAAACCACTGGATACAGTTACACACTTATGTCCAACTAAATAAAGAGTCACTTATTTTTGGCTTTCATCTGTTCCTCTGATCCAGCAATGCGACTCACAAGCTAAGGGAAGAGCGCTGCATACACTTACAAAATTACAACAAACAAATGGAGTGGGCAAAACTACTGCACATCCTTAGGGCAACACTGTGTAACTGTTTAGAGATTGCCCATTATTTTGTCTTAGTCCATGGACATAGAACTAGGAACATTGCTCAACATGTTACATGGCACATTTTATGCCAAACTGTGGATAACATGGACAAGTAAGAAAAATAAATGTGGAGATGTAGGCCTGCTAACAGCAAGGTGATGTGTTTGTAATAAAAACTTCCAAAATGGAAATACATGCTTTTATGGTATTCTCTCCTTTTTTGGCAAAAAGTTACACAAAGGGGCTTTAACGTTCATGCCGCGGTTTTGGTGCTGTCCCTGCCTTCACTCCTCATCTCTCTGATGTAACTCGACACTTTCTCACAACAAGCGCCTGACTCTGCCAAGTTGTTTCCCTTTGTTGCTCCAGTGTTGCTATAGTGACCCCGTATGTGTGTGCGCGTGTGTCTGCGTGTGCACTAGTGACCGATGCAAACTTGCACTGGTGTAAACTTGGACCCTGCTGCTTATGTTACTCAGAGTAAAACATGTGACTTAGGAATAGTCGTATTTTAAGGGGAAAAGATTTAACAACTAGAAGCATGGCTGAAATGATATCCAACTGTGATGTAGGGCGCAATCTGATGAAAGAAATATCAAGATTTTGTTTAGATTTTTTCTTAAATTTATTTGAGGTATTATCTAAAACAGCAATATGTAAGATTTTCATGTCAAGTCTACTTTTCGAATACTTCTTTAACTGATAACAGTTCAGCCGAGATAAATAAGTATTGTTATTGTTTTCATTTCGATGTCCCGCCCTCCACCGTTTCACCAATCAGAAAGTCTGTGATCCGGGTTGCCAGAACTCACCACGTCGAGCTAATCTCACTCGTAAAGTAACATGTGGCCACAGTACCAAAAAGGTCTCGTTATGATTCTCAAATCATTATTGACAAAACAAGGAATAAAACGAGGATTTCTATCAAGGCCTTTGTGAAAAATGTGTTATAAATTTGTTTTTGACAAAACTCTTGTCTATTCAGTTTTTATTATTATAGTCCCAGCTGGATTTGTCTGCAAATCTGGCAACCTGAGTCAGGGAGAGTGGGAGAGGGCAGTACCACTTTTGGCCAGATTTTTACACACTGCTCCTTTAAGTATGTTATATGTACCATGCACACAAATTAAACTGTCCATATTAAGGAAAAAACTGGTGATTGTGTCTCTGGATTAGATATTTCTCCAAAGTCAGAGAAATATCTAATCGAGCTGAAGTTATCCACTTCAGCTTGATGATTGGTGGCTCTCGATTCGAATACAAATGTCTAAAATTGATACTTAGAATAGTCGCGATAGCATGATAATGTTTCGATGTTTGGCACAGCTCTACTGTGATGGAGCCATATTATTTTGAGATCAGAAGTGTGGCCTGACAGTGTGGGATAGCTCACACAGGCTGCTCTTTGCTCAGCACCAGGGAGGGCACAAAGAGCCAGAGGGGCAATCCACTGTTTGTTTGAACAAGGTCAATACACATCCACACACTCACATCAGCTGAATAGGGTCTTTGCTAATTAAGCTTTATCAAAACAACTAATAATCTACAATAAATACATTATGCTTAGTTCTCATGTCTATCAAGGAAATCGATTTGTGTTGTGCTGTGTTTGACTTATCCTGGACCATGAGTCTGTAATAAAAGTTTGATGTTGCTGATGATGTGGTACCCTTGCCTTTTTCAGTACAAACCTTGTTAGTACCTGACTTGAACTCAGTCCTAACTCTAAAGCCTGTTTGTCCATGAGAGCGGATCATTCATTGTTTATGGGTCTACCCAAGGTTTCTTTCTTCTCCCACTGGGCTTTTGAGTTTGTAATATTTAAAATACTATAACATTTTCTATTCTTCTGTTGGCATTTAAACTATTCAGCTGTTGTGATTTTGTTGCTTTAGAAACAGCCCCCAATCTGAGTCAGGTGTACCAGGGGGCCTGTCCTACACATGAGGAGTGGGAAATATTGCCCTGTAGTGCACAATACCCTGGGGCTTCTCAAATTTGTGCTGGAGCAGACACACTCAATTAAGCTAGTTAAATACGCACAAGAAAACCTCCACCCACCAGTGGTTTACAGTTTATCTGTCTCCTGGCAACACATGTGCCAATTACGGTGGTCCCAGAGGATGGGCAGAATCAGCTAAAGTTTACATGAGGACATTTGCTCTGTTTAGCTTCAAATGATGTGTCTGTGTCTGTGGCGTGTACGACTGCGTCTGGATGGTTTTTTTTACGATTATTTTAGTCATCTATCGATTAATACCTTTGATTAATCAAGTAATAAAAAAGATTCTTACTTTCCACGATCCTTATATTAGATATTTCCTTAAAACACGTCATTTTTATATGTTGTGTTAAAGTTGTACTAATTTTAATTGTAAAATCATTTTTGCGTTTTCACTGCAGTAACAGCTCAACATGGAAACAAATCTGTTGCGTGCAGGATAGTTTCACTTGGTTTTACAAGGTTTCATACGCTTTTATGTTATTATAAATAATACCCAAATAATTGAGGCAAGGACCTTTCACCCATTCTTTATTCTTTTTTATCTTGGAATATTAGTCAATTCTCAACTAATGGAACAAATTACTTCATCTACTGGTATTAAAACTATAAACTTTAGACAATACAAAAGGGTTTGTCGACAGACAACAAACCATGGTGTTTAGCAAACACAAACGGTGCTGATCTCTCTCTGTGCTTTGTGACACCAGAGCTCAAGGCTTTTGTACATGGTCAGTCAAGAATTTATACCCATCAAGGTTTTAGATGTGGCACATTTATAGCAAATACAGGTGATTAGATTATAGAACCAGTTTGGAAGAATTACAGGCAGTAAGGGCAAGTAATTTCTTTGGAGGCATGAAACAAGGTCATGCATGACAAAGACTTGTTAAAAACAGTAATGGCTGAATTATGCATTGTCACATATGGTGGGATACGATCTTGGTCTAACCAGCATTCAAATAGTTAATGATTGCCCTGAAGGAAGCCTGTAAGGGAAAATCTAAGTACAACAGGGCATAAATAGTTTTTTTTTTTTTAAATAGGTACTTAAATTGTACTCATTATCTTTATCAAAGCCATATAAAGAAATGCTGTTACCTCTCTCTGTAACTGATGCCTGCCACAAGAAAAACACATGGGCTTCGTTTGTAAAAGTAATACGTAAAACATAATACCTTTACTATGGGGTGGCCACCAGAGGCTGCTTTCACAGCTCCTCGACTGCCTTCAGTCTCATAATGTGCTCGATGATGGGCTTTGGGCTGCACCTCGATCTTGAGTTCATACTGGCCAAACTGGTTTGGAAGTGGCCAGTCTAGAGGGGGCAGTGATGAGGTCCTAAACAAAAAGATGTTTAGAAATGAAGCAATCATACATTACAAAAAAGTAATATGTGTATCAGCTCTTCATGAATATGGACAAATGATAACCAGAACCCTAAATTAAAATATTAATAAATGTAGCAACAGCGGCACGAGTAATCGGAATCAAATCAAAGTGCAAAGACTGCAATTATTTAGATTAAATAATTTTGCAAACATTCTTAGAACATACAACATCACTGCAAATGTCATAAACTCGTTATTGAGAGCTGCAAAAAGGTAGTATTTCTCTTCATTTGAGCACATTTTGACATTTTATCTGTCAATAGAAAATCTTAGATTGAAGCCTAGTGGGATTTTAAGTGAGAATTTGTCAAATAAAGAAGCTTCACAAAATAAATCACAAATCGGATCGTAAGCACAATCTGAAATGAGACATTTCTCATTTAGTTGAAAAAAAAAACTATCCGTTTAGAAGAGAGGGGTTGTGCATTAAAAAACGTAACATGGCAGGTCCACGAATTAATAGCCGTTGAGGGAATTCCCTTGCAAAGTGACACATTACAAAAGATTGTGACAATGCAAACTACTATTCAAATAATGTACTTCCTGAGAGACTTCTGACCGCCAACATGACAGGGATTTCTATAAAGCACACACTGTACAGATTTTTAACTCAACTAGAACAACACGATGGATCCTCTCACAATGTAAATGGGTCTTTCATCACCATCATATTAACACACCAAGTTTCAGTTTTCACACACACACACACAAACACACACACACACACACACAAACACAAACACACACAAACACCCTCACACACACACAAACACAAACACCCTCACACACACTATGCCCCCTTGTTGACAGGGTAATAATGGTCGGAATAGGTAGAATCACCCTGAGACAGTGAGAGTGAGAGCTCCTCATCGTCATAGTTCTGCCTAAAGTAGTCGTACAGCTGATACAGAGTGTTTTTCCTCAGGTTTTCTCTGGGCATGTCACAATCCTATTTGAACAGCTGCATCTGCGAATGACACACTCAGTGGCCTCAGCTCCACAGGGAGACTGCATAGGAACATATAATGCTAATGTGACTTTTCATATTGTTTCCTCAATATAAGAAAACCACAACATTCTGTGTGTTTGCTCCATCATAGAAACATAATAGCTGAAGAAGTGGAAGCAAGCCTTTTTGGTTTTATGAATACAAAATTGTGATGATCTAATGTTTCAGCAGTGTATGTTTTGAGTGACCAGATTCAATTGAGCTGCAGAAGGCGGCATGATCTAAAATGTTACATGAATGAATGCGTTGATAATTATTGTTATTATGTTTGTTATTTACGTTTTTATCGGACGTACCTCCATCTAAACATATGAGTTCATGACGTAATCAGGAAGTGCTGCTTTGCATGGCTGCTACTGTAACAGGATCCCGAGTGGACACAGGAAATATGAGCTTGTGACGAAGCCGAGTGAGAGGCACAAAGACGAATATTCTCAAGTTTCTCATCCACACACCTCTCTTCCTCGCAAGACCTTGTTCTCTCATTGGTATCATCCTTGTTCACTAAAATGATAATTCATCTTAAAAGCTAAGATTTACTTTAGCTCAAGTGGCTTAAGGGTAACTTCAAATGAATGTTTTATTCATTGAGAAGATCTTTCAACAATCTTCAATACATCATATATTTTCTTTTGACTTTTTAGAAAATAGAAAGTGTCCTTTATCTAGGAACATATGTTGACAAACCCAGCTCTCGCTATCGCTGTCATTTGTTAGAATGACACTTTTATAAGATAAACATGCCTAACTTATGTATCACCAGTGTATTTACCTGAATATTGGTGTGTGTCCTGGTTTGGGTTTATTCCATGAGAAATGTGAGGGCACTGAAAGGAACTGTTCTCCTGGGCCATCCTTCTTCAGACTGTGCACCATGTCCTCGGACGGAGAGTCCAGGCTGGGAGACATACTACCTGGGTCGTCCAGGCCTATGTCTCCTTTGCCCTGAACCATAGCAGTTCGGTCCTGGGACGTTTTCCTGGTCTTGGATGGGATGTCTGCCTCAGATGGGCAGCACTGGAAGGGTGTGAGACCCATGGAAGAGCCACTGAGCCAGGTATCCTCAGTCACACTTCCCCGGGGCGAGGGTCCTGGTGTGGGGGTCGGGGAGCGGTGTGGGGACACTGAGCCACCATAGCAGAGGTCAGCGCTGGAGTGGCGCCTCTTTCCACAGGGAGAGTTAGGCCGGGATGAAGGCCGAGAGGGAGGCCGTGGGCTGAGCCAGTTCTCATCAGTCACACTGGTGCGCGGGGAGTGGCAGGGCGACTGACGGGGCGACAGGCTAATGGGGTGATGCACGAACGCGGGGTGGTGGTGCTGCCAGGAAGGCTGCTCGTCCAACAGCCCTCCCCCGGCCTGAGGGGAGGCACATCCTGGAGAGGTCAGCGGAGAGCCCAGCGTGAAGCGGGCAGCCGCTTCATTCAGTTCTGAGTCCACATCATCGTAAACATGAGAGAAAGACTCGCAGGACGACGCATCAGAGAACCAGCTCCGGGAGGAGAGGCTGCTGCAGGGGCTCGGGCTCAGGGAGGAGTCCCGGTACGAATGGTCAAGGGGCAGGTATAGGTGATCTCTGGACAGGGGCCTGTCACCGTGGTAATTCCTATCCAGACCATTGGGCCTCAGGTCGTCCTCATTGGCCTCCATCTCCTGCTGACAGCTGGGCGAGATAGAGGTGATTTGGATGCTGGGACATTCAAAGGCTTTGGGAGCCTCCACCGGGGCAGACGGCAGCAGAGGAGATGTGCCATATTTGTGGTGTGATTCGAAACCTGAGTGCATAGAGCCCTGTTTGTGCAGCTGAAGGCGCGGAGACGCACTGATGACCTGTGAGTGAGAATGCACGCCATGACGACTCAGGTTCATTGTCTGGTGGTGGGAGACGAGAGAGTGAGGCTGCTCCACATTCAGGACGTAGAATGAAGTGTTGTCGTCAGGTTCTATGTCTAAAGCAGAAACAAACAGAAAAAAGAATAAAGTCACACTTTAGGCTTTCACACTGAAAAATCCAAGGGCACCCGCTCCTTGCAGACATGAGTTGGACCCTACACCTTTTACAAGAGTTTGCTCAGTAGGAACACGCATTTAGGAATTTCGATCCAAAAACACTTGGTGAAAAGAACACTGTTTTATAGATGGTGGGTTTCTTGTGAGTCAGGCGAAGGTTATAATTAAAGGAGCACACAAGTCACACGAGCGATGGTGACATCTCTGCATAATGCCAGCGTTACAAGCCGTGAAGCCTGTTGCACGCGCCTCTCTTTTCTTTTTAAACCACATAAATATGCTGTAAATTGTCTGTTGCTCCTCGTGGATGACAATTGTGCCTTAGTCCATTTTATTGTGATTACATTATTATTACATTATTTTAAATCAATCAATCAACTTTTATTTGTAGATTCGCTTTTCTCACACAAGTTATAACAAATTGCAAATTAGGAATAAACCATAAACTTAAAAAATACACAGGGCATTAAAAACAAATATCAAGGTCACGCAAGGTATTAAAAACATAAACATTTAAATCACAAAAATAATTAAAATAAAACATTAAAATCATGAATCAGAATTTCCAAGTCTGCATTAGACATTTTATTTTTATTTTTGGCAATATTTTTTATGTGGTTGTGGAAATTAAAGTCAGAGTCCATTATCACCCCTAGATTTTTGACCTTATTTTGAAGGTTTTAGGGGGAGAGACTGGAGGTGACCGATAACGCTCTCTCTTTGTTTGTGGGAACTGGGGATTTTGACTTATTTATTTTGACATGTCTCATGTATTTTTTGTCTAGGCCTTAATTACTGCGTCTGCAGTATGACAAATACTTGTTTGGCTTTTGGAATGTCCTTGACCAATGTGCATGGATGGCTTTATGGGAACAAAACATCCATATAACTTGTTAATAAAGATAACAATTTGGAACAGTGAACTTGCCATTGAATTACTTTGGCCAATAATTCTCCTGATTATGTGGACTTTATCTATGTATCTTATTATAACACTGGTTATATCTGAAACATTTGCCAGGGGAGTCCACAGAGCACTTGTACTGGCAGTGGCAGTTTCGGAGTCATATTAACATCTTAATTTTATTACTTAGTACTTATATTACACTCTCCCCTGTTTCCATCAGCCCTACTCAGTTCTACTCTACCCCAATTGGGATCGTACTTTTTTAGTACCTGCATGGCCCATTTCTAACCAGGCCGAGCTGGTACTAAAGTGTTCTAGATGACTTGATTGGCTGAGTGCTGCTGGAAACCAAGGAAAATCCACAGATACTGGTTTGTTGTGGGTAGGTTGCTAAGTGACGATACCGGATACTAAAGCATATAGTGTATGGTAGGGTAGAGTAGAGCCGAGTAGAGTGGAGTAGAGAAGGATCAAGTAGGGCTGGTGGAAACAGGGCTTTAGTAAATGTATATTTCCTAGTAGTGGCGGAAATGTCACACTTTACTATATAAGGTCAAATCTGGCTCAGCCAAAAGAGAAGCTGGACTATAGTGGGCTGTTAAAAGCTTCTCTGTTTAGGTTAGTGTGTTAAAGAAGTATAATGTCAACCACCAGAAGCTAAACTTCTATAGTGAATTTCAAAAAGGGAGAGCAGTTTAGTTTATGCACATGGCAGATGATTGTACAATTGTCACATCAACAAAACTTTGCCTATAACAGCAGAGTGCAGGAAACCCATCACCCGGCTGCGAGTGCTGTCATCACTGCCAGCCCCACTGCCTATTTATACTAAAGGTCATCCAGCACAGGCCGAACACACCACAGAATGGTTTGTTACAAGTTATTGATAAACTGAACAACATGCTCTGCTGCTCACAGAGACAGGAACAAGTCACATACTGTCGGACACCATCAAAAACAGTATACTTAAAATCGTGCTTAATTTATAGATGTTTTTGTGACATATTTGGCGAACTCAAACCACAGTGTAGCCGTACAGGATGAGGTTGTGAAATAGTTTCACTTGACTTCCCTGTTTTTCTAAAGCTGAATATCCTTTTAGGAATAAGTATATAACTACTTAACTACTTATTAAAACTTTAAATATATATTATTTGTGTATACCAGCTTGGCTGCATTATTGGCTGAATAAGTTAAAATATTTAAGAGGGAGCGTGATCTCCTATATTCTGTGTCTGAACAACCACAGGCAGAGACAGCAGTGGAGAGCTCTTTATTTATAGCCACTGTGCACTGGCCCTGCCTGTCTGTCACAAGACCACAGCGGATCCTCTGACAACAGTGGCCGAGTGACAGCCAGCAGGAAACGGACAAATACAATTTTTCATGTCAATGTTTTTCACAAGCTAAAGCATGTTACAATTATTTTCTAAAAACGAGGCAGGATGCAGGTCAGGCAGGTCTGTCCTCTTACTGACCTGTGCCACCACAACATTACAGCAGGCACAGTCAACTTAGGACAGAGGTCAGATTTACAACTCAGGTTAAAAACATAAGACACAGAGTGAGAGAATTATTTTATTATTGTGTCACATACTGGAGTGTCCATACATCAGATAGCCAATCTGGTTAAATTAAGATCTCTAAGAGGCTTTGCTGTACCTAAGCTAATAATAGCTCTGCTTCAATGGGAGGTTTGCGGGAAGCTCCTTGTTGCACAAAGACTATTGTGTGGTCTTCAACATTAACTCAGAAAGAGCAGTGAGGTGACTGAGCTGATGCTGACGCTGACACAGTGGACAAAGCAGACATATGCCCCCCTCCTGACAGGTCCATATTACAAGTTCACTGAAGGATACGACATGACACAGGTGCTGTACGGACCATACATTTTTAGATTGTAGTCAATATTATAGAAAGTAACTTGAATTTCAGTTCACCTTTGATTGCTAAAAACTGCCTGGCTTAGGGCAGATATGAAAGAGTTTTTTTTTAATGTTCTCACTTACAAATAAAGCTACAGTTTGAGAAGAATCTTGGGAAAATATATGGAAATATTCAATTAATTTATATCAATCAAGACTAGAACAATTACATCACATCTAAAAACATCTTGCAAACCCCAGTTTTGGTCCTACCAGGTCTGTGTGTCATGACCCCACCACTTTAGAACCCACTGGCATATGGAACCTTGCACTTCAGTGTATTGTAGAGCTGTCATCAACCAAATAAATGTTAGGGTGACTAAAGACATACCCAGTCAATTGTTTAGTCAACTAAACAAAGGAAAACACTCTCTTGACTACTGATACTTAGTGGACTGACCCAAACCAACAGATTAATACAGTATTATCTAAACCTCTGTGGCTTATGATATGTGCTTGTTTCCCACAAAAATCCTTCAATTAAAGCCTTAGTCAACTTACAAAATTATTGGTTGACAAAGATTAAGAGATCCTTCATTTCCACAGTAGGGACGTTTCAATCACAATTTACAGAACAGTAGGAATGAGGGGTACACAACACAAGATGTGATAAGAGAATATTAAATACAACACAAATTCATACTTAAACTGACAGCCCTTGTCAACTGTACAATTGATTTTGTGAACAGCTACCTGCACAAGGCCTGACAAATATGAGCGTCTAAGGTTACCCTGGAGCCCCTGCAACATGTGGTCAGAAGCTGGACAGTAACCTAAGCCAGGGTTCCCTTTGTGGAGGAGCAGCGGCTGATTAGCAGAGGCTCTCGTTACGTTCCCTGTGCAGAAGTCTTTGTGCTCAGGGCAGGCTCTTCTTTCACTGATTCTCCTGCCACTCCACATCAAACTGTGCCAAAACACTTTTCAAGCCTAAACGTTTACGTGCATTATGTTTTCTTTATATTTGAGTGGATACAGTTGAAGTTGTTGTTGCACTTAGATTGGTTTTGTTTGTTGGTGCATTTGCATCAATATTACCAAGATATACACCAATTTTTAGTAGTTGTAAACTGTAAACTCAAAAGCAACATTATTGCAAAGCAAACCTTGTTTATCTTACTGAGTGCTACTGTTCTAATGTGTGCTGCAACACTGACACTGTGAGACGAATAAATGTTTACTCCTGACTTAGTCATCCTGACATTCTATGCTGAACTCTGTGGAAAACTATGATTGATTTAAATATGGTCATCAAGAGCCCTCGGAAAGAAGTTTAAAGACAATCTAGCATAAAGAATAATAAAAGCATGAATATGAAGAAACTATTTACGTCAAACAACTATTAAATTCAGGTGACCAATTGTCAAAACTACACATAGTCTTGAGGTTCAAAACACTGAAATTCAGTGCAGGTCACTTCCAAGAATTGGGCAGCTGGCCTTCTTTTCTAAACAGCCTGTGACGCACATACCCAGAGTCCCATACGTATTGTCCGCTTTGGCCTTCTAAACTAAAGCCTTTGGATGGGGCCAGGCCAAATCCACTAATGATTTCAATGTTTTCTGGTGCCACTGCGCATCACATGGTCTGTATCAATCATATCCAGAAATTACAGATTTATTAACGTTAAGGAACCTATAAAGATTGTATCCTATTGTTATTTAAAAAGCACTAGAGTTACAACTAAACTAAAATAGATAGTGTCTAATTTGAAGATTAAGACAGATTTAAGTTGCCGCTTCTGACTCTTCACAATCACGAAGTAAGGACTCCCTGCAGGCGCAGAAGTTTTGCAAGGTTTAAACCAACTGAATTTTACCAATTTAACCCAAATGATAGTCTTAGGTGTGGCTCATGCTTTATGCTTGGATAATCAGTAACATTGCAATATTTTGGGTATTTTTAAATATGATTGGGAAATGATCATGTATGCAATGTCTCATGGTGATTAAAACCATTAAAAAAGTAAATCTGCCTAATCATAAAACAACATATCTATTACATTTGCCAAACACTGTTTAACAACTTTAAAGTTACAAAAATATAATTTTAATTCTGGTAATACAGGCCTGTTACCATAGTCCCATGTCAGCTGTACATGAGCAGTTCATTTTGACATTAAAGAAGAACTACGCACCAGCACTAGAAAAGGAAACACTTGATTGACAAAGAGGGTGTCGATTATTGACATATGCATCACATTTCTTATTGGTACATCATCTCTCTAGATACTTTTAAACTGGAAATTATAAAAGCATAGTGATCATGCCATTTAAAAAATATATACAGACACAAAATATATACAAAATATGGATACGGGGCTATTGAAATTAGGGAGCAGGGCACACGGATCATCAATAGAGACAAGGGGGCCTAAGCTAGAGCCCTGCACAGGCCTATTATCTGGGCCCGAGCCCAGCCCTGGCCCGAGGGGGTGGCGCCCCAGCTCGGCCCGGCCCGACATGGTTTCTGAATTCTCAGGCCTGAACCTAGCCTGGCCTTACCCATCCATACACTCCGCTCCATCATCATTTCCCTGAATGTAACGTCTGGGTCTGGTCCCTGTGTTTGCGATTACAATTGGTTGAATTCCATTCGACCAATCAGCAAGTGTGGGAGGCGGGTGTTGTAGTTAGTTGTGGGTGACGTCAAGAGTTTGCGCCGAACGGGCAGGTTGTAGTTTGGCGGCTCAATGGAGCACCTCCAGGCCTTAGTACGAAATGTAATGTGTACTATGGTGTGGTACGACCAGATTTTACCACCCATAACAATGTTTTTAAATAGCATAGTATATAGTGCTGCTAACATATGACCACATATGACCACAGGCCCGGCTAGAGGGCGGAGTTATACATGGTAGTGATGTGTTGCAATGAGTTCTGTGTGTACGGAGTGAACGGCAGCAGCTGTATGATACACAGATGCCGCAATAAACTACAACACACTTGAAGGTAACGCTATGTGTCGTCGATGACAATACTATACAGAACAACAAATACTACAGCGTGATAGAAAGCTATATTCAGTGGGTGCGTTCGTAAATGTAATCTGCCGCTCTGAAAATGAATAAATAAAAGTGCCCGAGCCAAGGTAATTATACGGTCATCGGCTCGAAGCCCCGTCCTTGGGCTGTCGGGCCCCTCGGAATAGGGCTCAAGTGCAGGACTCTAGCCTACGCCTTGGTTCACACTTGGGACTCACTTCTCCAGAGACCACTGACGAAGTCTACCGCCAAAACATGTCAGGTAATTAAGCAATACATGCATACATTCTTTACATTCTGTCTTATTAAAATAACCTTTAAAGCCTAAGAACTTACTGGTACTGGTTATGCCAAAAGCAAGGACATTATTAATTATATAATTTTTCTAAAATACTTATTTAACATGATACTATAAGGTCAAATGCTGCTAATAAAACCTGCTTAAGCTAAGTCTAAATCAGCCAATGCTAACATATTCTGGCGGCTAAATTAAGCCTCTAATTAAGGAGGCCATGTTGAGATAACTATGAGATACACAAACCTCATAAATGGCTGAATTGAATACTTATAAAGATCAAACATATTATTAGATATTATTTTAATTAATTTTATTTCATAATCAATATTGTTGGGTTAGGGTATATATTATTATTATAGTTTTTGAGTATCATAACCAATGGTACTGGAATTACACTGGGACAAAACATTAAAAAAATTGCACCCTGGGAGATCACATCACCAACTCCACAGGTCGTCTCGAAAAGTTAGTGGGGTCTTCCTACTATTCTACCATGTACACACCAAATTTCCAGATCAATTCATCCAGCGGTTTTTGTCCAATACTGCAGGGGTGGCCAACCCGCGGCTCGTGAGCCGCATGCGGCTCTTTGGCTGGTTCCGTGCGGCTCTCGGGCTTTCACTCGACAAGCGTCAAAAACGCCTCGGTGGTGGCGCTGCCTTTCATTCCATATGTAGTTCTGACCAATAGTAAAGGCCGACTTCACTCCACTAGCCAGGCCACCAAAACAATCTGACGTCGGCGAACGTCAATTCTGGTTGGTCAGATGCGCTGTCAATCACTCTGCAGCTGCTACCTCAGCTGTAGCAAATATCATAACAAACAACACGTTGCCTCGAACCATGACGTCCGTACGGAAAACAATTCCTTGGTCGCTGGATGAGGGCAACACCTTCCTCAGTTTGAGGAGAGGACACCAGCGTGAGCTCGATGGTTCCACCAGAAACCAGAAGGTGTTTGTGGAGCTAGCACTAAGGACGGAGCAGAAGGATTCCCACGAACATCACAATGCAGAGAAAAGTTAAAAAGCTTAAAAGTGACAACCGTGAAATGAAAGATCGCAGCAGCAGAAGTAGAGGCAGACCCGAAAAGTCTGGAGGTGGTTTGACCAAATGGATTACATTTACGGACATCGGCTAACACCGGCTAACATGCTAAAACCAGCTAACAACAACTAGCATTACACCAGGAGATAAGCCAACTCTGCCTGGTGAGTGTCTGTCTTCAATCAAATGCAAAAGTATCTGGTCTTATACTGAGCATGTGTCTGTGGTTCTAAATCAGCTAATGTGGTGTTGGTGTTATGTGTCAAATCTATATCTTTTACTAAAGACAGTTGTGTTTCTGCTGAACACTGGGTTGAAACTTGATTTTTTTTTTCTTGGTTAGAGATTGAAAGCATTCATTTCGGAATCATAATTGATGTTCGCTGACGTGAAATTGTTCTGGTATCGACTCGCCCGGTTAGAACCAGGGCCAAACCATTAATAAAAAGTACCGGGGAGCGGTTGAAGCGAGCGGTGGAAGCGCCCGCAAACCGGGGAGAGTTCAGCCCTTTAGTGCTCTACGAGTCAATTTCTGTCATTATCATGTTGATGACATTTACAATAAATCTGTCTGAGCAGAGCACACCTCTCTCTGCTCAGACAGATTGCATGTGTGTGCGCGTGTCTGCTCGTGTGCGTACAGTACGTGCGCGTGTGCGTGCGTGTGTAAGGGTTGGGGTGATGTTTATGTAGTGCACATTTGTATGATGTGGCTCTTTGCTGTAACACAGTAAAAAAAATTGGCTCTTAGTCTCTGACTGGTTGGCCACCCCTGCAATACTGCCTACACGCACATACAACTCCCATACAGAGATGATTACAACACCCCTTTGTTAGCGGGGTAACAAAGTCTGTTCAAAAGCAGAAAAGCAGCAATGACTGGGCTTGATTGAAATATGGCTTTGCAGGATAGCCGAAAATAAAATGGGAATCGCGCCAGCCTAATCCCTTGTGTAGTACGCTGCACCTCAAAGCAAACCAAAAAGGAAAGAAAAAAACTAGATGCAGGAGCAGAACAGCTTTCTGCCCCTGACATGTTGATACAGCACAGCCAGCGGTAGCTTTAGTTACACTAAATTTAAACTAGACAGATGCCACACATAGTTCCTCATGCCTCATCCAGGGAAACAAACGTCTCATTCATCACGGTTCAGAGGGTCACCCACATGTGCACCTCCAGCATGACCCGCTCAACCCAGTCTCTTTCTCACCCAAATTCCCTTTACATTTACATACTTGCAACTGTGCGAACTGTGAAAAAAAGACTTTATCCAGAATAAAAAACAGTAAATGGATGTTATATTGTATATGAGGTTTGATAAAATAAGTACTTTTATACTGCATCAAGTCCTTCAATTTAAAAAGGACAGAAACAAAAGAAGGAAAGCAAAAAAAAGACAAAAGTGGATTTTTCAATGTATTTGAACATCTCTTAGTGGCAGCTGGTGTCATGAGTTGTACTTCTCTATCATAATGTTAAGTCTGGGCACACAGTTTCTCTGGAGCAGCCGGCAAACTCACCTGGAGACGTGGTGCACAGCATTTTCCTGCGCTCCTGTCCTCTGAGTGTGGGCTACTGACCACCTGCTCACAACACAGCACTGTTTCGGCTCTAAGGAGCGACTAGAACCTGCTGTCGGCTCTCTGCTCGCTGTGCGACAGCCCAAAATAGTCCACCATGAGAGCGATGTAATTTCAGTCTTTCCCACGACAAGGATTGAGAGGCTCCTGCACTGGGTTTGAGACAGCAGAGCAATAACAACAACAGTGACCAGTCCACAACACTGTGGGCATGTTCTTAGAAGACCACTCTGACCGTGCAGAGGTAAAACTGTGCAATTCACAGATGCACAGTCGCCACTAACTCATGAGGCCATCTCGCTGATGAGTTCGTGGCACAATGTTACTGTAAGAACATCTAAAGCCATACTTTAGGAAGATTTTTAGTTTTTACTGAGTAGAAGACAGAGAATGAAATAGAACAGTGAAATCATGGCACATTTACAATAAAGTGTTCAAACAGTGGAGTAATAAAATCTTTTCGCTCATGCTTTTCACCCAGCTGAAGCCCATGTGACACATCTGGCCCAAAGCCACATTTGCCACTCATGAGTCTTCCTAGGTCCATAATGGGCACAAGTGCGCCACATTCAACAGAGGAATAAGTGAGGCACCCTGACCCAACTGACCAGAATACCACAGTAACTTCAGCAGTAGTTTGCTGAGTATTCATGTGCCATTACACCTTACAAAGAACACCAGGATGGAGCCTTCGCCTTCTACCGTCTGATGTCTGATCGAACAATGCAACTGTAAAGCTTACGACAATTGTGAGGAAGAACACCAAAGATAATTTAGAAGAAAAGATACAGAGAAAGGGGCTGTCAAATCACAGATTTTCACTGATCTTGAAAGTATGCACTAAATTGTTTAACTGTTGTAAAAAGCTAAATTGGTGCTCAGTTGAAGAAGGCACAGCTCAGGAGAGAATCTGTCAGGCAGACACATGTCCTGACTTGAGCTTTGCTGAAAGAGAAAGAGACTCTCTACTTTGTAAGTGTGGTCCTGTGCAGCTCTGCACTTATTCATTTAGACACTCATGTCTCAAACACATTTTCCTTCCTCTCGATCCAAGACCAAACATTTGATCAGAGGAAACTACTGTATTATTAAAGGTGGCACATGCCAAACACTGTCCGTACTTTGGCATTTCCAGAACAGCAGATTGTGTATTGACAAGTTCCAATGGCTGAAGCCAAAAACAAATGACAAATCAAGTTCAGAACAGATGTTATTTCTAGGCTTTCAGTCAATCAAATTTGGCATTTATTTTGTCTTTTCCGTACAACGTAATAGTAACCACCTTTTAAAAAATGTAGTTTAATATTTGTGTGTGTTTTAACACAGTATACATTTAAATGTGGTTCTTAGTTGTTAATAGTAATTATTAACTTTTTAATTATCATTATTATTATTATTATTATTATTATTATTATTATTATTTTGTTTACGATTTAATTTTCAAAGAAAAAATCAATTTTATCATATGCGAACCAATAATTATTTTTAGGCTCTGTTGTTAATGAGTTTATAAACGAGTTACAACCTAACTTGTGAAATATCTAACCTGACAATCACTCTTCTCCTTAGGCCTTAAAAAATAATGTTATTTTAAGGATATTGTTCAAGTACGAATACACAGTGTATGGACAGACGCGACTGTATTTAGAGTTCTTCATAGTTGTATAAAATACCACACAAAACAAACAAAGGCACTAATTAGGTTCTCTGCAGAGAGCACATGTGCACAGTGCACTAAGGAATAACACTTAATAGGCTACAGGCCAAGAAAGAGAATCATAATCTGTGCAACAGAAAACCCCCGCGTAAAGCATCCAAACCACGATCCAAACACACACGGAGAGGAGACATGTCCATTACCTGTGGGGGCCAGCGGCTGCTGCGGGCTGTCCTCCCCGAACATAAGCCTGAAGTCGAGCTCCTCATTCCCGGTACAGTTTGCAGTCGTCATGGGTTTTGACAGCTCAGGGCTGGACTCTGACGCTCAGCCGTGGACTCCCGTGCGATGTCACATTTACGAACCTCCACGAAGACTGATCACACATGGAGCTTCATCAGAGCTGACTTCAGTCGGACACAGAAACATTTGCAGTCCGTCTGGAGCCGCGAGTGCTGAGTGCCAACTTCACACAGAGGCTGAGCCTCCGTATCCCCGCTTCCTGGAATATCCTCTATTCACTTTCAAAACATACTTTTGCTTCTATTCACCGCTCTCACATAACTTAATGAGGGGAGAAAAGTAATATTTCTCACTATCACTAAATCCTGTCTCTTTCGCCGTCCCTCCTCAGCTCCGTCCTTCCCAACTTTTACTAACCCCGCGTGACAAGGCAGTTCCCGTGGTGACGTCAGCAGACACAACAACACACGCACGCACACGTACGCGCGCGCACATTATGGACAGGACTCCTCTCAAATGACCAGGTCATTGGACATTTAAAACCGTCTAAATGAGTATTTTTCATCATCATTATATAATATAAAAACGTTGCTGTTCCATAATAAATAGATGCCAAATGTTGGTTGCATCATATTCTTATACACGTTTAAAACAGCTCTGCTTGTGTACAAGTCTCTCCATGGCACCAAAATATATTAGTGACATGTTAGTACCATACGAACCAGCCCGGACTCTGAGGAGCACAGGAACTGGACTCCTGTTAGTGCCCAGAGTCAGAACTAAACATGGGGAGGCTGCTTTTCAGATTCATGCTGCTAAAATCTGGAACAGTCTTCCTGAAGATGTGAGACAGGCCTCCTCTCTGACAATGTTTAAAACCAGGTTAAAGACAGTTCTGTTTAACTGTGCATACAACTGAGGGATTTTATATCTTTATCTTTCTTTTTAATGTTCTGTGATTATTTATGATTTTAATGCTTTCTTGTTTTGTTCAGCACTTTGAGTTGCCTTGTGTATGAATTGTGCTATACAAATAAACTTGCCTTGCCTTGTTATGTATTATATAATCCCATTTACATTCAGAAATGTATTATGGGCACATCCTCGTGCATGTTAACCAATCGATAAATATACCTTCAAAATCCTGGAAATATGAATGATCAAAAATAGAGATGTGACCTTGTTCCAGTCAAATCTAAAACGGGCCAATTTGATCTCAAAGCACTTAAAAGTGCTTAAAAGTTAGAGATTTAACATCTATTCTGCCTCGACCTTTTTGCTTTAGCACAGGTTCCTATATAATATTCTGCTGTGAAACAGCAATTGTTAAAAACCATCAGTTGGTCATTCTATAGTAAATTAGACCCAGACCACACTATATTCCCCAAAGAACACACAGATTTTGGGGTTGGATTGTTCTCTGTGAAGAGTTTATTCTCACATATAATTATAGTAAGTAAGTGTTTCATCAGCCATTTATTTTTGTTTCAAAACATTCTCAGACAGATTCAAATGGATGTGTTCAGTTGTTTCAGAGAAGAAGAAAAAAAACGTTTTATAAATATATACCTGTATGTATGTATATATATATATATACAAATAAATACAATTTGATTTAACAAAATGTTTTTGAAAATGGATGAAGCAGACGCTTTTTCATTAATGAGACCTAAAGTAGGTTTATTTTTTGGGGATACGTAATAATCCTTATCCTAAGTATTTTTCCAGCTTTACAATCATGGTAAAAATTCTTTGGTCATAACTGTAAATAATTTTGGGCCAGAAAAGTGAAAATGGTATGGCATTATAGTAAATAATTGTAGGTGGTACTTTATGAGATCCACTGCTAAATCAATGATATGTTGTGCAGATTATCAGTGTTGCATTTACTGTATTGTTAAATCAACAACCTTCAAATAAATAACACATTTCTCTTGCATTGCATTTGTCCTAACAGATATTCTCTTCAAATTACCTGTGCATCTTATCATGCATATGACCTTTGAAGGGATAGATAAAGAGTAAAAAATGTGTGGGAGTCTAAAGATGTGGTTTGTGATTATATAAGCGTAAAACGTGATGTTAAGAGGCCTGCACATGTCATTCATCTGTAAATAATACTGCGACTTTAGAATGTCCACTGAATGTCACTTTATCTACTTATTACCCTGCCCTATAACTTTGCACTATATGTATATAGATATTTTGATATCTTGAAAGATTGATATTGAAGCATTTACAGCTTGCTGAGAAACATTGCAGCTACTTATTTTGTACATTTTGTACATTTTGTGTGCTTTGTGTGCGCTGCAACATTGAAATTTCCCCACTGGGGGATGAATAAAGGATCTCTGATCTTATCTTATCTTAACACTACACGATCAGCCATCGCACTGGTCTCAAGTCGTTTGAAAAGTATAAAATATTTTAAATTTTCACTAAATAAGCTCATCAACATGCGTTAAAGCATTTACATACATGTCTCAATTCCTAAATGCACACCATATACATAATAAATTCCATAGATCATTATTGAATTGTATGATGTATTCATACATGTTTTGAAATAGACTCTGTAATAGTAAAGAAAAAATAGAACAATAGGAAGTATGGTCTCAATGCTTGCATTTTGCTGCCATCTGTTGTTCAATTGGGATAGTCCAGCGTTCCACATACTTGAACCTTCGCACTTAGTCTTAAATCATATATCAATTTAGAGAAGAGAACATGCTTCATTAATTTATGTATTACATCTTCTGTTCACTGTAATTTCATATACAACTAACTTCAGAGAAAGAAAACATTGAATTATTCTGGCTGACATAATTCAAAACAGTTGTATATAGTTATACGTTTAGCTACAGTTTGTAATAATTGATCAGTATAATTGACATTGTGATGAGAGCATTCTGCTCCAATCCATAGCACCCTGACACAATGGACTGGATTTCTGACTGTACACATTGATCAATACACTCTGAGCAGAGATGCGAAACACCACTATAACAAGTAAAATATCCAGCTTTACAAATTGATGCCATGTATATCCGCTGGCTAAAAAGCATGTTCAAATGCGCAACAGAACTTTTCAGAGAATGTCCCACAGCAGCTGTGGCATTAAAATATCTATAGAAAAGCTGTGATTGCACTTCATAAGGTTGGTCATTATTTGTGATTCCAGTGTGGCTGAACTGTGGTACATGCGCCCGGGCCTGATGCCGGGGAGTCAGTTAACCTGTGAACTTTGCAGAGAGTGGAGGGTTATTTAATTTCCAAATTAAATACAAAACAACAACAATTAAAAAACAACAACATTTAATTAACTTATGGTGCCTGTTATTAAATACATATATCTAAACATATATGGCATAAGATGATGACTATTCAATTACATACGAACACGCACAAACGTGCATATTTTATGTTGATATAAAATCATAGATTATACGTCATCACTACGCACCCCTCAGTCTTATTTCGTGACATCATCAACTGTCGCCAGCATGGCGGTGTCGGAACGTGGATCAATTATGGTCAGAGGCACCTGAGCATGGATTATGGACATATTAAATACCCACGAGTGACTGAGCGACGGTACATTTGAAGTTCGTTCAACACTTATTGGGCCAACCCACTGTGGCCTAACTCGGCCTCCAGATGCTGTCGCTTCGAGCCGCTGGTTTATCGAGGACGGGCTTCGCCTTACTCCTTCAGCCACATGCTGAAAGGGGGATTACTTGCGGCTGGTTTCATTCATCGGACTGTGATCAGACAACAGTGGATTTAAAGGAACTACCAGTAATCCGTGTCCCTAAATACATGCAAAAACGAGTTGATAGCATCAGAGAAATCGGTGGCAAAATCAACGTCCACAACGTGAAAGCTGGACGGATGCTTATCCTGAGCAAAAACCCGAACCTGAGCCAGTCTGCAGCATACTCTTATGGGAAATTTGAAAAGCCCATTCTCTGTACAAAAGGATGGAAGCACAATAAATCTTTTGGGGACTACTTCACTATCAACAAATCCAGGTCAGTCGCGCCGTACGTTGCGGAAAATCAGAGAGATGGTGAAGAAATAAAAACACGAATTACATTCAACAACCTTCGCATAAGTAAGGCTCTGGTGGAAATACTTGAACGACAGAATATAACTTGTCCCACCACAGTTCAACTACAAACCATCCCAAAGGTCATGGAAGGACACAATATTCTCTGTGCTGCTGAAACAGGAAGTGGTAAAACATTAAGTTATCTCCTGCCTATTATTCACAAACTACAAGTTCAGAAATCATCAGAAGCCAACATTGAGGAACCCAAAGTCCACACTGTCATTTTGGTACCGTCAAGAGAGCTTGCAGAGCAAGTGGTTGCAGTTTCCAGGATGTTAGGTCGGCCATTTGGGATCATGTCCAAGAGTGTGGGTGGAGGCAGAGGTGTGGGACACATCAAGATGCTTTTCAAAAGAGAAGTCCCAGATATTCTGGTGGCTACACCTGGGGCTCTTGTGAAGGCTTTGCGGAGAAACTACCTTGACTTAAGTGACCTAAGTTTTTTTGTTATTGACGAGGCAGACACAATGTTTGACCCAAGCTTCTCAGATATGTTGGAGAACATCCTGAAAAATACAAACATTTCCAGTGATCCTCGTGAAACTCGCGGCCCAGGACATAAGGCACAGTTGCTTGTAGTAGGGGCTACTTTTCCTGGAGGTGTTGAAGATATTCTCAGTCAGGTGACTGATCTTGGAAAAATGAAAACGATAAAAAGCAAAATGCTTCATTTCCTCATGCCTCATGTTAAGCAGACTTTTCTGAAAGTTAAAGGGGCAGAAAAAATGTTGGAGCTCCACCAGGCTTTGAAAGTCCATGAAAACAATAATAGTCCTGTGCTTGTTTTCTGCAATAAGTCAGCCACAGTGAACTGGCTGGGATACTCGCTGGATGAGATGGGAGTCAAACATGCTCGTCTGCAAGGGGAGATGGCTGCCGCCGTGCGCTCAGGAATCTTTCATCAGTTCCAAAAGGGGACAATAAATGTGTTGATTTGCACAGACATTGCTTCTCGTGGTCTGGACACATCCAGAGTACAATTAGTGGTCAACTATGACTTTCCCTTCAATCTTGTTGACTACATCCACAGAGCAGGAAGAGTTGGGAGGGCCGGGGGTATAGAAGATGGAGAAGTGCTGAGTTTGGTCACTCATCCTTGGGATGTTGAGTTAGTGCAGAAAATTGAGTCTGCTGCTCGTAAAAGAACATCTTTACCAAACATGGCGGAAAAGCAATGTGAAACAAAGGCCATATAGAATACATTTTTTGTAATGTCTTATATATAAAAAAGAAAAGGCCACAGACTTTTAAAGCCAACATATGTGCAAAATGTATGTCATGACCTCCTGATGGCAAAGAAAACTGCGCTCTGCAAATGTGGTGTCTTGCAAAGTGCCATCACAGCTAAGGTAAGACATTAACTCAGGAGTAAGACTGAGCCGGAGCATATAATTGTCATTGGTCATCATGAGCTGAGGTGTGTTTTCCATAAAGGTTGAGGTTGTGCAAGAGTGTTTTCAACCCGTGTACTGGACGTAACATTTTGATCAGGAATGAATGTGTGTTTAATGTGTTGACTATATTAAACCGTATTCTTGAAATCTGGACTCCATTCTTATTTTTGTCATATTGCCTTGTCAAGTGTCGCCTTACAACTATTGAAATGTCCTACTCAGGATTGACCACTAGATGGAAGTGTTAATGTGATTCCATTTAGTAATGTACTCAATAAGTAGGCCTACGTAGAATTACACATAACAAGTATAATTATTTCATTAAAACAATAAGTACATCTGTTTTTGCTTGTTTGCTCCGGTAGCCAAATTCAAGGAAAAGTAAATTGGTTTTCAGAGTAGGTTGACAGGCTGATGGAGAATGGAGATGATACCTTTTATAGACGATACTCTCTATTCTTGAGCCAAGTTGCATTAAATCAAAACCGTCGCATATTGAGACTGTAAACCTTTGGACAAAGTAGTTATTATTATGAAATGAATTATTATATAGCATAGTATGGGTCTGCCATGGGGCCAAAACGCTAATAAACCAAAGCTTCAGAACAGACGTGTCAAATGCTTTGATTGTAACAAGGAGGTTTGGCTCAGAATGTCTGGAATTTCGGCTGTGATTGTCCCGCTGTGGCTGGGGGCCTGTCCACATCTTAAAGCACTGACCCAGTTAGAGTCACATTTCAACCAACTGTACCATGACAACAAGCTCGGTGTGGCCACAAATAGTCCCTTTAAGGAATTGATTCTTTCTCAAGAAAAATATCACAGTTTTTTTTTTTTTTACTTTGGCAACGCTTCTTGACTTATTTGTTGGCAACAAACCTACCACGGGTTAAAGCTGGGGTACCTAACTTTCAAGCCACAAAAACTGATTCCTCAGTCTCAAAAAAGTTTGTTTTTATCACTAGCTATTGTTTTTATCACATCTTTAGATCAGCAGCTTATTCAGACAGAAAAGAGAGGACCACCCTCCTCAGCCCATCTGCCCATCGCTTCAAATAGTGGCTAGAACAGTAGATAAAGTGTTTTGTTTTTTTCTTCTTTCATAAGATAGATAGAAGATAAGATGTGGGGCCTGAATCAACATTTTACTTTTAGAAGATCTTTCTGTTGGGACAAGCTGTATGTATATCTACGAAAAAAGTTAGGAAAACGAGCTTTACACAAACAGGTGTTTTATTTAGTGTCACGCCTTGTGCATCTGTTTCTCAGAAGAAACCAATGTATTCTGGGTTTATGTGCCATGACTTTATTATACACATTGCGTTGTAATTATAGATCCATGACAGATTGTGGTTCGTGCATGTCGCAGGTGGACTACAAATGCGACCTGTCCATTATTAGTGACGCATTTCCTTTCTGCCCCCTGGATTTACCCCCCCTCCCGCTTACACACACCAACAAACACGCGATACTGAGGTTCCGCTGCTCTCCTGCTCTCTCCCGGTCAACTTGGACATATCACCGCTTCTTCTTCAACAAGGTGGAATATATTTTTGCAGAGAAACGCGCCGTGCATCATCTCCTCTGGAGCCGGGGAGCTTTGAAATGCCCCAGTGGATCATCTAAAGGTAGGGTTATTCTCCATGTAATCGGCTTTTTTTTGCTGCAGACACCGCCAATCGCATCTGACTCCGAGCAAAACGACATATACGTGCGTGCTCTCTCTTGAGAACTCGGCGTGGTCTTTCTCTCTGGGTCTTGTCGCCAAATGTCCAGCCACCAGCCATGTCGCGCACTTCAGCTTCAGGTGGTGCTTTGGTTTTAGATTTAGATTGAATGCATTATTAACTTGAGCAGGAGCAGCGTTGGAGAGAGGGCAAAACTTGTGGAGGCTTTTACATCCCCATCGATGGTATGACTTCTGGGGACTTTATGGAGTGGTCAGTGCTGCAGCGGTTTCCCTGCTTGGTCTGTGGAGAGCCAGCCAGCCCGTGTGCGCGGTTTAAAAGCCATAGAAAGCAAAAGGATCTGCTGGTGTTATGTAGGTATATATTTGTGCTGAGGAGTGTGAAGAGTCATGCACCCATGGGAGTTCATGAGAGGCTGAAGTTACATGGCAGTGGACAAGGGAAAATCCTCCGCCATGTTCAGAAGATGCCAATAGCAGTGTATGTATGAGTGTGTTTATTTATATATATTTATGGCACCTGCAAATGTATTAAATGTCCTTCTATTTTTTTCTGTGAAGGATGCATCGCGGCTTAAACATGCAGGACTCAAGCATCTCGGTGTTGTTTTGATTTCAGTAAATTGTTTGCATGTGGCAGATGCAGTTACGCATAAAGGAGATAAAGGTTTACGCGTAGGGTACGTTTTGAAAAGACGCGTGCATGCATTATTGTGCAGGAGGAACATATTACAGTAGGATGTGCCCGCGCTGCATGCTGCCACACCCCTCTGCACTGTACTGTATGCGAGCATCACCTGCACAAACATCTATTTAATTGTCACACAACAAGCTGCATAATATAACATGCACTAACCGTCTGCTCCGCACTAATAACTTTGAGACACTATGCAGGCATGTTTTCCCTATTGTATGTCTCCAAGGCTATCATTGAAGTTGGCTGTGACTACCAGACACACGATGACCTGGTGGCTCCAGTAGTAGTCTAATCCTGTGGAGACGTCTGCCTGGCACTGTATCCTCCCGGGTGTCAATGTGCATTTGGAAGCTGTTTTGAAATGCAGTGTGAATTCTACACTCAAGTTAGTGTGAAGTGCACTAGTGAAATTCATTTTTTGCCACCTTATATTGTTTTAGTTCAAAATGGCATCTGTAATTAACCAGGCTTCTCATATTGTTTTGATATATTTTCTGGACATGCGTTCCTGCTACCTTTTGTGTTGACATCCTCGAATGTAGTATACAGTATACACCTCGACCATTATTTAACATTTACTGTCTTCATAACCTTGAGATTAAACCCTCAGGATGTGTTAAATTCTCAATATATGGATCCACATTGTTGTCATTTCAATTCTATAACTGACCAGTGATGTGATTGTGCACAAGTATACAATAAGATATTCATTTGTTAACTTGGGGAAAGAATTGCAATCAAAATATTGGAAATCTGTGCAAAAAGGGTTGTAAGAGAGGGTTAGAAAGTAACAAAACCATGTTAAATAAAACCTAGCATAAATGTGTACATACTGTAGATATACTGTAAATGTGTAAGTAGTTGAATATGTGCGTCAGTCTCGGTTGGTGCGAGGCAGCACTGGCGTTCATTACTGTCAAGAAATACTTGAACAGTACCCAGTTATGCCGTGAGTATGGTAAAAATGCACCTTCTGACATACTTTTTGTAACAGTTTGGTGACATGGTTAAATCTTGTGTGTAAGTGAGAGGGGTTAAAACGCACTGAATGGAGCTGGGCAAATTCCCGGCCTAGTTCAAGTTAACAAAATAACACAATTTCACACTTTGTTATGACTGTACCAAGGCATGCGTAACTTAAAGCAAGTCACAAGACTGAAATGGCAGTCTTGAAAGCAGTAGACATTGATGTTGGTTTTTATATTTTTCCTATGTCATTGTAATCTTGTTAAGCTTCCAAAATGTCTCCCAATGTTTCTATTTCCCAGTTCCCCACCTCCTCCATAGTTCTGAGTTGCCTCCTACTCATTTTGCCATGTGATGTAAATGGTATCACAATTAAACTGGGGGTGTAGCTGCCCACAATGGACCACTACTATTGCAGATGCACGGGTGTTCTTTGGCTTGTCTGTTTTACTGGCTCAAAGGCAGGAAGTGTTAGCTCAATATTTTACTCTCTAATTACATAGGAAGCGATGTTTCCGACTTGGATGTCTCATTGATCAACTATTGCCCCGCAGCGGTCTCCTGATGTAGGCTGAGGGGTCTGTGCACTTTTAGGTTAAAAAGAATGTTGTTGTCGTGTCGGACGAGGCATCCTGGTAATCTCTGTAGTTGTCATAGTAACGAAAGTTGACCATTAGTATTTTCTTTCTCTTCTCACTTTGTAACAAAAGTTGCTTAACAAATGACTACAAGAAAGACATTTTCACTTTATCTCACTGTTTTTAAGTGTATTCTATTTTTCTATTTAAATTTGTTGTAATTAATCAATAAATATTAAATAAATATGAAATATTTTTAAGTTATTAAAGTGGAAGACCTACCTTTCAAGCCAAAGATAGCTTTCATTCTTATAAGATGAAGACGGCATGTTGTGGTGTGATTTAGAAATGTAGAGTCCGCCACTGCTCCCATAAAATATGGTGTGCCCCAGGGCTCTATACTTGGCCCTCTTCTGTTCTCACTATACCTCCTGCCACTCGGGTCCATCTTGCGTAAGCACAATGTTGCTTTCCATCTCTACGCTGATGACAGCCAGATTTATTTACCGTTGGAACATGGCAATGGATATTGTACAAAGCAACTTTTGAAGTGTATTGAGGAAGTTCATGAATGGCTGTCACTAAATTTTCTACATTTAAATGACAAAAAGACTGAGGTCTTGCTGCTCGGCCCAAAAGATGCCCCCTCCTCTTTTGTGGATTTGGGTCCTTTAGAAGAATACTTAAAACCAACTGTGACAAACCTCGGTGTGAAGCTGGACAGTGCTCTGAAGCTTGACGTTCAGATCAGATCTGTTGTAAAGTCCAGCTTTTATCAGCTCAGGCAACTGTCCAAAGCAAAACCATTTGTTCCTCAGCATTTATTTGAGATCTTAATTCATGCTTTTATCACAAATCGTTTAGACTATTGTAATGCACTTTATTTTGGACTCAATCAGTCGTCTCTCGCTCGACTTCAACTTGTACAAAATGCTGCTGCTCGCCTTTTAACTGGCACCAAAAGGCGAGAGCACATTACACCTGTTTTGAGGTCACTGCACTGGCTCCCTATTTCATATCGTGTTGAGTTTAAGATAATTTTATTTGTTTTTAAATGTCTTCATGGTCTTGCTCCTCAGTATCTGTCTGACCTGTTGCAGCCCTATACCCCTGCACGCTCCCTGAGGTCAGCAGATCTGTCTTTGCTGGTTGTTCCCAAAACAAAAAGAAAAACCAGAGGCGACCGTTCTTTCGCTGTTGCTGGTTCTAAACTGTGGAACGCACTGCCCCTGCACCTCAGACAGACAGTCTGAGACAGTCTCTTGTTCCTTTTAAATCCTCTCTTAAAACACACCTTTTTTCCTTGGCTTTTAACACAACCTGAGAAGTTCGACTTTGGAATGTTTTGTACTTTTGTTTTTACTGTTTTATTAATGTAATCCTCATTGTTGTGTTCAGCACTTTGGTCGACGCTGTTGTTTTTAAAGTGCTTTATAAATAAAGTTGGATTGGATTGGATTGGAGAAAACGACAGATCCAAATCAGCCGCGTCAATTTTGGTTGGTCACGATAATACAAATCTTAAGACACCAATAATATAATTGTAGCCACAATAAATTCCATTAGGATAAAAACAAGTTTATTTGTATGGCACAATTCATACACAAAGCAGCTCAAAGTGCTGAACAAACCCGAATGGAAACAATCATACATGAAAAACGTAGACCTGGACTTTGAACTTAGTCAGAGTAGAAGCTTGTTTCACATTTTTGGGAAGACGGTTCCAGATTTCAGCTGCATAAATCTGAAATGCTGCCTCCCCATGTTTTGTCCTGACACTGGGCACCTGCACGAGGCCAGTCCCTGTGGTCCCCAGAGTCCCAGTAGGAGGCCAGTCCCTGTGCTCTGCAGTGTCAGAGTTGGTTCGTATGGCACTAACATCTCTCTGGTGTTCTTTGGTGCGAGGCCATGGAGAGACTTGTAAAGAGCAGAGCTGTTTTAAAGTCTATTCTCTGAGCCACAGGAAGCCAGTGCAGACACCTGAGAACTGGACTTATGTGATCATACTTCCTGGTTCTCGTCAGGAGGACTCAAGCTGCAGCGTTGTGAATACTTAAACTGCAACTGTTTTTTAGTCTAGGTATAAATGCATGGATAAGAAGTCTGCTTTAGATGTTTTAAGATGGGATGCATTTTTATCTCCTCTCTCCCGTGTACGCTCGCTCAGACTAGAAGTTTGTTTTATAAAAATCTCATGTCCTTGCGCTTAAAAAAAACGAGTGATCTTTTTTTCATTAGAAACTGAATTCTCGATTTTCGAAGCTATAAAATGATAAATGGCTTGTGCATTAGGAGAGCTCTATGACTCTGGGCTGTTCAAGCCATAACTTTTACAGGCAATAACGGATGCAGAAGTACGTTCTGGAGATTTAGACCAATTCAATGAAGTGAGGAAAAGTTGGACAAAATGACCTTTTATCTATGTGAACATCTTGATGGCCCTGTTTTGAAATGTGTCAGGTTACAGCTCAGGTCTATTAGTGGACCTCGTCAGTGGCAGGAATCCTGCTGCTATGGCTGATGGAGGAAGCCTGTGTCATACTCCACTGCTACATCTCTGTTGCGCCCCATACGTTAACGCTGGGAGCTGACAGAGAGCCTTTCCTCCTTCTCAGGGTGCACAAAATATCTTTTACAAGACCGACTCCGTCATCGGACTTGACGGATGCCGTTCAGGGACAGCAACGGCTGTGATTGGTCCAGGAAAGTATAGCGGGGCGAGCTGAGGATTGGGAGGCTGACTGGGAGACCGGCGCCTGTGCCGCCCTGTTAGAAAAGCATGCTCAAAAATTCAATTAGTTCTCATTCAATTAAAGGCAACATTACAAAATGCGTGAGTGCAGACCACGCATGCTTCGGCCAGACCCCTTGTTTTTTCCTTTTTTCTACGGCCATATTACTGCCATGGTTGAGTAATGAATGGTATCTTTTTGGCATCATGAGAAGAAATTTGTTCATCTTGCTTGTCTGTATTTTCAAAAATGTTCAATTCTGTATAGTACCCTTGCACATTACACTTGCATCGCTGGCACCAGGTGGTAGAAGCATGCTGGTCCTAGGGCTCTCAGAGCTTCCACAGACACACACGTATACGCTGTGGCCTTAATGGTCACCAGGGTGTAAATGTGACCTCATCATGTGTCCTGGCCACCCTGATGGACCGGCAACACTGATAAACTCTGGCAGCCTAACTGTGACAAAAAAATAGACAGACCACTGATTTATTTATATTAAATTTCAAGATGTTGGCTGTAATGTTCCCATCTGATCACTATGGCCGCTCAGAGGAGTAATCCCAACAGGCTTAAATCACTGCGCTGCCGAACGGTACGTTTTAAGAGATTCTTTGTTCCTTTCAGACTGTACAAAAGACCTGCATGAGTTCTAAATATGCACTATAGTTAGGTAGTAGTAAATGTTTATAATTGATGTACTTATGTGTTTATATGGATGTGTTTTCTACTGCTGGATCCCTGAATTATCTATCTAATATTTAGGGCTTATCTGTCACTTCTCAAGATCAGGTTAGACCCAGTGTAACTGGCTCTAAGGTTACCATGACAACTTGGGTTATAGCTGAGTCTTTTAAACATGTTCTGAATTTGATGTAGCAAAACGTTGTTCTTTTGCTGGCTCAATTTTTGTTTGACTGTGGAGACATGATGCGCACTACTGCAAGATTTTCTTTTTCTTCCAGAATTCACAAAACCTTTTTTAACAAGAACAAAAGATAATAATGACATTTGAACTTATTTGAGCTCAGACTTATCCGTTTCTTCAGTTATCCCGTATTGGAATTCCCCCAGGAAGTGAGTCTCGGAGCTTCAGTGAGCAGCAGAGTGAGCATGCTGGGAGGGCTGCAATAGAATCCCTCCCAACCACTCCTCCCGAGCCCTTCTACAGTCTGGGGCATCTATTCTCGGTTTTCCCATAAGGATAATGCCTTTCTCCAAATATTCGTTTCAAACTATCTTAAGAATTAGGCCTCATCTTTTGTGAATGTCTGTGATGTGGAGATGAACTACTAACCGTTTTGCATAGTGTCACATAACCATAAGCAGGTGAAAATTAAGCACAGCTTTCTAACACTTTCTAATTTAGGCTCCTCCAATCATCAACAAAAAGCACGTCCTATGTTTGACTGCCCTCACTGTGGTTTTTCACATCGTTCCAGTGAAGCTACCTCAGCCTAGTTGCACAGATGAATGGCCACAAAAATAGTCTTTTAACTGGCTGTTAATGGTAACTGTCAGTGTGTGCCCCCCTGCTCCAAAGCCTTTCTGTCTGGATTGGCCCAACCTCAGCCCCCACTACTGCTCTGTATCTGATGCTACGCATGAAGGTTGTAGAGTTTGAATACTGCTATATAAGGAAAACCATTCTTTGTTTATTGGCGTAGGAGAGAGCACTCAGGATTGCTGCCAGGCCACTCGGGAGAAATGGGGACAGTAAGAAGACCACTGAGTAGCACAGTAAACTTGTGAGTCTTCCTAAAGTAGAAAGAGTGTAGTTGGCTTTTGTTACACATGGGGAGATTTAAGTTTTAATTCTGAAACTGATGATTCTTTTGAACATTTCCTCATATATTAAATTAGTTGACTGTTATATTGGCGTTATAACACTGACTGAAGGCATAAAATACAAAAAAATGGCTTGTGCATTTTTTCCTTTTAAGCAACTCAAAAGATTGTTCACAGAAATCATCTGAGTTTCAAGATGGTGCCCACATATCAACATGTCTATAGAGAGCCTGTTCACCAGCTGGCAATGAGACAAATGCAGCATTGTCAGATTCCACTCTTTAAAAGGAATAGGGCGTTTGTCTTCGGCACTCCAGGGAGAAAGACAGCCTTGTCCAAGAATGAACTTATCTCTCTTGTGCTGTGTGTTGAACTTCAGCATCTAGAGGTGGACTGTGGGTATGGATTATCAATATATATTGGGATTTGCAGTTGTCTTAAAATACAATCATAATATTAACATTCACTACTCGATTGAAATTATTGGACATACATTTAACGTTTGGGGTGTGGCTCCCCAATTGTGTGGTTATTTTGGGAAATTCTTGTGAGAGTGTTTGCCGGCACCTGTTCCACATGAAAGTGGAATGGTTATACAACTTGAGGGGCAGGTGTGAAAATGTACTTGTTTGTTCATAACCAGCAGCCTCAGGTGTGGGATAAAGTTTCCATCGTAATTTTTCTCATTCTGATCTGGTCAACGTATTGATCTGCATACTGTTCTTCTTAAGGCTGTTGCTTTATTTCCTGTTGCTAACATTTGACCCTTGTACACCACGTCCGGTGCACCTGTGTTCGTAGTGAATGGAAATAATCCCAGTTTGTGAAGCGCTTTGTGTGACCTTGGTCTGTGAAATGCACTATACCAAAATCGTGTCTATCGCTAAATACACCAATCAGCTCTTCTCACGGACCTGTTACATCTCCTCTTTTTCTCATTCACACAATGGTAAAGACCTCAATTTTACTTTAACAGTCGCCAGAGCTTTCAGTGTGTTGCAGCTGTCGGTTTGTCGGTGTAGATCTTACCTTTTAATCTTAACCTTAACCTTAACTTCAATATCTGAATTTCAGTTATGCCATATTCTTACTTTATATTTGTCACAATTGTTCTTCTAATATTTGAGTCATTGGTCATTTTTAAGATTAAAACAAGTTTTTAGAAAATAATAAACAGAGTTGGTGCTAATGCTCTTGTTGGCAATTGATAAAATCTTTTGAGGGAATTAGGGATGCTCAATAGGGATGCTCAATACTTATTATATTATATTATAATATATATATATATTATATATCCTGTACTGGCGACCCCACTCCCATCGCTGTGTGGAGTGAGAGGACAAATGCCCAAAAATAACAATTGTAAACCGCTTTGTGACTGGTCTGTGAAAGGCGGTATATTAATAAAGATTACTTACTTACTTACTTATTACTATCCTCTGCTGATCATTATTGGCCAATAACAGGGAAATATGACATCAAGATATGATTGTAAATGTGGACTGGGTAAAACAGATTAAAATTAAAATTATACATAACATTAACATGCCATTTTGGTTGATAGCCATGATTTAAAAAAACTTAAAATCGCATCTCATTATATTTGACTAATTGAAAACATAGTTTTCCTATAAGTTAAAATAGAAGTGTCTAAAGTTCAGTTAAGGCCTCAGCATACTTATCCAACGCTCTCCAACTGTGTGTGCCTTAGAGGTCTTGGGCCAGCATGCTTCTGCGCCGCTGACACCCTCCTGGTGCAATGTTCCCACCTGATCACGGCCAGTCTTGCGTAGCGCCCTATATCGGACAAACATTGTTTTTTGGGCATGCTTTCCTCTCAAAGCCTGCTCCACAACTCTTTCTCCCTCTTCTCCTCGCCATATCTCCATTTAAGACTCGTAGTTCCTCCCTCAGCCTCAGAGCATGCAGGATGTCATCACTTCTCTCACTCAGCCTCCGGGAGGAAGTGACACTAGTTGCGTCACTGGGCTATAAATCAGCATCAGCACATCTGGAAAAATTTGAGGCCTGACTGGTTGATAGGTAGGTTTTTTGTCTTGGCATGAAAGGTTGAAATCCTTTCCTTTGCATTTGTCTAGGTTCTGCCTATTTAATGGTAATTCTCGTTTCTATTACTCTTTCCATACTCTCCAACTCCTACTGTTCACCCAACCGTTGGCCGTCTTGTTTTCCTTCTGAATGAGTCAAAAAACTCAATGAAGTCTTGCAGATTTTCACCATTCGATTCAATAATTCCAATCACATACATTTGTAGAAAATGTAGACCCACACAGGCTGCAGGTCCAGGACGTGGGCTGCAGGTCCAGGACTGAAAAGGTTCCCAGATGGGTACTGGGGGGCAGCCCATGAGACCAGGTCATAGAAGTCGAAGATGCCAAAAAAGTAAAACATCCAAACCCATATTCAATAAAAAATTATAATATCTTCCAAAATCTAATATTGTTAAGCAACAAAAAGCCGCCAGATTCAAAATATGCGCTATAAACATACTTTCTGTAAACACACTATTTGAAAAATAGTGAACCCTACTGGATTTATTTTGGTCACGTCCTCCAGAATCATTTTGCAACATTAATTCTCTTATGAATGAACATCCTCATATATTGTAACATTTTATTAGCTCAAAATAAAACAAGAAAAATAAGCACTTTTTTTTCATGAAAAATATATATCACACCTAAGTGTATTACACCTGCTTCTATGTGCCCAACTCAGTCCTTGATAACTGATTGTATAGCCGACTTCACTGTCATAATGCTTTGTAAATATTGTGTAATCATGTATTGTATTGAGTGAGGCTGGTGCAGATGCTCACATGACTGGATGACTCTTAAAAAGCAGCAGGTGTTCATCCATTTTGAACCATAAAAAACCACACCAAGTCTGATGGCTTGGTCTGTGAAATAATAAAGTAAACTTTTTCATTCATTTTCTGAGTACCTAAGTTTGGTATTTAATGAATCAATATGATACTTGTTTTGCATGGTCAACATTTTCATGGTTTTAATTTGCATGCATCAAATGATTCTATTCTATTTATTTTTTTATGTCACAACAGCAGTTGTCTCAAAGAACTTTATAAAGCCATTGATTTGCCAATATATGATGATGACGTGACAAATGTCCATAAATGTCCCCGATCATCACAGTCCTCAGACTCTCCTGCATCGGCAAGGAATGACTCCAAAAATATAAAAACCCTGACAAGGCCCTCATTGAATACGTTCCCTCGGACGGAAAAGCCATAGATCCAGGACTCAGACTGTAGAACCAGAACCAGGACTGAGGCTGTGCGGTGGAGGACTCAAGAGGTTCCCAGGCGGAGTGGGATGTGCAGCCCACGAGTCCGGGCCTGGGGGCGACCAAAAGATGTTGATTACATGGAATGAGTCCCAGAATTAAATGCATTATTTGTATGATGACCATTTTAAGCTGAACCAAAAGCCTACAGCAATGTCTGTGGACCAAATAGATTTAATGTAGGTTTTCTTTTGTTATGGAACATGGCAATATGGCACAAATTATGTTCTCAAAACCATTTCATGAATTACATGAATTGACTGTGGACAAAAGTATAAACCTCTTTCTTTTCAAATTCCATTAGACCTCAATGCTTTACAGACTCGATTGTATGATTGTAGATTGTAAATGGAATTGTATGTTTGAATGAATAAAACAATTGTCGTCATTGATTATCATTTCATTCAATCACAGCAAATTAATAACAGTTTTATTGCACATTTATTTTTAGTTCTTTGATCTTGCACTTGATGCCACTGAAAAAGCAATGACAAATATTACCATTGATTCATATTTAAGTCTATGGCTGCTGACCTTTGTGAGGAATAGAGGTTAAGGATCCTCAAAGTGGCACTAGTGGGACATGGGAGTGAATATAAATGAATCCTTAAATAAAATCCATGAAACCATTCCACCCTGACTGTTCCAGACACTGAAAACACATTGATTTTCAAGAGCATTTCTACACATATCTGATGTGTGTGTCCGATTTTCCTTTGCCTCCTAACTACTACACCAAACAATAATTTGTCTGAAGAAAATGGGGAGTGACCTCTCTCTGTCTAACAATAGAAGTGACAAGCTGAAGCCCAAGGTTTCCCTCGTAAGGCCTGAGATAGTCTGATTGTTCCGCTCACAATGGGCAGACAGAGCCCCTTGAGGCAGGTCACCTCTTGTGTCATGTCTGCTTTGTGCCCTTTGGTGTCCCGGACTTTTACAGCCTTTAGGTGCCACTTCTCGCTCATGGAAGACTCACCTGTGCTGAACCATTTGCTCATCATACAGCTTTTACAGAGTTTACAAATAGGCTTTGAAAGGTTCTGTGAAATCAGCGTAATAATGCATCTTACCATGCATTCTGGTGTGTTTTAAAGATGTTGAAAAACCTTTATAAAGCCCTGTGGTGATGAAATTAGGTTTAAGTGGCTAAAGCAGCTGGAATTACGGTAGCAGGCTAATAAATGCCAAGCTGCAGCTGTCCATCCATGGATAGATTAAGGAACTCCAGTATCTCTGTGGCTGTGACAAAAAGGATTAGAACAGTGTTGCGGAGAGCCCTGGTCCTTCTAATGAGCACCACGAATAAATGTTTGTTTCCACACAAAACAGACTAATGTCCTCGCTTCCATTAACTACTCGCTTATGTGAGTGTACTGTTCTCACAACGCTGTTTTATGCCCTACAATCACTCACTTTCGAGATATGTCTATTTTCCGTATTATATTTATCTCCTAATACCGGTCATCTTGATTGTTTGATAAAAAAGCATATTAGCAAACCTAAATATAATAATAATGATAATGTACATTTAACATATAAGCAATAAAACATTTGTGTCAAATTATAATGCAATTGCTTTTGCCAATATTGTCTGTTAAAACGTTGCTAATAAACCACTGGTGTTTGCAAGTTAGACAGTGTGCGGGTGTCATCCTTTTTGCCAATATTGTCTGTAAAATGTAACTGTTTCAGATACAGCAAAGCCTCTTACAGTCAATAACAGAACACATGTCCATGAGCTTTAGGCCTCACACTAGACTAGTACTGTGAGAAAATGGTTAGATTATAGCTCTTGCAAAGTCTAAATGGGCAATTTTTTGGCATCAAGGCCTTTTGAGGATGTTTGTTCTAAAAGCCCCTTTCTTGCAGATGGTGTCCAATTTTTATTGGGTTATTAATTTGCTCAAACAGACACTAATTCAAACTGTTTATAGTTTGAAGTCTGTTATATTTTTTTCCTTATGGTTCAGCTCTTCATCAAAGGGGACATGGACCTTCCAGAGAGCACTCAGGGGTCAGTAGTCTAAAAACAATGTAAACCAAGTGTTAAATACTAATATAAACACATAGTTGAGCCTCCTGTTTGGCCGGAGGGCTTTAATTCCATTCATGGAACTCGGCGTTTTCCTCAACAGAGACTTGGGCCAATGTAATTAGATTAGTATCAGTGCCCCTGACCCCAGCAACACACAAACACATTCTCAGTGGAAGGGTAGGACTAATCAAGAGAATCCCTGCTCTCCGCTGTGGCCTAAATACTTGCCATGTATAGAAGAGCCAGTCTGCTGTCATTCCTATTTGTGAGTGGACCTGTATGCATGTGGTGTTTAATTTCCAGATACCTCCAGCAGATTAAATGGTGCGTTTGGACAGAGGGCTTGTGACCCGGTAACCTCTGACAACAGTCAATCTCTATCTGTGTGTGTTCGGATGCAAAGCAACAGCTGTTCTCCAGATGTCCACCGGTCCCCTTTTTAAATGATCAAGCAACCATCTAATGACTATTTATCTTTCAACTACCAAAGAGAGAGAGAATGTGTGTGTGTGTGTGTCAAAGCAAAATTCACAAAAACTAATCTGTACGTTGTATCCAGTAATAAACAGAGGAGCGAGACTTTCCCCTCATTCAGTTTATAGATGAGTTCAGAATAAACCTAAAAAGTTGAACTTTGGCAGTGTTATTCTTTTTCTATTATAGAGTAGCCATAGTTACTGCACACAGTACAAGAACAGCCAGGGTATAGAAAGCATGCTAAATAGCTGTAAAATATTTAGATTGTTGGGTGCCTAGTGGCTGCATCAGTGAGAGTGGTGCAGAATGACACATTTCCACCACTCCACTTTCTACTCTCCGCCCACATATATTAGGCCCAGATCCCAAGGAGCCATTTGGTTAATTGCATACGAGGACCTGCTCCTTATCAGTGTGAATAGACACCAGACAATTTGTCAGCAGGCTTCTGTAAGGCTCTCATGATTAATGTCCTTTAATCCCTCTACATTATTATAACACGCTGCTACAATTCTGTTCACTGTCTAACATAAACACAATACGACTAAATGTTTAATCCACAAAAATGGGAAACGTGTTCTAATTGGAAGTATGGCACAGTCAGTGTTGGTATGTGTATTTATAGAAGAAGGTCCTTTGTTCGTCCCACAATGGGGAAATTTCAGTTTGATGCATACACATGATATACACATGATATACACATACACATCAAGGCAAGCAGCGAACATCACTTCCGTGCTCCTTATAGGCAAAGTGGGTTAAGTGTCTCGCCCAAGGACACAAAGACAGCAGACAATCAGTGGAGTTGGTGGAGAAGGTCTCAGGCTAGGCTCGAACCGGATATGTATTATGCTTTTAACATATTAATATTTATTCATATTATAATTTATATTGATATTTAAAACGCATGTGTCTGTTTTTCTTAATTTGGTTAAACTCTGCCTGGACACATCTGTTTTGCATTGGTGATTTACAGATTTTAATAATACAAATATCCTAAAATGTTTTTGTGACTGGTAATTAGTGATTTTTATCCAATGATTACGTTGGAGAGAAAGTGACAATATACTACTTAGATTTAAGCAGTTTTCCTAACCATTTAATCAGTTGTCACATATTTTTTCAAATGTTTGCAAAACAAAACCACAAACAAGATACAAAAGAAACAGAAATACATTTGAAAAGAGGTTGGACGACTCAAACGCTTATTTCCTGCCTCTTTCATTCATTCACACAGCCCAACACATGCATGACAAGACACAGGCCCAAACACTCTCTGACCATACACCTCTCTCACTACTCCCTATGTGCAGAAGGCATCACACCTCCCCGTATTTCTTCAACGCCTGCTTTTTTATTTATCATCCATCTAATCATCACTCCTCGCACTGAGAAAGATGCACATTAATTTAAAAGTCATAAATGTAGACGCTTACAAGTTTTGGCTTCCTCTTAAACGTCATTATTATCGTTATTAAAAAAATAAAGTGGGAGCCTGGGGTATTCAATGCATGTTTCCATAAGGACATTTTTCATCTGCATTTGAGCCCCTCTGAATATACTGCGTTTTTCCTTTTTTTTGTGACCAGCTGTGATCTCTGAGGTGGTCTGCAGACGTAGCAGTCGGCCACCAATTCTGAGCCCACCACTGTTTGTGCTTGTTTGACAATGTAGATGGGTGATTTTCAGTGCTGTACATGTTGATTACTTCACATCCAGCTGTGGGAAGCGTACAGTAGTGGACTTGCACAAGAAATCATAGTGGGAAAGTTTATTAAAGTCTCATTTTTGAGACTGAAGGGAGGCGTTTCCCTGGTACCATATTGTTTTGTAGTTTGATTAATGAAACTGCTGGACAGAATAGAACAATGAGCTCTTTGTTAGGTTACAGGGGTACGTTTAAAAGATATTTTTGAAAAATCCATGCCATCAGCGGAGTTCGGTTTTCCTTAATGTTGTTCTAAGGGGTCTTCAGGGTGGAGACTTTCAAAAAGTGTTTACAGTCTCTGCATTTTTCTGTATGTCAAACGATTGATTGACACAGTGTTGACACAAGAAGTTTTTTGCATAGGAGTAAAACTTCCTAAAATATATCCCCACATAAAAGATAGATTACAAATTATATAAAGAGAGCAGGGTTAGGGTTAAGAGAGTGTAACTTAATTATTGTTGCACTGCTGGTTAAATGTACCTTTTACATTTACAGACGTTTTCCTGCCTTGGGCCAACACTGTTCTGATGACTGATTTAAAGGTAAAGGAGGATGTTCTTTTTCCAGGTGGATCATCAAAGACTCTTGGTCCTCCTAATTGTCAATCATTCTGGTGATATGTGACGTGAGGCCGTCGTACGTGCTCGTCCCTATGTAGCATGGATCTATTAGTTTTCACTTTCTGCGCATGCGCGTGCAGGTGTATAATGAGTGTGTTCACAGTCAAGTGACAATTGAAGTATCTGGACTTTAAAAGGTTATAACTTAAAAACTAAAATTACTTTCATAGATTGGAAAAAAGATTTCAAACACAAACAGATTGAAGAGATAGTGTGGAAAAACTCAAAAGGAAAGATTGACATAAAAATGTTTAGCAACATTTTAAACGATTAAATTAGCCTCTGATTGGACCATATACTGTGACGCCAGTTACATAGAAAATAAAATGTCCTCAGTCTGAAAAAGCAGAAGATGAAATCCCACAAGATTTACATGGTTAACACAACATCAGGAAATCACTTGATATAAAAAGGAATCGTAAAAAAATTAAAATTAATTAAATGACCCCTGAAAAATGTATAACGGACATGATGAGGATGGTCCTCTTTTCTCAAAAAATTAAACTTGAGAAAAAAAAAAATCTTGTCTGTTTTCACATTTAATTGCTTGACAATATGAAAGTATCACTTTGCATCTACTTTGTGTAAAAAAAAATAGAATCTCTGAATCAAATGTGGACATCTGAAAATACCTATCAAACTTCCACAAAACCCATTCCGTCAAATCATCACGTCCGTTACATAAAATAAACAGGGCCGCTATAGGAAACGTGTCTAATGTATAAAACAGTTATGTTCTAGCAACTTCTAATGGACAGAGGAGGTGTTTGGAAACATGAAAAACATAAATATCTTCTGATTATTAAAATCTAATTTTTGGCCTTTTGTCACACTTTTGTGCCCTTTAGTGTGAACAAGCCCGTATACGATTGGCTTTACACTTATTCCATAGAAATGTTTGCTTGTATATTTTCACTTACTGCCGGTGGTGAGTCTGACATAGTGGAAAAAGTGCAAATCTTCTTGGAAAGTGAGCTTGTGTGAGCGATGCCGACAGTGACTTGTTAACAGAGCGTGCACGAGGAGAACTTGGCTCGTGTATGTCTCTCGCACACGTTTTAGTAGACGTTCCGTCTCAAAAGTGCATGTGCATTTTTTTCAAAAAGTTGAGAGGGCGGTTCATTCCTATAATTCAGGAAAATCCTCCTGTATACCTTTTTAACAATTAAGAAGTTTGAAAAAATATTTCAGGACTGTTTTGTTAACAATAGTCATTTCCATGTACACCTTAGTTTGTGAGGAGGAATATGGTATTCTGTGTTGGATGGGCAGCCAATGACGGAGATGTGGCCCTCCTCGCACAGTTCTGAATGTGCTGGAGCCTCAGCTGGTTCCAGGGATCCCGACAAGGTGGCATGGCAGTCCCCCAGCCTTGCATTTTATTCTTGGTTTAGCATACTTTGATTATTTACAAAGCGAAAATTGTGCCTCACCAGCTCTGTTTGTGGTTACGGTATTGTTGCCGTTTAGAGCCAGAGCTCTGCTGCTCATTACCCTGAGAGCCTCACACAGAGTGTGCTTGATCCTCCTTGAGAGCGCCTCACTTGTCCTCATCACTCTTCTGTCAGCGGAGGGCTGCAGGTGGTAGAACCAATGCTGCAAAACCACTCTTTTACAGTCTATTGACTTCCAGATGACCTTACATCTGATGTTTTAGTTACAGGAACAAAAATATATTTACTACGATTTTATAAAATGTTAACTTCATTTTAAATTGTATTTATTGAATCCAATTTAAGCTGAGATGCCGCTATTCTAACAGTGGTACACACAATCAGGATTAATAGTTAAAAGTTCATCTTTAGCTTTATTGATCAATGCTTATTTATGTTTACAAAGATTTACGAGTTGAATAATTTTGCTTTTATATTATTTACTTAAAGGAGCTATACCCGTTTCACTTTTGCATATTTTGGGCCGTGTTGCTGTATCTGCAGTTACAGCCAGAGGAGTTATAGCCACTGCCTGCCTCCATGTTGTTCTGTTTACATGCACTGTAGACGCAGGAGGAGGCGGCCTGTTTGTAAAAGCACCGCCCCTCGTTGTACAAGTGGAGGAGAACGAGCATCACGCAGAATTATCACGCAGAATTTCTGCTCAGCTATTTTTATGGCCTGAATTCATACACAAGCTGAAGGAATGAGCTCAAGTTTTCAATTAAATTAAGGATTTTAATACGACTTGTATGTAGTAATACAAATCTTTATGAACTCATTAGAAAATAAATCGGGTATAGTTCCTTTAAGTTTAAACTTGTGTGACATAAGAACTCTAAAAATCTCTCAGTGCTTTGAAATGGCAGCTATTTCTTTGTACCATTTGTATGAGTGGAACATGACAGTGGCTCTTGACATCAAGAAAACCTACTAAGTACAGATGATGGGTGAGAAACCTTCCTTTGCAGTGGCTCTTATTGTTGACTTTTAATACAATTGCTAACATGTTTAATTGTTAAAGCATTTTCTTATTGTTGAAATGAGAAATAAAACATCTTACATTTCAGTTGTATTAGTTTTATCAATTCCCAGGGATAACACAATGCAGTACTCGTATTGGTATCCGGTATCGGCAAGTGCTCAAATTAAGGTACTCGTATCTGTTTTGAAAAAAGTGGTATCGCTGCATCCCTAATTACTTGCACCTGCCCTTATATACCATCACATTAAAAGGCATGTCATTTCCTAATCCAATTTTTTTTGGGTCAAATAAGTAGGAGTGGGCGATATGGGCAACAATAAATATCTCAATTTTTATAACAAAATTGTCACGATATCTTTAAAATTAATTATTTTTACACAAAATTATCTGCATTTTTTTTTGCTTGCCAGGACATCTCTAGACAGTGTACAAATAATAAGCTGCCATTTTGATCTAAAGAACACATCCAAAAAGGCTCAATATTTACTGAAATGTACAAATGAACCAGTGATTGGCTTTTTAGGCACGCATTTGACTGAAGTAGGCATCTTGCCTACTCTGTAATATATGTATTGGAGATATGTAAACAAAAAAAAACACCTTTTAAATTTAAATTTACAGTTTGCAATATTATTGTCTATGATATATATCGCTCATTCATTGTTTCTATTAGGGGTGGGAACCTAAGGGTACCTCACGATACGATACGATACAAAGCTCACGATACGATACAAAGCTCACGATAACGATAATATCATGATAACAATTTTATCACAATACGACGATTATTGATATATTGGTCAGAAATATACAATATGCCAATTTATGGCATAAATAAAAGAAAAATTACTCTTTATTTCATGATAAATAGAATGGAGATGCTTAATGTAGCCATATATTAAGTATTGATACCAATTCAAAAAAAAAATGTGTAAAAAGAAAAAAAAAAAAAATCTTTTTTTTTTTTTAAATCGATATTGATACTTGGCAAATGCATATCGATAATCGAATTGCGGGAGAAAGTATCGCGATATATCGAAAAATCGATATATCGTCACACCCCTTGTTTCTATTATCACAGAACAAATTATTCAAACTGTAGTATAATATTTGTTATGCAATTTTCAGAAACTATTGTATGGATGGTGTTTAATAATTATAATTGTATGAAGAGATGTGGGATATGATCTATATATGAGACATTGTTGTTGCTTTTCAAATATTTCAGGATATTTCTCTAAAGTGAATTTCATGTGTTTTTTTCTAGGTGTGAACAAAAGCAGACGTCCAAGGCTGCAGTTCTTCCTGCAATACGGTAAGACTGCAGGTAGTGGTCCCCCGAGACCTCCACAAGCAACATCACATTGAATGTGCTCTATATGTCTGCTTCAGCACTGCAGAGGCTTTGCTGCATTTCTAACACACGTTTCATTTGCTTTGTCTTCTACATTTGACCAGCGAAATGAAAATAGTAAAATAATAAACACATTTAGATATGTAAGCTTTTTGAGGACTGATACCTTTAGTTTTAATTCAGAGTTTTCACCAGATTGTGTTTGTAACATTGGGAGCATTGTAGCTCAGTCTGGCTACGCCTCTCCATGAACTTTGGTGCATGGATTCCTTTGATTCGTGATTTATCTATTTACAAACACAAGTTGTGTGTGGCTTGTGTAAACATTTGTCTGATTCTGGATTATTCATTGGACTTGTGAGAATAGTCACGCTGAGAGTCTCTTATATGTCTGAGTCTTTCTCACATAAATAACTTGTTAAAGAGCAAATCTGACCGCTGTAAAAACACTGCAGATATTTGTGTCTTTGCATTTTATTGGAATGGTCACATGACCACTGTTTGATCATTAGATGAAGCAGAGAAGAATTACTGTTGTTGACAATGCTGATTTATATAAAAATTGCAAAGTGGCTGCAATTGAACAATGATAGAAACTATAGAAGTACAAAGAAATCTCAGCGTAAGGGAAGAAAAGGTCTGGGCCCCTAATACTCATTGTCGCATTGTGTTTTAACAAGCTGAACATTATTTTGTATTGAAAATAATTTTAAGAAACATTTGAAACTCAGACTCATTATGTTCATTTGAACATAATAATTATGGAAATGTTGTGGAGAAAGAAGAGCTGAGTCGAATTTGCCTTTTTATTTTCCTGAGCTTTGAGGAATGACTGAAAGAGCGAGGTCTCGATAGAAGAGGTCTAAAACAGTGGCTGGGCTCTTCCTTACAGATCAGGTGAGGAGCTCAGTCACGCGGGAGGTGCTCAGACTAGAGTTGCTGCTTCTCTGTGTCGACAAAAGCCCGTTGATATCGCTCAGAATCTCTTTGGAATGCCTCCGGGACACCTTCCTGGGGAGGGAAGAACTAGGACTATGTCTCTCAGCTGGCCTGGGAATGCCTCAGGATTGAGCTGTAGGGAGTGTGCGTGGATAGGGAAGTCTGGACGTCTCTGCTTGGAGAGCTGCCCCCGTGACAGATTTAAGTGGGAAAATAATGATGTGAGAACCCTGCATAATGTGAATCCTTTGAATAATATCTTATTTGCTAACTACCTACAAAATCTGCATTGTCCTCAGCAAACCTACAGTTAATCTCTAATGTTAATATGCAGCTAAATCTCAGCTCACAATCTCATTATGGTCTTAATTAGGGACCAACCAATTTGGATTGTTTTAAGCTGATAATTTTTTTTTTGATTGTGCGTTTGTGTGAGTGATTTTTTTATTTTAAATTACATTTGGTGGAGCTGGTCACATGAATGGTGATTATTTTGTCACTATAGCGAATTAATTCTAGAGGTCCTTTCTCCTTTGATATATGGCATGTGTAGTTTATCAGAACTAATGACATTGTTCATGATCATGAACGGGTGAATTCTGCAGATTCTGAGCCAAAATTAGCTAAGAAATGTTTATATTGGCTGAGATCATGTTCGACAAAAGTAGTCGGCTGAGTGGAGGTAGTTACTTCCAATGATTAAAAAGAAGTTGCTTATTACCGATGTCACAGAACTCGATTAAAACCGTTATATTGGTTGTTTCATAGTTCCTTCTCACTATGACCTAATTATGTTCTCTTCTTGGCCATTACACTTTCAAACCTAATCTTCAATGATTTATTCAAATTTCCCATGAAAGAAAACGGATTTTCATATTAATGGGGAAAATATTTAGTTAAAACAAATCTGCGGTTTTGTGGTTTGGCGTTTGGCGTTTTGAGGTGATGAAATAGAACACTGCAGAGCAGCATATGGATTTTATTCTTTAGAAAATCAAAAACAGACTAACCTTGACAGTTATAGTAAGTTATTTTATATGAGCACTCTTAAAATGTCACCTAAAATTTGGATTGACGGATCTTCATGCATACATGATTGTCTCGCTAACATTATTACTTTGCCATAAATACTTTCAACTAGTCTTTTGAGTTTGTGCCAAATACAAATCCTGGAAAATGCTGTTGCTCATCTCACTGAGGGTCTCCCACTTTATCTGCATTTCTTCCATTATCAGTTTTCATGGGCAACATCACAGCACATGGCGACCAATCACCTGTTTGTTTCCAGGAAGTGTTGTGTAATCCTCTCAGCATGAAGCCAAATAGGACCCAGTGTCCAGACAGACCAGTGGCCTGCTTGGCACGCTGCAATAGGAATCCATTTCTCATCTCTTCGTCAGGATGTCTGCATCTTCAGAGTTCATTTAAAGTTGCCTCAGATTATCTTTATAAAGCTCTGTAATATGTTTAAGAAAATCAATTCAATACACGACTATGATGATGAGTGTTATAATATTTGTTCTAAGAATATTTATTTTATTAACGTATAACACAACACGTCCTCTCAAACACACTTCCATTTACTTAGAGAAAGGCACTGATGTTATGTTTAGAGTCTTGTCACTACAATTTCGACTATATGGCTGTGCCATAATCTCTTGTTAGAACGAGGTTATTGACAGGACAGAATCCAATAATGTCTGTTATAATCATAATAATAATAGTACAGTGGTTTCATATAACTTTCTTAAAGTAGCAGTATGTAATATTTGCATGTCAAGTCATCATTAAATGGCCCCAATGTTTCAAAAGGCATTATTAAATCATGCTCTTTTCCAATACATCTTTAACTGATCAAAATCGTTTTACGACCCGTAAAAGATGCGATTGTTTTGATTTCGATGTCCCACCCGCCGCTGTTGTGCCAATCAGGAAGTGAGTGATCCGGGTTGCCAGAACTCCCCGCGGCTAATCTCACTGGTAAAATAACATGTGGCCGCAGAGCTAAAAAGGTTTTGTTATGACTCTAAAATCATAATGAATAATAATAATGAATAATAATAATAAAACGAGGATTTATATCAGGACGCCTTTGAAAAATTGAGACCGCGGATAAAAGTTTTAGTGTGATGGAAAACTTGATGGACTGATTCAGTTTTTCTCCGATGAATACTGTATAAAGTGTGTAATGATGGCCTAATGGTTAAGTCATAGGGCTTTGGTACCAATGACCTGGGTTCGAATCTGGTTGGTATTTGAATTATGGCAAATTGAATATTAAATTTTATGACAGATTCCTAAAAATGCAGAGTAAAGCTTATTTGTAAAAATAATTTGAGACCACATGTACCCCAATTAAAATGTTTGTCTCTGTTTGATGTGGGACTTATACATGTATGTCTAAAAAATAGGGAATAAATAAAATTGAAGGGTGATATCCTCTGGAGGAAACCCTGATGTTGATACGCTGAAGAAATATGTTCCAACATCCATTCTTCTCACTCCTAGTTTGGACATTAATTGGATGTCCTAAGGACACAACAGCAGTTATAGCCACGGCCTTCCCACAGTGGCACCTGGTGTTCCCAGAGGTCTCCCTCACAACTTGCTTGTCTTGTCATGCTAAGCTTCTGAGGTCTGACAGGATCAGGCACCTGTAGGAGGAGGTCCTGTTTTTGCATGACTGACTCATGTGTCCTCGTCTTTCACTCTGGTTGGCTTGAATGTTATGGACAGTTATATTTCAGTTCATTTTGTGGAGATAAACAAATGTTGTATTCATCATACCATGTTTTGTTTTTTCATGAAAATGGTTTAAATAAAACTAAATACAAATCTAGTTGTTACTCCTGATCGCTCAAATATATTTTCCCAAGATTGCGTAGGAGTATTTGGGAGTATTTCTCACTTGCCTTGCTTCCTGTTGACCCTGTAGTAGCAGTGTGTGCTGCACTTTACTGCAGGGGACCCAGGGGGATGCTGTGAGCCTTTCAGATGTCACCTTTCTGAGAAGGCGTTAGTCACTACTTCTATGTTGTAATGTCTCGCAAAGTGAGCTGTACTGAGGTCACGCTTGGATCTTTCCACACCGATGCATGTCCTCAAGCGTCGCTTCAAATATCACGGCTGAGTAGCAACATACGTTTTTATATTTGTAGTACGTATCTAGGACAACAACTGCTTAAGTTTCATTTTTAGTTTAACATAATATTCAGTAATATATTTACTACTACCAATGGCACTACCACACTGGAGAGGCAGAATCTATGTTGGTTTGGTTTTTCATGTTGGACTGACCTTTGAAAGTAAGACATATTATTGGCAATAAATATTATTATAGGCTTTTTTCCCCTTCATATTTTTAGAGCCATGTTAGATTTCCTCTAACACTCTGGTGATGAATTTCTTATGCCTGATCCTCTGCTGGCTCGGAGCAACTATGTGAATGGGGGATCACTTTTTATTCCTTTATATGCTCATGACTTTTCAGCTTAAATAAGTGGTTCTTAAACTTTTCAATCAGGGATCCAAAACTACTCCTATAATCAACTCTTTATTTAAGACGCTCTTTGACCTAATTTCCAGTAAATAAGTATAGTGCATTGCGAAAGTGTCGGGACAGCTTGATCTCTCTTGCATTTTGTCATGTTATGATGACTACAAGCTTATTTTGTTTGTTTTGGTCTTTCTGTGAAAAATCCCAAAGACACAGACAACTGAAGTGAAAGCAACACAATACATGACTTATTTATTATTATTATTATTATTATTTTGCGTACGTCACTGGACTGCATGAGTTATTACTATCTGGACTCTCAAGCTCCTGACTAATATTTCCCCCCTGTACAGATGGGGGAAAGTGAGCTGTGGATGTCTGCAGCTCCTCCAGAGTAACCAACGGCCTCGAGTCTGTGATCAGTGTTGTCCTTGGTTGAGCTCTGAGTTTGGGAAGACAGCTGCGTTTTGGTAGATTTTCAGTTGTAGACTTTTTTCAGTTATTTATTAAACTGAAGATGTTCAGACACTTTTGCAAGATACTGTAAATATTCCCAGCCAAGTATCTACGAGAACCACAAGCTTAAACAATAGGGCACACCCTTATTTTGAAAGATCATGAATACAGGTCGGCTGTGTTCTCATCTGACCGAAACACGACACGTGCATTTGTGCTGCTGCGAACAGACGCATCACCGGCCCTCGCCTCCCGGTGTCTCACCAACTCTTTCATTAAACACATGCAGACGACAGCCGCACAGCTTTTGTCACTCAGAAGGAATGCATTCTGTCACTGGAGACAACCACCAACAACCCTGCGGTTATTGGGATCGGCAACAACCGTAATGTTTTCCTCAACGCAGTGGTTCTCAACAGGTGGGACGCAAGCTTTTCCTGGGAACACAAAATATGTATCAATGACACTGTAAAAAGATGAATCAATGTTTAATAAAAGATTATTACCATCATTATTGGTAATATATCTCAGTGCTGTGGTCCTGTTATGAAAGTATGGATGTGCTTTACTTTAATCGCAACAATTCTAAAGTGTGTGGGAGTGTGCACGTCCGTCTGTGTGTGTTTGTGTCTAAACTGTCAAATTTCCCCTTTATCATTCACCTTTATGGATAATAAACAAATATATTTTCCTTTTGTTTCTCTCCTGATGTTTATGTATTTTTATATACAATTTTGTAAAAAAAAAAAAATTAAGCATTGCATTTAATGTTGTTGTTAATGACATGAAGAACACTTATTTCTTGATTAACTGATAGATTACTCGATTATTACAATAGTTGCGCGTTGTCTGTGGAAATAGATCCTTTTTTAGTATATGTCAAAAACCCAGTTCTTTACATTGTCATAGAGGTCTCTTCTAAAGTATTTTTCTTTGAGCTCCAGCCATATCCACTGACATGCATGAGTAAATGAGACTTTGCACCTGAGGAAACAAGGAGATCAGAGAACACCAAACACCAGGAGGAAAGAACCAGTTTTATTTGGCCTCGTTGTGCACAAAATTCAATTTCAGTGGAAGCTGCCTCCAAGACTCATGAGATAAAAGGAAAATGGGCCCAAGCACTGGAACTTGTATCTATGGTTCAATATATCAATGAAGCGCTGTGCAGCCTGCTGGGAATGCCCAGGTCCGATTACAGTAACGTGGCCTCTAATCCAATAATAGAACAGCTCACAAGTTAAAGAGGCCACAGCCCGCTCTGCCCGGGACCAAGAAGTCAATAGCTAATTTCTAACATGGGTCACACTGCACAGGTCATTTTCTCTCACTGTTGAAACTTGTCGGACTGAAAATCACGCATTATTGGATATTGTAACTCTACCTAGTCATTTGTCAACGTGTCATGGGCAAGCTTGAACGGAAGCTGGTTACTTCAGCGTAAATAAAACCTCCCATTTTATATAAACCAATTGATCAGTTTTCAATTCCATTATATATGTTTTTCTTAATAGAAGCTGCTCCCTATAGCCTTTAAAGGAAGTGTAGAATGAACATGTCAACCTTAAGCTTATACCTAAAAAAAACAAGTCTCGCTGCCACACATTAAAACCACAACATGAGGAATACGTTTTTAAGTCAATTGTGGTTTTTTTGTCTGAAATTGCATTGCTGTGGATAATAGTAACCAGGTATTTAGCCTCTGTCGTGTCTTCAAACTCTTGATTTTTCAAAATTCCTTTTCTTCAGGATGTGTGTATGTAGTTGGTTTCTGCTTTTATCTGAGGCCAGTTATTCAAAGCTTGGCAATAAAGAGTGTAGGTGTTACTGTTGCAGTTGAAATCACAAAGAGAAGGGAGAAAGATTTGTGCTCATGTTTTGCAGTGTGGGAGTATCAGGCTAATAATTATTGTACTCTATGTAGCTTAGTTGCTTTTTGCAAACTCTAGCTCCTGATTTTTGTATCATAATGCGTTTGTCAAAGTTTTCTGCTGAGGCTATCTATACTGGTGCAGGCATTTCTAATTTGCATCCATACTTCATTATTATTGTTAAATCTGACGGTCTGTCTCTCACTCCAAAACCAGACTAATAGGAGGCGTGAGTGGGACACATGCCATCTCTTGTTTGAGCAGCTTTAAATGTCAACTTTAATCTCAAATCAGAGCTTTTTCCCTTAATTATACAGATAGTCACCAGGTCAAAACACAGGTTGTTTTTCTTAATTGATCTCACTAAATAGGAAAACGTTACTTATGATTTGTATATCCACAAAGTGAGCCTCAGCAAGACTCACAGTAACCACATCATAGTTTTATTGCATTATCCTTTTCTGTCTTATCTCTGCCTCTTCCTGTTCGGACGCCTCTGTTGGCCTGTAAAGCATCTGGGCTGATTACAGCCTAAAAGAGAAAAATAGCAGGTTATTTCTGGCCGTCAGTGAAGATGATCTGTGGAAGCGAGCAAACAAATACCACCTAAGCAGAAGACAAAGGAGGATTGAACAAAATTATATTGACAATGGCCTTTACGCTGACGTGGATACATCTTTATTGTGTCTGTGGATGAAAACGAAGAGGCTTCGTTTCAAACTGTATATTTGAAATGCTCACTCAATCCAGTTTTCTCCAGGGTCATAGAGAATTCTACAGCAATGTTCCATAAAGCTTTTTTAAATGTATAATAATATTTAATAATTATAACGGCTGTATATTGCAGGATTTTTTTATCTCCAAATGTAAATGCATTTGGCCCAGTTATATAGGTATTCACGTTCACTTTTTCATGGGAGTTGTGCAGTTTATTTTCCCCTCCACGGCCCACTCACTACTGACCGTGAACAAGTCTCACATAGGGCCCAGATTCTGTGCTGTGCAGTGGGGTCATGGATCGTCTGGAGCATGATCCTTGTGCCCTCAGAAGCTGACCTCCTGCAACAGAGGAAGACTGTTCCCTCAGCCTCATGACAGGAGGTCCACTGTTTAAAAGCCTTTGCTGTCAATGTACTCCAGCATTATTGTGAGTTATGGTTTCAGTAAAATGAAGTTGTGAGTGGGAGGAGGGGTGCATTTCAGAAAATCTCTAACAATACAATCGGAAGTAATGGTTAGAACATACACAGAACTCAACACATTATTTCAGCTCAAAGATCTTGATTTTGTTTTTTTTGCAATATTCTGATTCAGTATACATTTGGAATAAATGCATCATGTAATAACAGGCATGCTCTGAAGGTCCTGGGTTCGAATCCCAGTCGGAACAAGGCCTTTCTGGGTGGAGTTCGCATGTTCTCCCCTTTTCTGCGTAGGTTTCCTCCAGGTGCTACGGTTTCCCCTACCACTTAAAACATGCATAATAGGTACGAATATAATGAGTGAGTGAATGGATGGTGTTGTTGGGGGCTTTGATGCGCAAATGTGCTCGGCGTCTGGCTTCCGTCATCACTGTGTGTGGAGAGAATGGAACAATATCTGAACTCTTAACTTTGTAAAGCGATTTGGGTCACCTTGGTCTGTAAACTGTGGAAAGTAAATAAAGTACTTTCTTGTGCTTTCTATCTGTCCGTCAAAAAGATGCATCTTCCACCTGTTCTAATCATGGACCAGTTTATATGTATCTTTCATATTATTCTCATGTTGTCATTAAAAGCTGAGGCACAAAAATATCAAAGCACAAAAAATTGGAACTTTGTAATAAAATCCGTCTAACAAGCTCTTTTCATATGCACGTGTTATTTGGCCGTTATGTATTTGCATCAGGATTTTCAAACAGAGGTAAAAAAGTTTTCAAAAGATTGAATGTTTTCTGATGAAGACCATAATGTTGTGGTCTGATTTTCACTCTTTATGCACAAATAAAAAATCTATTATGAAAACAAAGAAAGGCTTGCTGACCTAAACATAAGTACTATCTTTTGTCGGAGATTTGAAACTATTATCAGACTGTATTTCTCATTTGTCATTGTCGTGTGTTCAGGTGTAGCTGCTGCCGGCCTTAAAGATGGTGGTGCTGTCGCTGAAGATCTGCGTCCGCCACTGTAATGTGGTGAAGACGATGCAGTTCGAGCCCTCCACAGCCGTGTATGACGCGTGTCGAATCATCAGAGACCGGGTCCCCGAGGCACAAACCGGGCAAGGTACCAATCACATCTTTCCCTAAGGATTCATTTCGCTGAACTTGAAATACACTTATATCAAGCAAGAACAAGACAAGAAAAGATTGTGCTCTTAAACTGTTTTGTTTATGGTGTTTTGTAATATTTGTATTGTATGTATTATCTTAAAATTGACACATTTCAGGATTAGCAAGTCAATTTTCCAAAAAAATTGAATTCTAACTTCATGTAGATGCTCTTTTTATCTCATTGACTGCCAGCCGTTTTTGATGATTTCACTGTATCTCATGACTCACTTATTATTATTTCCTAAGACTATTTGGAATATGAAACCAGATTCTGAAAGACTGGATTGTCTACTTAGATTAGCAAAAATGAGTTTGTTTCTAGCTATTTTTATTGTCCTGTAATCCCCAGTGGAATAGAGGGTCTCAGACAAATACGTCAATGGCAGTCAATGCGTTAAACTTGTCGACGACTCGCGTGAGCAGAGCCGATTTTCAAATTTTTGAATCTGTTTCAGCGTCAGATTATGGCCTCTTCTTGTCCGACGAAGACCCCAGGAAGGGCATCTGGCTGGAGTCTGGCAGAACACTGGACTATTACATGCTCCGAAATGGGGTAAATGTCCTAATGCGTTTAGGAAACACAGATGCACAAACAGAACATCGCTGCAGCCTCTCTGACCACTGTTTATACTCGGCGCTGTGTGGGAGCCAAGAGGGCACATGCACACAAGGGCTTATCACGGGGGATTTACTGCGACCCCTATGAAGAAGATACACTTGAATGAACAAAAGAAAAGAGCAAATTAGACATGGCAAGTTTATTTGTAGATCACAATTCATACTTACAAGGCAACCCTAAATGCTGATCAAAACAAGATAGATACAATCACACAAGGCATTAACATCATAAATATTTGCAGTACATACAAAAATATAAAATCCCTAAGTTTCATGCACAGCTAAATTGTTTTCAACCTGAATGAAGACATTGTCAGAGAACAGGCATGTCTCACATTTTCAGAAAGATTGTGAAAAAGTGGGATTTTTGAATTTAAAGGTCAAAATACAGTATATTTAAAAAAATCTAACACATTTACAGTCAAAGTTTTTTGGTATGGTGTCTATTACTGAAACTATACAACAATTTACAAATAAAATGGTAAAGATCAGGGTAAAAGATATCTTGCACTACCACTTCAAGAGCAATTGTGTTGTTATTTTTGTCTTAACCTTATCACCTTTTTGCCTGTAATTCTACTACAATGATCTATCACTAGCCTCTTTAGGGCATCATCCCGAAACCCCTCTGCGGTTGTGCTGTTTAAAATAGTTTCCCTCTTCAAATGACCTAAAGGATCCTCAGCTACAACATGTGACCGAGACCAATCATAGCGAACCAAATCTCCTTTATTTTTTGCCGCTGAAAGAAAAAGGGGGAATTTTGTTAAGCTAAAATAAAGTCCGGTTTGTTTACCATGATTTTGTGGCTTTTGTCTTTTGAGCAGGATATTCTTGAGTATAAGAAGAAGCAGAGGCCACAGAAAATCAAAATGTTGGATGGAGCTGTGAAAACCGTAATGGTCGATGACTCTAAGACTGTGGGGGAACTGCTTGTCACAATTTGCAGCAGAATAGGTACATGCTCAGGGCTTTGAGGACATGCACCGCTATGGATATTCATTTAGACGTTCTAATCCTCTCTAATCCTTCTTCTTCTAATGTTGTAGGCATCACAAACTATGAAGAATACTCGCTCATCCAGGAAACGGTGGAGGAGAAGAAGGAAGACGGCATGGGCACACTTAAGAAGGACAGAACTCTGCTGCGCGACGAGAGGAAAATGGAGAAACTCAAAGCCAAACTTCACACAGATGACGACTGTAGGTTGATAGTAGACCGTGCTTTACAAATCTAGACTCTGTGAGTGGAAAGAATAATGCAATCATTAGTGGGGCTGGACTGAAACAATGAAATCCTTTGTCTACTAAATTCAGAGAACCATGTATTATGCAACTGACTATAGTCAAAAAACATTGGGTGTAAAATAACTAATAATTCATCACGGTGTAGTACAAGTGTAGCACAAGTAATTCAAGTGTAGTACATGCGACATCACAACAATCTTGCCTGGTAGCTCTGATATCTTTCAATTTCGTTCATTTGCTATTTTTTCTTTCATTTGGCCAAACCACATGAACAAAATACTGTCACAAAGTTCCACATCTTCTTTGTCTGTCGATATCAACTTGAATATACATTTCTTTTCTCCATAAAGCGTTTAGAAGTGGTGTAATATTCCAAAAACATGGATGATTCTAGCCATTCAGACACAAGAATAATATGGCTGGTTTGTGAAAACGAATCACTGTTAAAGGAGCAGGAGAAGAGACAGGCCTCCTCTCTGACAATGTTTAAAACCAGGTTAAAGACAATTCTGTTTAGCTGTGCATACAACTGAGGGATTTTATATTTTTATCTTTCTTTTTAATGTTCTGTGATAATTTATGATTTTAATGCTTTCTTGTTTTGTTCAGCACTTTGAATAGCCTTGTGTATGAATTGTGCTATATAAATAAACTTGCCTTGCCTTGCCTTAAAAATCTGGCCAAAAGTTGTACTGCACTCTCCCTGATGCAGGTCGCCAGATATGCAGACAAATCCAACTGGGACCATAATAGCTGAGTAAAGAGTTTTGTGAACAACAAATCTATAGCCAACACCTTTTTCAAAGATGGAAATCCTGGTTTGATTCCATGTTTTATCATTAATGATTTGAGAATCATAAGAGCTTTTTTAGTTCTGCGGCCACATGGCACTTTACCAATGAGATTAACTCAGCGTGTCTGGCAACCTGGCTCACAGACTTTCGGATTGGTGAAACGGTGGAGGTAGGAACACCGAAATGAAAACATGTAGGGGCTGTAAAACTAATTTTTAAATCCAAACAACTGTTACCAGTTAAAGAAGTATTTGAAAAGACCATGTTTTATTAATGCATTTTGACAAGTTATGGCATTTAAGAATCATTTGAGATGAAAACATTACATATTGCTACTTCAAATGATTATCTGGAAAAACATTTGGACGTTTTATTTTTCAACATTTCTTTCAAAAAACGTTTCTGCCCCATAGAGTTGTATTGGCCCCTGCCCTCCAACTGAATTAGAGTGAGAGTGGAGAGATGGATCTGGTTTGAATTTTTAAAGCAATGGCTTCTGCTTTTGCCAAATTGCTTTTTTCCTATAGAAATCCTTGTAATGTGGATAAAACAATGCAATGACTAATGCATTATGGGACGCTAAGAAACCATTGAGCTATCCCCAATAATTAGTTTTGTCTGTTTTTGTTTTAGTGAACTGGCTGGACCACAGTCGAACTTTCAGAGAGCAGGGCGTGGATGAGAGTGAAACCCTTTTGCTTCGCCGTAAATTCTTCTACTCGGACCAGAATGTTGACTCTCGAGATCCCGTTCAGCTTAATCTCCTCTACGTTCAGGTAAAGAACATGTTCCCAATGCATGACTTTCCCTCCACACGCACCATAAGACCCAGACTAATGCTCTTTCGTGTGCGATGGCGCCTCTCAGGCCCGGGACGACATTCTGAACGGCTCTCATCCCGTATCGTTCGACAAAGCCTGTGAGTTCGGAGGCATCCAGGCCCAAATACAGTTCGGACCTCACATCGAGCACAAACACAAACCCGGATTCCTGGAGTAAGTCAAGTCAGCAAACGTCAGGCACAGAGATAAACACAACTTATAAGACGTAAAACTGCTTAAACCACAGTTTCATGAAAGAAAGAAATGTTTCCTCAACGTCTTTTCTGTTGTTCCAGCTTAAAGGAATTTCTTCCCAAAGAATACATAAAGCAAAGAGGCGCCGAGAAGAAAATCTTTCAGGTATGGCGCAGTTGCAGTTTACGTTTGCAGTAATGTGTTGTTTTAAAACGGAATGTATTGTGACCTGCAGGAGCATAACAACTGCGGAGAAATGACCGAGATAGAAGCGAAAGTAAAATACGTGAAACTCGCACGTTCTCTGCGCACGTACGGAGTGTCCTTCTTCTTGGTTAAGGTAAACCATCTTTCTGTTTTGGAAACGACTAAATGAAAACCTCAGAGTTCCAAGAAATTCCAGATCAGCAGTTATCCCACATAAGGATTCCTATTGTTAGTTGACAGCTGTAATTTTGCCCATTTGTGCAGAGCTAGGTTACATTCAAGTCCCCCACAAGTTGACCTGAAGAAACACAAAACAGTTGCATATTTTACATGAAAGACCAGGACAGAACCTCTCGTGAAGATTGGAAATAGGCTCATGTTGGGATTAGTCTCTGTGACTTGTGAGCATTAGACATATGTTTTCTATACAGTAGGCAAGGCAAGTAGCACAATTCATATGTTGATGATTCATATATGATGTATGCAATTCTCAGATTATTTATTTGTACTTCTTATCTTGTGCTAAATAAATAGTTACTTATGAATACATTTTTGTATTAAAAGTATATTGGAGAATTTTCCCACATTTTAGGAGGAAACCACCCTCTCGTCTGTTTGAACAACTTGGTCTGGTCTTATTTGACGAGCACGTATCACCAGAATGATTGACATTTGGGAGGACCAATATTCTTGATGATCCACTCGGAAGAAGAAAATCCTCCTGTATAGCTTTGATATAAAGTGTTTGAGTTGCTAAATGGAATCCTTCCTCTTTTGTCATCACTTTCAAACAATATTCTAGGATAAAATGGCTGTATCCTATTTCTAGTTTTTATCCTACTCTTTCACACAGTAAAATAGACGCACCTTTGTTGGTTGCCATTATTCTTCACGTCCAACCAACTTGTAAAAAATATGGAAAAAAACATACAATATCTTGAGTCAAATCTTGTATGAGCTCTGTAGTCTGACCTGTCATATAGACCTCAACTTGGTAAAGAATTAAAATCTCACCATACCTGAAGCTCATTTGGAGACTGTAAGATATTGATATTATTGGTCACTTTCTGCTTTAATCATATATTACTGAGAAAAAACGCACACTCTTACAGCTCATCTGAAACTCGTGATGTCTAAATCTTACCATGCACTGAAATTAATCAGTGACACACGACTGTTAGGTGTTTTATAACCATAACTGTTGATTTATTTGTCCATTTGTCCATCTATAACCTGGGATTTTCTTGTCTGTGTTTTTATTGTTGCATTTCTTGTGTTGAATTGTTTGATTCTAAGATCTGTGTTGGCAAATTCAGCGCTTTTGCAAAGTCCTCCGAGATCACTGCTGTTGTGATTTATGGCCATACAAATTGAATTGAATTGAATGTTTCTGTGCAAACGCTAAGACAAACTCAAGTGTGAAATCATGTTTGGCCAAGTCTCTGTTTTGGTTCAGTGGATATAACTGCCCAATAATGACTGTAAAAATGATGGTGACATTAAAGAATAACTTTGTTGATTTGTACGTTTGTGAAATGTAGATGATGTCTCGCTTCTTTGATCCATGGCCGTGTTTGAAATGCAGCCACAACAACAAAGCTTCCGTATATTTAATGACAATGACAGAGGGGGAGAATACTTTTGAGTGTCCATACCTGTAGGTTTGACCGGCTCCTCATCTGCCGTTTCTCTTTTTTTACTGTGATTACATTTTGATCTCAGGAAAAGATGAAGAGCAAGAACAAGCTGGTGCCTCGGCTGCTGGGCATAACCAAAGAGTCTGTGATGAGAGTGGAGGAGAAGACCAAGGACGTGGTGCAGGAGTGGCCTCTCACAACGGTCAAGAGATGGGCAGCGTCGCCGAAGAGCTTCACTCTGGTAAAAACCCCTGGACTATTTTCATCACGTTCTCATTCAGACAAAAAAATCTGGTTTCAAACTGCTGCTTTCCTTTTACTTTGCTCACTTTGTTGCTACGGTGGCTGAGTGGGTAGCGCTAAGGCCTCACAGCAAGAAGGTTCATTATAGACTGGACTAGACTAGTTAATGAATGTGTTTCTGTGGAATTACACACAGAGTCTTGCTGTATTAAAACAATTATAAAATCTTAAATAGTTGTTTAACAAAAGTGGGCCAATATAGCGACGTGGCTAATGTATGTATTTTCTGAGGCGCAGGAAAGAGCACTGTGATCTATTGTCAAAATAATTGTGTGTTGCAGCCCTAAAATGTTTTCACTTCAAAGAACTTTCTCCAGCAAATATCTGTTTTAGGCCTCCTTGAATAATTATCTGTATCGGTCCTGAAAAAACCTTATCGGTCGACCGCCAGTAGATACTGATATATTAGCCAAATATCAACACTGATAATTGATGCAGTTGAAGCTCATACTCTCTCATTGTGTGATTCAGTACATTCAACATGGACTGTTTTGGTATAATGTGGTCAAAATGATTCTGAGGCTGTTAAATCTTTCTGGTGGTTGTCTTTGTATATGGTGCACGTAGCTACTGGGGAACAGGGGATTTCATTTTTTAACTCGGAATAATAAAAAAAATGGTCATCATTAAATTGTCATTAGTAATGATTTAATGTTGTGTTCACATTAACAATAATAAGAACGAATAATAATAGAAATGGGTTTTTTCTTCGAGAGCACTATTTAATTGGAAATAGTATCCAGTTTAGTGCAGTGACCCCGGGATTTGTTGCGCAGAAATCCTAATATCTGGAATAATTGCCGTGATGATTTTAAACGAATTGATATTTTTCATGTAATGTGTCATTAGTGGAGTTTGGGATTTTATGAAAAATCTTTGTGCGCAGGATTTTGGAGAGTATCAAGAGAGCTACTACTCTGTGCAAACCACTGAAGGGGAACAAATCTCTCAACTCATTGCCGGTTACATCGACATCATTCTAAAAAAGGTATCCAAGAAGATAAAATGGCGGCGAAAGAAAATGTTAACTATTCATAGTTTTTTAGCATTGCATTATTTTGTCCGTGTCTACATTTTCTGTAGAAACAAAGTAAGGACCGCTTTGGGTTGGAAGGAGACGAGGAGTCGACCATGCTGGAGGAGTCTGTGTCCCCAAAAAAGTATGTAAAGCTTCAATATATTTAAAGACAGTTTTTTTCTGATATTTCATTCATTACAGACAAAATGAGGGTAAAAAAATATAGGATTTAACCAAAACAAGCTCATGTGATTCTCTTCATACAGATGATTTGTTAGACATTGTTTGTTTGAAAATTAAAAAACACATTTCCAATTTCATTCTGCATTCATAATAGAATAATCTGGGTCTTTGGAAGGATTTATAAATTATTTGAATAATCAATTACTTACAAATAATCAATAGACTTGTTCCCTCCCTTCCCTGTTTCCCATCGCCCAAAACAAGCTTCTGTCTTCCAGAGGCTCCTCCACAAACACTTCTTGGCTGTTGTCCAGAGAGATGATCATGATGTGAAGACTTTTAACAGCTCTGGGCTCTAGTGAAGGCTCGATCTGAACATTTCCTGATTAGACGACTATTGGTTCATTAATCCTCTGGCCTTGTGTGCAACTCCAGACAATTTTCTTTTACTTTACTTCTTATTTTGGCTGTGCCTGAAGGCAAAAGTCTTTAATTCCACTGTCATGTTGTTAACTAAACAAGGGAAAGGAAAGCGGGGTTAGTTTGTCAGTAAGGTGCAGTGAAGAGGCTCAGCAAAACAAGTATTGTGTTTGGTCGTTTTGGTTCTAGACAAAGAGCTGGACTGAGTGCTTGTTAAAACATTTAGTTGTTTTTATGTATGTCTACTATTGAAGTTGCCATAGTGTTGTCACATTACTAAAATATAAAGTATATTTCAATACTAATACAAATATACATGTCCACAATACTAGTTCTGATAAACATCAATATTCAAAATCTGCTCAAAGAATCTCCTATTTTGTCCTATTTATTGTATTGACACTTTCTAAACTGAGTATTACTAGTTTTAGCATGGATTGATACTGATAAAGGTGCACCAATCAGGATATTTTATCATAGATGAAATGTAAATATATGTTTATAAATATTTTATGTTTCTATTTATTCAATATAAGACAGGGATATGTTATCTTTTTGTAGGCGCTTTTCATAACTATTATTTCAACCTATTCCATTGTGATTTCACTCTACACTCTTCACTTCATGCTTTAATTTTATTAGGCAAAAAAAAAGTTGGCATGGTTACTCACAGGGGTGGGTGTTGGGACTGAAGCGATGGGTCTTGATTCTCCTGTAACTTCCTCACATAGACACACAGTGAAACAGTCGGCTAACATATGCTGATTAGACAAAATCTGATTATCAATACTTTTGTTGTTGTAGCCATTTAATATGTTGCATGAGTCGATGATGTACGTCATGTTTTTCACAACGTGCTAATCTAAATGTTGTGCTTATGTGGTGTCAGGTCCACTATCTTACAGCAGCAGTTCAACCGCATGGGTCGAGCGGAGCACGGGTCTGTGGCTCTGCCGGGGGTCATTCGCTCGGGCTCCATTGGCACCGAGTGTCTGAGTGTGGGCTCCATGCCGTCAGCCCAGCAGCAGATCACCATGGGGCAGATGCACCGGGGTCACATGCCTCCACTGGTATGAAGACCTCCCACTATGTCTCTTTCCTAATCATGGCTGTAATTAATGTTGGCATTGAGATCAGCAGGATCTATAAATATGTGTGTTCTTTATAGAATACTTTATAGTACACTCCCTTTTGAATGTTGTCACCTGTTGAATGGTTAACCTAATATATTAATGATTATATAAAATGGGGACAAATGCAGGAGGCCTAACAAGGAAAACAACATCCTATAATGATTTCACTTGAACTTCTCCCCATTTTTAAGCTCTTGACATGCTTAATAATTCACATATTTTTATAATTTGTAGAGTTCAGCTCAGCAAGCACTAATGGGAACCATAAATACCAGCATGCAGGCTGTGCAAAAGGCCCAGATTGATCTTGGAGAAGTGGACAACCTGCCTCCTATTGGACAGGACATGGTAAGGAGCATATTCTACAGCTTTGAATGTCAAGTAAGAATACCCAATAAATATGTGTAATTTTTTTTTAAATATATATACAGGCTTCAAAAGTGTGGATTCAAAACAAGATGGATGAATCCAAACATGAGATCCACTCCCAGGTGGATGCCATCACCGCAGGAACAGCCTCAGTGGTCAACCTCACAGCTGGTCAGTTCTGAGGAGTTTGATTGAAGAAACATCACAAACTTGCATTTGCTCTGAATGTCTTCTGTTCCGTGCCCAGGTGATCCGACAGACACGGATTACACTGCTGTGGGGTGTGCCATCACCACCATCTCATCCAACCTGACGGAGATGTCCAAGGGAGTGAAGCTGCTCGCTGCGTTGATGGAGGATGAGGTGGGAGGAGGCAATGACCTGATGAAGGCTGCCCGGACCCTGGCTGGAGCCGTGTCCGACCTGCTGAAGGCTGTGGAGCCGGCTTCTGGAGAGGTGCGCTCATTCAAACCACATGTTTCAGTTAAACCAGAGCAGGAGTAGAAGGAAAACGCGTTAGACACTACTGTTTATTCACTTAAATAAAGCCATTTATTGTTGTTTGGATGAGCAGTTACAAAGCCATTTGTGATTATTTTTTATTCAAATGCAATAAATTACTCAGTGAATTTATGAATTTAACTATAATGCGAGTTGTGGGAGAGTGATTCATTTTCTTCATGTTGTTTGACGATGTGGGCCTGCAGCCAAGACAAACTGTACTGACAGCAGCAGGCAGCATCGGCCAGGCCAGTGGAGATCTTCTTCGGCAGATTGGAGAAAATGAGACGGACGAACGGTTCCAGGTAACGCTGAGTTACTTACCGTAGCTGTGCGTTTTTAGAGCACGTGTACTGATTAATATTTTACTGAGCCCTTTATTCTGTGTTGCAGGATGTGCTGATGAACCTGGCCAAAGCCGTGGCCAATGCAGCTGCAATGTTGGTGCTTAAAGCAAAGAACGTGGCTCAGGTTGCAGAGGACACGGTGCTTCAGAACCGGGTTATCGCTGCAGCCACACAATGTGCCCTCTCCACCTCTCAGCTGGTCGCCTGTGCAAAGGTACAGCTCTTATTCACGTGCTGCTAGAGTTCTATCCTTTCATGTTTTCATTAATGGCGAAGTGGCACGCTCTCTGCCAAAACAATTTCCAAGTGGTAACTTGTTTGTTACTTACGTGGCAATAAAAATTATTCTGAGTCTGATTCTGAGCCACAATTCTCTGCTGCAGATAAGACTAAACATGTGTTCCTCGATCAAAGTGCTCTGTAATGTATCTTTTAACTAGAATCTAGATGGATTGAGACGAGTTTGTTTTGAAGTCTGAAGCATAATTTATATTTTACATTAGATGAAGGAGATTCATTGGAGTTGAGCGAGATGCATACTAACAATTAGATACATTAATAAATTGGAGGTTATAATCTCCTCCAACATAATGGCCATACCTGAACGTGAAAGCCAGATCCCGTCAGACCTCTGAAGCTAAGCAGTGCAGGGTCTGGTTAGCAAGGCACATACCGGTTGCCTTGCTTCTGTCAGTGTGCCCCAGTGCAGCTGTGTATGGAGTGAAAGAATAATGATGTGAAGAGTCTTTGAATGTCCACAAATGAGCTATATAAAACAATACAATACTATTTATTCTTGTATAGACATAAATCACAACTGCAGTCATCTCAGAGGGCTTAACAAAACCATTGAAATCACCAACACAGATCAGAGAATCAACAGTCAAGACACAAAAAAAGAATATGGAACACATGTTGATAAATGTCCATATATATTGTAGAATGTTAAAGTGTCCTGGATCATCACCACAGTCCATGTTAGACACCAAGTGTCCAACAGACCCTCCTGCATCGGCAAGGAAAAACTGCAAGAGGCATAGACACAGGTCTGATAATTATTATAATCACTTTCCCTGTTGTTCAGGTGGTGAGCCCCACTATCAGTTCGCCCGTGTGTCAGGAGCAACTGATTGAAGCTGGAAAGTTGGTCGACCGCTCGGTGGAGAGCTGTGTCCAAGCGTGTCTTTCAGCCACTGAAGATGGAGACCTCCTCAAACAGGTGATTGTGTTTTCTACTCGTTCGTTCTACCTGTTCGGTGAAGAATCCCTGAGAATGACCCAGTGTTCTGTGGTGAAGGTGAGCGCTGCAGCGAGTGTGGTGGGCCAGTCGCTGGCAGATCTGCTGCAGCATGTGCGTCAGTACACGTCCAGAGGAGAGCCCATTGGCCGCTACGACCAGGCCACCGACACCATCATGTCTGTGACAGAGAACATCTTCAGCTCCATGGGAGATGCAGGTGAGGGCAAACAAAGAACGGCTCTTCTACAGGGTGCGTTTATTTTTTTGCAGGACAGTTGGAAATTCAGGGAATTGGGAAATTCAGCTTTATATGAAAGAAATTTTAAAATGGAAAAGGTCCAAATGTTATCCCAGATCACTCTTGTTTCATGTGGATTGGCCCAAACCCAAGACTAGAAATCAGGTTTTTGGCAGTTGCCATAGTTACCAGTATATTTTCCTGCAGCCCTTCACCACAAATTTAAACAATATTCTCTTTGTAATGTTGTAATGTCACATAAACATAACACATTAGATTCATTGGCTTTTTCTCACACTGTACTAATTGTGGAGACCTTTATTTCAGTATTTGTATATTTTCATTGTATTTATTCAGTGAGTTTCTGTGAAGACATATACATAAATGGCCATGTTTCCTCCCATGATGTGCCCAGGGGAGATGGTGCGGCAGGCCCGTGTCTTGGCTCAGGCCACGTCAGACCTGGTCAATGCCATGAGGTCCGACGCGGAGGCTGAGGTGGATGTGGATAACTCCAAGAAGCTGCTGGCTGCTGCTAAACTTCTGGCTGATGCAACTGCGCGTATGGTGGAGGCTGCAAAAGTAAGAGCTGATATTCACGCAGGATATTTATAGAAGGTGTTAGATTACAGCTGTGCCGGTTTTGCTGCCGGGAGTCTGGTTCAGTAGTGATGATATGTGCTCATTTAAACCTACTTTTTTATTTTCTTATTCAGTAAAATGTTATTGTCTGTTAATTCTGTAAACACACATGGTCCAGTACCATGTGTTACTCTCTGACATGATGGTGTCTTTCCAACCTTCAGAGATCAGTCATAATAAGCTAACAATTGAGAAATCGCATAAGTAGAGAACTTCCTGTTTCTCTGATCTGTATTTAGATAAAGAGTGTTTTATTCTCACAGTGCCTGATCTATTTTTAACATAAAAGCTGATTTTATTAATAATAAAATTGGGAACATGTTGGTCAAATAGTATCATTGCCTGCTCTTTTCAGCCACTTTGTATTAGTGGATACATTCTTTTCACATTCACTCCTTATAGACTGTACGTAAATGTCCTGACAATAGTGCTCTATAATGTACTCTAAGAACAGGTACATTTCAGAGGAAATACTGTATAATCTAGTGACTGTAAGAGAGCGGTGCATATAACAAACAGAAGGGATCAAATGAGCACTCAAAAGAAGATGATTAAGATGACAGAAATAAGAAAAAAGTCAAATCTTTAATCTCAAATATTTTGGTTTTAAACGGTGGAAGAAGTCTGTGATTAGAAGTGGGTGAGTTCCAGACTAGTATGTACAGTGATGGATGCCATGTTAGCAGAAGTACCTTAACAGTAAGGTGCTTATAATAGACCTTTACACTAAAACAATGCATTTATTTCTGTAGAGGTGTAGTAGTTCTGTTCATTAACCTAAAAACACTTTGCACTCTCTACCCAAATGCATGACTCACAACGGAAAGTGATGTTTGCTTCCAGCCTATAACTTAAAGTGGAATTAATTTGACACACATGTTGTTTGCTGCTGAGGTCTACGTTTTTATGATATAATTTAGTTTGGTAATGATTGATTTAAACACAGACCATTGTATAACACACATTTTAAGAGGTGTCTGAATGTGTATCAAATGGTGAATAAAAAGGGTGATTTGCTGGTTACAGGGGGCTGCAGCCTACCCAGAGAATGAAGACCAGCAGCAGCGGCTGAGGGAGGCGGCTGAGGGGCTGCGCGTTGCCACTAATGCTGCTGCTCAGAACGCCATCAAGAAAAAACTCATTAACAGACTAGAGGTCCGTCAAGTTTCAGAACATGTTGGCATTCTTGGGTAGTTTCACTTTATATTCAAGACTCTGACACATTGGTACAATTTGTATTTGTGTTTATTAAAATCTTTAGAATGCAGCAAAGCAAGCAGCCGCCGCTGCCACACAGACCATTGCTGCTGCTCAAAATGCAGCTGCCTCCAACAAGAACACCGCAGCTCACCAGCAGCTGGTGCAGAGCTGCAAGGTGAGTCGTGGAATCCATGTGTTTGAACACGCAATCTATCTCAACACGGATCCTTTGACCTGTATTGGTAATATTTTTTTGATGTTTAGGCTGTTGCAGATCACATACCACAGCTGGTTCAGGGCGTGCGTGGAAGTCAAGCTAAACCAGAAGATCTCAGTGCTCAACTGGCCCTCATCATTGCCAGTCAAAACTTCCTACAGGTGTGCTGTTCTTCAGTATAACTTGATTATACTCCTACTTTGTAAATGTCTCACTCGAAACGAATGATTCTGAATCTTGATTCTCTCCAAACTTGTTGTGTACATGTTTGATGTCTGTTTTTTAAGCTCACATTTCATTAATACTTCTTACAGCCTGGAAGTAAGATGGTGACGTCAGCAAAGTCCTCCGTTCCCACAGTGACCGATCAGGCTGCAGCCATGCAGCTGGGTCAGTGTGCCAAGAACCTGGCCACCTGTCTGGCAGAGCTGAGGACTTCTGCTCAGAAGGTAAACAAGAAAAGTGACTCATGCCCTGGGTCATTTTGAATAAGCACCAACCATTCTTTAGTCAGGTCCTTGCGTTTGTCCACTTTGTCTAAGATACCTTTATGTTTGTGTTGTCTGCGTTTATTTAATGCACAATAAGAGAGCAGTCTTTATGATTAAATTACAGGCTCATGAAGCCTGTGGTCCTATGGAGATCGACTCTGCCCTCGATGCCATTCAGACTCTACATAACGAGCTGCAAGACGCCAGGATGGCCTGTAGTAGTGACCAGCTTAAACCGCTTCCGGGTGAATCGGTACAATTTTTTTTTCTGTTTCTTTAAGCTCAACATTTTTGTTTTTATTTACTCTTAAACTGTGTTTTTAACTTCAGTTGGAGAAATGTGCTCAGGATCTGGGCAGCACCTCAAAGTCAGTTGGTTCTTCTATGGCCCAACTGTTGACCTGTGCAGCCCAAGGAAATGAGCATTACACTGGTAAGAGAGGCTTATTGTTCAAATGTTCATAGCTTTATTCTTCTAAAAGTTGAGCGAAGGTGCTTCTCCGAGACAACAGGTCGGACTCAGGGCCAGATATACCTCATTAGCCTGGTCTGACTTGCTCTCATCATCATTTAAATGACCTTGCATTGTTGAAAGTGTTGGTCTTGCCGTACTAAACTACCATTTTGTAATAAGGCATAGCAGCCAGAGAAACGGCTCAGGCCTTGAAGACGCTCGCACAGGCGGCCCGTGGTGTCGCTGCTTCCTCCTTAGACCCCAAGGCCGCAGTTGCCATGTTGGATTCTGCTCGAGATGTTATGGAGGGTTCCGCCCTCCTCATTCAGGAAGCTAAGGAGGCACTTGCTTCACATGGAGATGCAGAGAGTCAGCAGCGACTGGCCCAGGTTGGTTTTATACTGTGTTGTCTGGATGTAGATGGTATAGATTCTTGTACCGAAATTGTTTTTACTCATATTTACAGGTGGCCAAAGCTGTGTCCCACTCTTTGAACAACTGTGTGAACTGCCTGCCTGGTCAGAAAGATGTAGATATGGCTCTCAAAAGTATTGGAGAAGCTAGCAAGAAGTTGCTCATTGAAACGGTAAATGATTCAGAAATAAATGCATTATATTTAATTAAATGTTTAATAATAAGATACATACATTTCTTGTTACCTACAGATTCCACCTGCTTCCAAGTCCTTCCAGGATGCCCAGAGTGACCTGAACCAGACGGCAGCCGACCTGAACCAGTCCGCCGGGGAGGTGGTGTATGCCTCCAGAGGCTCCAGCGGACAACTGGCCGAAGCATCCGGGAAGTTCAGCCAAGACTTTGATGAGTTCTTGGACGCGGGCATTGAGATGGCTGGTCACACTCAGGTAGCTCACCGTACAATATACTCAATCCATGAAACCTATTTACCTTTGGGGTAATTGAGACTTTTTTCAATTGACAAAAATGGCAGAAAAAGGATGACCAAGTACAAGTGATTGGGAACTTAAAGAACATATCCATGGCATCCAGTAAGCTGCTTCTGGCTGCTAAAAGTCTGTCTGTGGATCCTGCAGCTGCAAATGCCAAAAACCTGTTGGCAGCTGCAGCAAGGTATTGAATATGATCTATTATTTCACAGTACTTTTAGTGTAATAGAATCACATAACTGAGAATTTGTTTTACTTTCAGGGCAGTCACTGATAGCATCAACCAGCTGATTACACTCTGCACTCAGCAGGGTCCTGGGCAAAAGGAGTGTGACAATGCTTTAAGAGAGTTAGAGGTGAAAAGACTTCCATTACAAGCTCCATGTTGAACTGCAAACTGTGATGCCATCACAAACTCTGCTTCTCTCTCAGGCTGTCAGGGGGATGCTGGACAACCCCAATGAGCCAGTCAGTGACCTGTCCTACTTTGACTGCATTGAAAGTGTCATGGAGAATTCCAAGGTAAATGGAGCAGACTGGTGCCTTCCTCAGTCTGGGCATCAGACTTCACAGTGTCTGTCTCTAGGTCCTTGGAGAGTCTATGGCCGGTATTTCTCAGAACTGCAAGACTGGTGATGTGCTTTCATTTGGAGATTGTGTTGGATCAGCCTCAAAAGCGCTGTGTGGCCTCACTGAAGCTGCAGGACAGGTGAACCTTTTTATAATCTGACATGTTTGCCCCTTTAGAATGATGTGGTAACTGAAGTTAATTTCCTAAAGGCGTCCTACCTCGTTGGCGTGTCCGATCCCAACAGTCAGGCTGGGCATCAGGGACTTGTGGATCCAATTCAGTTTGCTAAAGCCAACCAGGCTATTCAGATGGCCTGCCAGAATCTGGTGGACCCAGATAGCAGTCCATCCCAGGTACTGAGTTTAAAACACAGAAACATCACAGATAAAAGGTAACAAACATTGATCCTTTACATTTGTCTCTTCTAGGTTCTCTCAGCTGCCACTATAGTTGCCAAGCACACATCAGCTTTGTGTAATGCTTGTCGTCTGGCTTCATCAAAGACAACCAACCCGGTTGCCAAAAGGCACTTTGTCCAGTCAGCCAAGGAGGTGGCCAACAGCACAGCTAACCTCGTAAAGACCATCAAGGTATACTTTGATCAAATGTATGTGTCAAGTTTTTGATTGACTCATAAACAAAAGGTTTGAAAAATGATCAGACGTTTCATCTATAGACATTTAATTTTGATGAAGGATTACTTTTTACTTTTGTTTGATTCATATGTGTAAGAATGTTTACTTTGTTGTTATTTCCAGGCGTTGGATGGCGATTTCTCTGAGGAGAACAGGAGCAGGTGTCGTGTTGCCACTACTCCGCTCATTGAAGCTGTAGAAAACCTAACCACATTTGCTTCCAACCCGGAGTTTGCCAGTGTCCCTGCTCGGATCAGTAAAGAGGTATGACTGCAGCTGTGTGGACACGACTCCTAGTGAGAATCTCATGTTCTGTCTGAATGCTCTGTAGGGCTCTGCGGCTCAGGAGCCCATCCTGCAGTCAGCTCGCTCCATGCTGGACAGCTCAACTCATCTGCTGAAGACTGCTCGTTCTTTAGTCATGAACCCTAAAGATCCTCCCACATGGTCTGTTCTGGCGGGCCATTCCCGCACTGTGTCAGACTCCATCAAAGGCCTCATTACAGCCATTCGGTTTGTACATGCTGATTATTAAGTGGTTTTCAAAAGGCACTTTTTTTTTGTCTTCTATTACAGTTTTTAGCATTTGTATTAGCAAATGTTTGGGGTATTTTGATCATTTCTTCTAAAGCCGGCACTACAAAATGCCAATGCCCAGGTATCCATTACTTTGAATAATAATCATTTTTTTCATTTACTAACTGATCTAATCTTTATAGAATAATGAGTTTTCCTGAAGGCAAAGCTGGTAAAAGACGTGTGCGACTGGTGTAATAGTCTGTGCTGAGTGCATCATGCCAGGTTTTACATGTTGCTTAGCAACCAGACCAGATCGTGCATCAGCCTGTTTATCCATCATTCTCTCGCATCATGAAGAATCTTATTATCTTTATCTTGTACTGTACGTGTCCATGTACGTGTATCCATTACTTACTCTGAGGAAGATAGAAGTATACTGTCGAAAGATGTCAAGGCAATAACATCGCTAACTTACTATTATAGAAGAACCAAATAAACTTATTCTACTAAGAAGACGAGATAAGCCATCCTAAACCTTCATAGTTTATACTTGGAAGATCAGTCTGCTTAGTACCTTTCCTGAATGAAGTAGTGTTCAACATTGTCTGAGTGAATGCCCCTGCCAAAGATGTGACCTCACACTGTTCTATCTGTAAACTACGTGAATATTATCCATAAGTCTTAAACTGGACTCCTGTGCAGAGAATTGTTGTTTCTTTGCCTTAATCTTCCACAGGATTCTTGTTGGAGAATCTGATGTGTGCTTTGACTTTGTCTTCTTGGATCCATGCAGCTGACCCATATAAGAAACATCCTTGACTTAGATATGACATGGCTTATTTAACTTTGAAATGTAACTTTGAAAATAATGTTTATTAATTTGAATGTCCTTTGAAATTTACCGAGGCTTTAAATCCAATTTTGTGGCCCACCTTGGTCTTTTTTCTGAGCTCAACCTCGCAGGTTATTTCAGCAGATGAAAGCAGTGAAATGAGAAACCATTTGAAGAGGGGTCATATAAGGAAAACCTTGTCTGCAGCTCATCTGCCTCTTCCTGTGTCAACATTTACTTCTCCTGACTTTCTCTTCTCTGCTTTTCAAATGTTTTCTTCCTCTGCTAATACTGTAGTTTTCTCCTCTTCCTGTTCTTCGTTTATTCTCAGGGACAAAGCCCCCGGCCAGCGGGAGTGTGACTCCTCCATAGATAACATCAACAAATGTATCCGGGACATAGAGCAGGCCTCTCTGGCAGCCGTCAGCCAGAACCTGCTCTGCAGAGACGACATCTCACTGGAGGTACGACTGGCCATGCGCTTTAGAACGATGACAACTCTCACATGCTCAACATGATAGTGAAAGTAATAAATATACAATATCTTACCAAAAACCTTGTTTTACTGGTACGTTTTTATAGAGCTATTAATTAGCTTTGAGGCTGTGTCACTTTTGAAATTTGCTGAAATACAGCTGTAATTTGTCAAACCTGAATGTCAATGAATTGTTCCAATAGATTAATACAATCTTTGTAATTGAAATTGATGTTTCTTTTTCAAACAGCTTTTTTTTTTTTAAATAGCAGTTTTTTCTTGCTCAACATCGCAGCTTCCTCCACTTTTCACTATGATTTTACCTTTTGTATAACAGCAACAGCCAAATGGATTTTTGTCTGCCGCTTTCCCCAGGCTCTCCAGGAACAGCTCACATCCACCGTGCAGGAAATTGGCCACTTAATTGACCCCGTTTCCACAGCAGCCAAAGGCGAAGCTTCTCAACTAGGACACAAGGTAAAATCTATTTTCTTTAATGTGTTGTGACAAAATGAAAATGTGCAGGTCCCATAATGGGACATCTACAAAACAACAGTGTAATAAACAAAATGAAAATCCAATTCTACATTTATATTCCATCATTTATGTAATGTAATTGGGTTTAAATAAAAGGGAAATCATACACTTGATATAATGCAGTTGTTTCCTTGTCTCAGGTGACCCAGTTGGCGGGTTACTTCGACCCCCTCATAGCAGCTTGTGTGGGGCTGGCCTCTAAACTCAAAGACCACCAACAGCAGATGACTTTTCTCGATCAAACAAAGACCTTAGCCGAGTCTGCTCTTCAGATGCTCTATGCCGCGAAGGAGGGAGGAGGGAACCCAAAGGTAAGATCTCACCCAGAAGTGTTCAATCTCCTAGTTTGATCTCCCTGTGGGTCACTCAATGGCTTTTGTAAGTGAGGGGAGTCGGCCACGAACATTTCGCACCTATGAAGGACATCTGCGCTTGAACTTGTTAGATGACGTGAGGTTTGACTGTAGGCAGCAGCGATGCGTTTTGGTGTTTTGTGAACACACCTGTCTGGTAAACTCAAAGATAAACGCCATCCATTCCCGTTCAGCATCAGCCAGGCCTCTGTGACCTCTGTGACCTCTGAGGTCTCTGTGACCTCTGTGACATCTGTGACCTCTGAGGTCTCTGCGGCCTTTGAATGCAAAGTGTGCACGCAGAGTCCAGTAAAACCAACTGGCATTTCTGATCGCTGCAATAAGGCCTGATTGTGGCTTTTTCTGTCTGTGTTACAGTATATCATATCCACCCTCTCTCCTCCTCAACTCAACCTAAAAACCTGCAGCAAAAATAACTTAATATGATCACAAACGTGTTTATTGCAAACATGTGGTTTTCTCTTGGATTATTGGTGTTTGTAATGTACCTTTGCAGCCACCTCTGCACCTGAAGCAGTAGAAAATAGCACTAGTAATCTTAAATTGTACTAATGTTAAGCATCTACTGGATGTAACTTAGGGATTATGTTCATTAATTCTTTTAAGCAGTGTAGTTTAGATGGTACAATTTACATTTATTTGTTTTTAATATAAATACAAAGTTTTTGTCAAGTCAGTTTTTTAAAGGAGCTGCAATGATTACATTTCTCCACCAGATTTCTAGCCAAACTGATGTTCACGTTTCGAAACAGTTATGATACAATAGCAAGAAGAGCCTCAGTGCTTCACATGGCTCCATAACTCCATCACTACAAAAGCCCATCTGTTTTTGCATGGGGACTGATGATTTGCTATTGCAAAACCGAGTTAAAACTGAGATAGACTTATTGTCGTGGTTGCCAGGAAAGTGGATTTTGGTTAGATCGGATCTACCCCAGGTCTAAAAACAGTTTGAAACTTCAAAGACCCATATCATAAGTCTAATATTGAGTGCATGCACTTGTTTGACCTTCAGGCAGTCCACACGCATGACGCCATAGCAGAGGCCACACAATTGATGAAGGAGGCCGTGGATGACATCATGGTGACTCTGAACGAAGCTGCCAGTGAAGTGGGATTAGTCGGAGGAATGGTGGAGTCTATTGCAGATGCAATGGCCAAGGTGAGTGTTAAAAAGTTGATAGTTCTTATCATCCATATCACAGATGTAAGAATATCATCATTTATTGTATTAACTCCCCAGCTTGATGAAGGTACTCCTCCTGAACCCGAAGGCTCTTTTGTGGATTATCAGACAAGCTCTGTGAGATATTCAAAGGCTATAGCTGTAACAGCCCAAGAAATGGTACGTCTTATAATGTCGGCAGGAAACTCCTGTCTATATTTCTGCATTAAAGTAGGATATATATTTTCCTTTAATAAGAATATTCTAACTTTGTGTGTGCATTAATCAGATGACAAAATCTGTGACAAGTCCGGATGATTTGGGAGCCCTGGCCTCTCAAGTGACCGTGGACTACAGCCAGCTGGCTGTTCAGGGCCGACTCGCTGCTTACACAGCAGAGCCAGAAGAGGTGAGATGTCAAATTATGTCAAAGGAGATGGTGTTGTTTTATTTCAAAATCAAAATCATTTCTGATCATGTCTTGTGCTTAGATTGGGTTTCAGATAAAGACTCGCGTTCAAGACCTAGGACATGGTTGCATCTACCTGGTCCAGAAAGCAGGATCCTTACAAATCACTCCATCTGACAGTTTTACCAAGAGGGAACTTATAGAATGTGCTCGAGCAGTCACTGAAAAGGTGACTTTTCTTCTCTCTCTCTGTGTGTGTGTGTGTGTGTGTGTGTGTGTGTGTGTGTGTGTGTGTGTGTGTGTGTGTGTGTGTGTGTGTGTGTGTGTGTGTGTGTGTGTGTGTGTGTGTGTGTGTGTGTGTGTGTGTGTGTGTGTGTGTGTGTGTGTGTGTGTGTGTGTGTGTGTGTGTGTGTGTGTGTGTGTGTGTGTGTGTGTATTATTTGAATAATTGGAGGTAAGTGGAGGGTTTCCTCTCCACATTCTTATTCTCCTATATTTAGGGTTAGAATTTACAGATTTTCTTTACAGATATCTTGGGTTAGTGTTGGCTTTAATAGGTGCATGTTGTGCTTGCAGGTATCATTAGTGCTTTCAGCCCTTCAAGCAGGAAACAAGGGCACACAAGCCTGCATCACTGCAGCCAGTGCTGTGTCTGGGATTATAGCCGACCTGGACACAACCATTATGTTTGCTTCTGCAGGCACGCTCAATGCAGAGAACGAGGAGTCTTTTGCTGATCACAGGTGAGTCCTACTGTAATAATGGCGTAGTGTCCACAACCTGACCCTGGTCAATTCAAAACTTTTCAAAACTGATTTTCATCTTTTCATCCAGAGAAAACATTTTGAAGACAGCCAAAGCTCTAGTTGAGGACACAAAGATGCTGGTGTCTGGTGCTGCCTCTGGACAGGACAAGTTGGCACAAGCTGCTCAGTCCTCGGCCAAAACCATTACACAGCTCACGGATGTGGTTAAACTGGGAGCAGCGAGCATTGGTTCAGACGACCCAGAGACTCAGGTCCTTAGCATTCAAGTAAACAAGTTGTGCCCATGGGGGTTTAGTTGGTCTATAATTATTCTATATATGCTGTCAGTTTTATTTACTTCATAATTTAACACATGCTTGATTTTAGGTTGTTCTGATAAATGCTGTGAAAGATGTTGCAAAAGCTTTGGCTGAGCTCATTAGTGCCACCAAGTGTGCGGCGGGGAAAGCAGCCGATGATCCCTCTATGTATCAGCTCAAGAGTGCAGCTAAGGTGAGCCAAGAAACACTCACAATCTTTTCTTAAATGGGTAAATATTTTGGATATTGCATTGAACTCAAGCAAATATATACATATATAAAATACTCTTTTAGTTTAAATCGGACTGCCATTTACAATAGACAATACAATTAATAGAACAATCTTTTTGTGTAATTTAGTTTTGAAACATGATATATGTACTTTACATGATTGCCTTTAATAGAACGAATTGCTAAAAATAAGTTTAAGTTTAAGTTCTGCGACCCCCACATTGGGAACCACTGATTAAGTTCATTTAAACTGTAAAACACTTTTTAGTTTGAAAATAGCTGATCTAAAGATGTAGCAGCGTCATGCATGTGAAACTAGTGATAGAACCGAACAGGGATTTTAGTACAAAGTTTAAGATAACTTTTTGTTTTTAAAAGTGGGTACCTCAGCTTGGACAATATTTTTTTTATAAATGTGTTTCTTTCTTCTGTGCGTAGGTCATGGTGACTAATGTGACGTCTCTTCTGAAAACGGTGAAAGCTGTAGAAGATGAGGCGACCCGCGGAACCAGGGCCCTGGAGGCCACCATAGAGTGCATTAAACAAGAGCTGGGGGTGAGGAGAAACAATGGAAACAATGTCCAGGAAAAAGCATGCAGCTATAACATAGTTTTATTTTATAGGTGTTTCAATCTAAAGACGCTCCTAATAAGACCACCACTCCTGAAGAATTTATCCGCATGACTAAGGGCATTACTATGGCAACCGCTAAAGCTGTGGCCGCTGGGAACTCAGGTCGACAGGAAGACATCATCCACACCGCCAACCTCAGCCGCAAGGCCATCTCCGACATGCTGACCACCTGCAAGGTTCTTCAGTTTATATTGATGTTGATTTTCTAGTAAATGATGTTGTTTATGCCTAGTTTGATATGAATGTGACGAGGGAATGAATGCATGGCGTTGGTTCCATCATCACCGTGTGGAGAGAATGGAAACAAATCTGAACTCTGAACATTGTAAAGTGCTTTGGGAGACTTTGGCTTGTAAAATGTGCATATTTAAATAAACTTACTTACTAGTTTTTCCAAATGCCATAATCCTATATTTACAGCAAGCGGCGTACAGCCCAGAGGTCAGTGAGGAGGTAAAGAGGAGAGCCTTGACGTTTGGAAGCGAGTGTACAACAGGATACATCGACCTGTTAGAACAGGTGCTATTGGTAAGATGAAAAGAGACATTGACAGAACATGCGTCTCTGTTGTAATGTAATGCACATATGTTGTATCACAATCCTTAGGTCCTGCTGAAGCCCACAGCAGATCAAAAGCAACAGCTGGCCGTCTGCTCCAAGCGAGTCGCGGGGGCGGTCACAGAACTTATCCAAACAGCAGAGGCCATGAAAGGTTAGATTAACAGTATAACTAGCCAAGATAAGAACGTGTTTATTTGTGAAGAAATGTCATTGTTGTAGCGCACAGAACAGTTCGGACACAAGGACCACTCCAAAGTATAGCTGAAGTATGAAACTATAATTACAGTAAAGTACATTTGAGTTGCATTTGTGTTTTTTTTTTTTTAAACAAAGGTTCAGCGTTTCTCAGTTTACTTTCAATGTAACTGTGGACAGGAAATGTGAAAAGTATAATGATGCTACGAGTTTGTGTTGGTAGTTGATGGAAATTACAGTACATTTATTGGGTTATATTTGTGTCCTCCTTTTTTGCCACAGACGGAGGTAAGTGAATAATTATAAAATCTGTCATTTGTAAATCCAAGCACATTATTTCATCCACATTGTGAATATCACTCCTATTGCTTTGTTTCATCTGACACTGATTAACAATCCATTTTCAATCAAATTTGAAGTGAATTGCAGTGTTCTCACAAGTTATGCATGGATTTGATTCATTTATGCACTTTTGTCTGTGGGCTGTTTATTTTTGTTAGCATGACCCACTGATTTGTATGTTTGATACACTTCCATGTAATATGATATGTTTTCATTCATTCAGGGTCGGAGTGGGTGGACCCTGAGGATCCCACTGTGATTGCAGAAACAGAGTTGCTCGGAGCAGCTGCATCCATTGAAGCTGCAGCGAAGAAGCTGGAGCAGCTCAAACCACGAGCTAAGCCAAAGGTATGTGACGCTTTCACTAATGATCCAAGACATGTGACAGTAGAAACATGGTGTTTGACTTTGTGGGCCTTCTCACACTGCACTTACTGAGTGTTTGCTGGCAGCTCTGCAGAAAGCTTGTCTCATGTGTTCTCCCTTTTGTTCAGACACATTCCCATCAGCCCCAGTGTTTTAATGCATTAATCCCAACCCCCTCCCTCCCCTCCTGCCCCACCACCGGCGGCCTTCTCTGCAGGGCTCTGTCTGATATGTTTGATATATTAGGTTGTTAATCAGTCCCAACTATATATCAAACATATTCCTACAGTGTCCCGCTCTGTCTACAGACGTTTGCTCTGTGTCCTTGTTTGCACTTGTGTTAGATAGTGATTCAGTTATAAACACTGTGTTTTAAACAGCTAGTTTAAATATTCTGTTTTTTTATTGTCTGTGCATCTGCTTTTCTTTCTCTTTTAGCAAGCAGACGAGTCTTTAAACTTTGAAGAACAGATTCTGGAGGCTGCAAAGTCCATTGCTGCAGCTACAAGTGCCCTTGTCAAGTCTGCTTCAGCTGCCCAGAGAGAGCTGGTGGCTCAGGGTAAAGTTGGCTCGATCCCCGCCAACGCTGTGGATGATGGACAGTGGTCTCAAGGCCTGATTTCTGCTGTAAGTGTCCTTTTATGATTGTGAATTTTACACTTTAGTGCTGTGTAATATCTTGGGCCCCATATATAAGCTAAAAAAAAATTCATGGATATCCCATTTACAAATATGCAATGTCTCTAATTATTAAATGAATCATACATGTTTTTATTTTGTATTTGTAATAAACTGAGCTGAACTGATGTCGACTTTCACTCTGTATAGGCTCGCATGGTGGCAGCAGCAACAAGCAACTTGTGTGAAGCTGCAAATGCGTCCGTGCAAGGCCAGGCCAGCGAGGAGAAACTCATCTCCTCAGCCAAACAGGTGGCGGCCTCCACTGCCCAGCTGCTGGTCGCCTGTAAGGTCAAAGCCGACCAGGACTCTGAGGCCATGCGCAGACTACAGGTTGGATAATCCAGCTGCATTTCAAACTTTCACACCAGTTTCATATACAATCTCTGAATGTCAGTTCTAAACACAAGTACCCTCTCCTCAGATTGCTGGAAATGCTGTTAAAAAAGCTTCAGACAATTTGGTGAGAGCAGCCCAGAAAGCTGCTTTTGACAAGGCAGATGAAGACAATGTGGTCGTCAAGACAAAGTTTGTGGGTGGAATAGCACAGGTAATGTTGTTGTGTGCACCATTATTTTGTTCATGTGGCTAGATTAGCAATGTCCACTTAATTCATTAAAGTATAATTATGATTTCATTGATCTTTCAGATTATTGCTGCTCAGGAGGAAATGCTTCGGAAAGAGAGGGAACTTGAAGAGGCAAGAAAGAAACTAGCCCAGATCCGACAGCAGCAGTACAAGTTCCTGCCCAGTGAGCTCCGGGAGGATGCGGACTAAAGCTCCTGCAGCTGGTGCTGAATTGAAGAAGCACATTTGTGTCTTTGTACAACCAGAGTTGTACTCCCTGTACACGAACACAACCGAACACTACAAAAATCTCTATTTTAACACCGCATACTGAGCCCCTAAACAACATTACGACTTACAAGACTTAAGCTCAAGACAAAAGTGATTGTTTAAAGCAAAACTACACTTTGACTGATGCAATCTCAACCCGAATGTGACGGTCCTGGGACAGACCCTTACGACACCTGTGCCCACGCGTTTGTCCTTGAGCCACTCTCTTACTGTTGCAGCTGTAATTTCTAACCTGAAAATGAAGAAGTGATTGTAAAGCGAATGTCGTGCAAGTCGTTCCACTGCATCTGCTCGGTACTGTTCTAGAATGAATGTCAGCTCTCGTCACACTCACCGTTTAGCACCTTAATTCAGTCACAATTTTTATCTTTATGAGTAACCCTGATATAAAGTCAGCTTATTTTTATATCCGTGTTACTTGAACCAGTGTGCGGAATCTGCTGGGCAAGCGGCGATTATACTTTTACCTCCTGATATAACATTGACCTGAGTTTGTCTTATGCTTTTTCCTAGATAACAAGACATTACTATATATTGTTTTCAGATATTTTAAGTGTCCGTGTGGGACGCCAAAGCTACTATTTGAAGGAATATTTATTTCATTTAAGAAATCTTCAGAATAAATATTTTGTGTACCATTTTTACTGCATAGACCTATCAAATCACCGACGAGGCTGTTGCGTTGTACCAAAAGATAGTGACGCAATAACTTAATGGTGCATAAGGGGGCGACATTGTGTACCCCATGCATGGAACCGCATGAAATGACTGGTAGTTCTATGGAAAAATAACACTATCAAACTGTTTTATGTTGATGCTCGTGTCTACTTACTGAAAACTACCGTAACGTGCAAGCAATATTCATCAACTCAAACAATAATTTGACCTAAAATAACTTCTAATCAAATTAAATATTAAATCATACGAGCAATGAGTTGACACAAAATTTAAATAAAATCATTTCAATGCAAAACTATCCATTAGATCATTGTGGATGTTCAGAGTATCTCACACAATCTCTTAAAGTGTCAGCTGCATTTCTGTGCAATAGATTTTTTTACTTTAGAGATGTCGCTGTAGGAGGATACAATGGTCTACTTTGTCTTACATTCTTGTCAACCTTTAAACAGGAAACTGGCTCCTGCGATGAAAAATATGCATGTTTTTTTTCTAACATTTACAATTTCAAAATCTCAAAAAGAACACTTATCCACGATCCACCGTATTCAAACTCTGTGGTTATTACATTTGTGTGTAATATATTGAGTGTGGGGATTGTACTGTAGTGGTGTTCTTATTAGTGCCTTTAGTCACACGGCGTCCGGACCTCATCTCAACAATGGATGTCTGGTCCCTTTTTGTTCCTCAAAGTGCTTAAAGCCTCAAGTTTTTAAATACAATTCCCGTTTGTTTTTGTGGGAATGGTGGAGGTTTGTCAGTAACAAAATGTGTTGCTATTTCGGAAGTACCAAAACTTCTGAGGATATTGTTGACACAGGTTTGTTCTGCCTTGCCCTGGCATGCACCATAGTGTCTGCTCTTTGTGACAGCCGGGGGATTCTGTCACCTGCTTCATGAAGTCCATTCTAAAGTCAGTTTCCGAATGGGCTTTTCCTGATCTTAAGCCTTTAGATGTGACGAGAATATTTTAATAAATGTGTACAACTGTTACAAAGTTGTGGTACATTTCAAGAGTAAGTGAAGTGTTCTATTCTCTTAATGTATACATCATACAGGTATGAAGTACAACAATAAGTGAAATGTTTAGCTTAAATTATATTTATCTGGCTTGTGTAAAACTATTTTTTTGTATTCGCTGAAAATAAAGCATTTCATTGTAACATTTTGTTGCTTGTGTTTTTGTTTCTGCAGCAGTTTCAGTGTTATAAATATCACTCTAGTGTATGTTACCTTCATCTTGTCACTGTGGAACTACAACTGATATATAGAGGTTAAAGTTACATTAGTTGTACATAGGTTAAAGCTGAGGTACCTAACTTTCAAACCACAATGAATTGAAGGATATAAAATAATTGGAGTCTCGTTTTCACATATATTGTTTGATCTCCGTTACATCTTTAGATCAGCACTTTCAGAGAGAAAAGTTTAAAAAGTTCAAACTTCACTTTGCCAATCAACAAAAAAGATGTATGTTTATGATTTCACTTTATTGTCCATGAAGGTAAATTAGTCTTGGGTTCACAGTGCATAGAACACAAACAAGACACTCAATTCTCAATCTGCACAATTTCAACAGAAAAATATAGCTATGTCGTAATATTGCACCATCTTATTAAAGAACAGCAGCAAAAAGTGCCAAAATACGGAGCATACCGACATAAGATCGCAGTCAAAACACAAACTATAAACAACAAGATAAGGAAACATTGCACATGCCCTTACAAAGTACGTACCATATTTCACATTGTACTAAACGTAACGCATCTTTGGAAAATATAATTATTATTTATATAACGCATACAATTTTGGTGTAACTGTATTTATTTTTCTTTCACCCCACACGTTCATGACAGGAGCAAGACGCCGAACACACCCCCTAACTATCACAGCCGTTCACTCTATCATTACAGTCAGACCATCCGTAAACTCCGGTCAAGTATCAAAAATGAGTGTGATGGATTGGTAAGATCAGGCTATTCAGACCTATAGTAGATGTTTTTAGTGGTACGGGAAACCGGAGCACCTGGAGGAACCCTACACAAGTACAGGAAGGACACGCAAACTCCACACAGAAAGGCCCTGTCTGGAGGCGGAAATGAACATAGGACCTTCTTGCTGTGCCGCTATTGCCTTTCCAGCTTTTCTATTTGTATAAAACCTATTTTGATGACGTTTAATTGTATAACATGTTCCTAGATTAAGATTAAGAGATCCTTTAATCTTATACATCCATCATTTTAGTCAACTGCGGCCATTATTAATATGGTATTTTAATAACTTTGACATTTTAAAAAAACACTTTCTTGTCTCACACACTCCATGACTTCATCCCTATATTTTCGCATCCCCATCATTTAAGTGACAGGAGACGTTTTCCTCTAGTCAGCGTTAAACCTGATGCTGCACTGAGTTGAGGCTCATTCTAAATTTGTCCGGGTCTAAAACTTGAAGGGGCAAAGTCAACTACAGAAGTTCAGCTGTTCCCTCGTCTTCAAACCTCCCACCACTCAACTGCCCAGTTTAAATATAGGAAACATATTCAACTCTGCAATCTACTTTCTCTATGTGGCTTTTGAGAGAAGGAGTCAAAGCTGGCATCAAAATTTGAGGCATTGAATTTAGTGTGAGCTGCAGTCAAATATGAAGACATCCGATCCCTTGATTTTACGACTTAAATCTAATAATATTAATGGTCAAGGCATATAGAGTTACTGATGACTGAAGCAGACTACATACCAGCAGCAAGAGCCACTCTGTCACTTGTTCCATAACAGGAGCAACATTCAATGACACCTTTGCCTGGTTTGTTACAGCTGACATTGAAGTACAGAAAGCAATTTAGATATTAAAGAAACATAAAGTGTATTTGAAGAATTGTCTGAATAAAACCGAAGGAGTTGAAAGTGGTGCAAGCAACAAAGGCAGTATTTTAATTAACGTTTTAAGAGTCCACGATAACTAGTACAATATATCAAGTATGGATCATTGGAATATGTAGTGCATCTATGAAGGTAGTGTTGGAATGTCAGCTGAACAAAAACTAACTGAACGCGGGATGACACCCCCATAACAGCTGCCCCAAAGCCCCCAAAGCAGAAGACCACCTCAGTGAGAATTACAGCTAAAAAACTGTGATGAGATGAAAGCATTGTGGGGCTAATTACATCTAGGAACATATGTCCAATTCATATCCACTATTCTCCAGCTGTTCAGGAAAGACCGTATTAGTGTTGATGTCCATATTATTTTATAGGAGTGAGAAAATGTAATCTATAAAGCTATCTTTATAAGTGAACGAAACAAACAAACAAATGCTTATCAGGTAAAAGAAGAATGCTTGAGTCCATCAGATCTCCTGTACATGAGTCGAGAAATATGCAACTAACAAAACTTTACTTAAAAAACATTCAAAAAAGTAAAAACAATAGTAAAATATTAGTTTTTTGTTTTGTCTGATTGTTCACATATGTCAATAAAAACAAATAGATGATTCCCTCCGAGTGCACCAGTTCTGATTAGTGTGAAACAGTAATGTGTTGATCAACTCTGTGCAGGGAGCAGTGTGACAGTGTGACAGCTGCTGGAGGCGTGAGAGGGGGCTTTAAATGCCAAAGCTTCTGTTTCCTTCTGTCAATGTACACTGTGTTCATCGAATATATAGTCAATCCTTGAAGTGAAGGGTCTTTACACGTTTGCCAAGGATCCTTAACACAAAGCAGACCCTCTATGGATAGTTGAACAGCGTTTTGAATGAGCTGTTGAAATTATCACTGCTGGGCATAAGCTGCAGAAGATAACATGACACCCTCTTGGGCACAAAATCTTTCACAGGGGCTTATCCAATCGGATATATTTGCTTTGTCTGAATAGCAGCATCATATTGGCACGATTGCAATTTCTTCAGTTACTGGTTTAGGTTTACATTTTCTGCTGAGAAAACAAATTGAGTTTAGTTTAAATTATTGTTGCATTATTTGTTTCTGTTTTTGTGTGAAATTTACAAATTAAGTCATTTTTTAATTTGACCTTTCAAAAGTTTATTCTTCTGTTCATAGAGGTGGGATAGATTCTCAATACAGTGTTCTGAATAAAATTCTGGGAGGGCTTCTCTGAATGTCCACACTTTGCTTCCTGCATGACACTTGGAGGGTGCTGGAAAAAGCAGAGGACGTCTTTGTGTGAGGGAGGAGTGACCTCCTGACGCCCATACCCCATCTATAGCCTTAGAAGTTGTCAACTTTCTTGAGACAGCGAATCACTTCCAAGTACCGGAAAAAAGACAGGCCCACCTTGGCAAGCAGCTGCGCTTGTGTCCAAAAAAGTATTGGGTGTCCAGTGTCTGAAGAGCCTATTTGACTCACTACAGCCCAGGCAGCCTCGCACTCCAGCTTGGCGTCCAGTAGGGTTCAGGCGCTCCCATCCTTTCAATCAGTTTCTTTTGTTATTGGTTTGTGGAAACCCCTGACACTAAGCAGCCATGGATGCCATCAAGAAGAAGATGCAGATGCTTAAGCTCGACAAGGAGAATGCCTTGGACAGAGCTGAGCAGGCTGAGTCAGACAAGAAAGCAGCTGAGGATAGAAGCAAGCAGGTAAAGGGACCGTGTTGTGCAAATGTCTTCTTGCTGCTTGCCTGAGTAAAAAACTGTCTCAGATTAAACTTGTGTGCTTCTCTAAAATGTAACATATATCATTCAGAAGTATCCATTGTGCCGATAAATTATATCGGTAAAAGATAAAATAACTGAAACTAAAAATTCAAAAATAGCAATTTTTTGGCTAATGTAATAATACATGTTATTTATTTGTCTTTTTACATTAACTGATGGTTTTCTACATATTTATACTGCCTTTGAATATTTGACTTTTTTGTAGGCCTAAACACTGAAAAAATTTTCACATGAAGGCAATTAATAAGAATCTGGAATAAACTTATAATTGAAACATATCCTTTCCATTATTGTGTTAAAATGTAGCCAACCCTAATGACAGTTTCCTTCTTGTCTCTGACTGACTGATGTTTGTTCTTGTGTGCCGTAGCTCGAGGATGACCTGGTGGCACTGCAGAAGAAGCTGAAGGCAACTGAGGATGAGTTGGACAAATACTCAGAGGCTCTGAAGGATGCCCAGGAGAAACTGGAGCTGGCTGAGAAGAAAGCCACAGATGTGAGTTGATGAGCGTCAAAGGAAAAGAACAGAGTTGACCCACAACATATAGATTTGAGTACACAAAGATTAGCGATAAGGCTAGTATAATAGTAGACACTATTATGTTGAATAATGGGAACATATCGTTATAAACAAACAAGAATATGGACAGGACAAAAAAGCAGATGAAATGACAAAGGTGACTTGTGAGTGTTTCAATTATACATTTTACACATTATTATCCATAAAACCCACTTGACAAAAAGGACAGTAATGTAAATATGCACATGTTTCCTAAATTTAGTCTGTGCTGTATATAGTCACGCAGTATACTGTCTTCAAGTGCATTCCACAAGCTTCTGGGTCAAGCAAGTGTAGGATTTCAGCATCGTGTTTTACAGGCATATTTTGTCCCGCACTACATGACAGATTTGTGGTGCAGTGGATTCAAATTTGGCCCAGTGAAATTCCAAGCACAGCTAAACCAAATGTATTCTCATCATAATTTGACCTAATGCTATTAGTTTTGATGTTGTATACTACTACTACTACCACTAATAATAATGATAATAATAATTATCATTGTTATAAAGATAAGAGAAGATCAGATAAAATAACCTTTAGTCCCAAAGTGTTGCAGCACAGTGCAGAACAGTAGGAATAAAAAAGCTATACATTTTTTTTTAGAATTACTCACATATTTGTTCTTACATTATAATATAATGATTATGAATATGAATTATATCAATAAAAATAATCATAATAATCATAATCATAATAATCACAATATCAATAATTATAATGGACCTGAGTGCGTTTTTGTGGTTTTCTAGGAAAAACATTGAAAAATGTGTATTGATAACAAAAACAAAGAATTCAGTCGGCTGCTGTGATGCTGTGAAGCTGCACTGTCATTTTGATTGGGTGAGCCCAACTGGATGCTGCGCTGCGAACCAAACATATATATAGAGAGAGAAAAAGGATGAGAGAGTGATAAGTCTTCTGAAACATTGTGTCTAATAAACAATATCCAGATTATTATCTAACAATATGTTCAGCAGATCCTCAGAGAAAGAGTTTGATTCGAGGTTACTTCCGGGTTTATGGCACGTTCCAATCCTCATCAAGCCTTCGATAAAGCGGTGGGGGCAGGGATCAAAGGCGCCGTCTTCAGAGTGCTAGTCCGTGGACTCCACGCTGGGTGACACACTAGCAGACAGAATATTTGTTAAAATGGCAGGTGGAAGCTCATTAGAAGCTGTAAAGAAGAAAATCAAGTCACTGCAGGAGCAGGCCGACGTGGCGGAGGACCGAGCATCTTCACTACATCGGGACCTAAATGCAGAGAGGAGTGCGAGGGAATCAGTAAGCCACTGCTAATGATTTAAGGCAATTAGTTTGTCGGCGGCCGACGGCATTAGAGGACTATCTGGTCAAAAAGCATGGCTACTAGGCCTGCTTAGCTATACTTTATACTCTGATATAGCCAGGCAGCAGGTTACAGTTGATATTATCCCTATTGCATGTTGTGCGTTCACAAAGCGTCCCCACCCTGGCGTCGAAAACAAACAGACGAGGAGAGATTTGCTTGTATTTGCATCAACAGTGAGTGAGTCAGACACTAGCCATGCTACATCTGTGCTGGACAGACAGTAGCACAGTAGAGCATTGTTCAGCATCAGTTTCCCATCTCGTGTGATCCTGGGGTTTATTGAGCATAGAATAGTCAGACTGACTGAGAGGATGCTCCTCTTCATTTTCCACATGCAGATGACTCCTAACCTGTTGGCACAACCAGCTCATTGCTGTGCTCCACAATGTAGACATTATAGTCTTCTTATACATGTTTTGCTGATGCTCCCTTAGGCTGAGGGTGATGTAGCTTCCCTGAACAGACGTATCCAGCTGGTTGAGGAGGAGTTGGACCGTGCACAGGAGCGTCTGGCCACAGCCCTGACCAAGCTGGAGGAGGCTGAGAAGGCTGCTGATGAGAGCGAGAGGTTTGTATTCAAAACCCAAAATGCACATTCTCAAGTCTGTACAACAGAGAACATAATTGTGCATATGACATAAAACTCGGGTGTGAACTATTTGTAACGGACAACATTTCTCTCAGAGGCATGAAGGTTATTGAGAACAGGGCGATGAAGGATGAGGAGAAGATGGAACTGCAGGAGATCCAGTTGAAGGAAGCCAAACACATTGCTGAGGAGGCTGACCGCAAATACGAGGAGGTGAGATTCCTCAGCTGTCCACGGCATTTCTATCAGAGTTGCATCTGCTGTGTATTGTCACTACAATGAGTCTGTCTGGTGACTTCAGGTGGCTCGTAAGCTGGTGATCATTGAGAGCGACTTGGAACGTGCAGAGGAGCGCGCTGAGCTGTCTGAGGGGTGACTGTCTTTTTGTTTTTAAATCTAAAACATTTTTGCTCATGAATTTATGTTAATACAAGTGCACGTAATCCCATAGCAAATGCTCAGAGCTTGAGGAGGAGCTGAAGACCGTACAGAACAACCTCAAGTCTCTGGAGGCTCAGGCCGAGAAGGTATGTTTAAATGTTTTTGTTTTTTTTCTTGGTGGAATTGTAGTGTCATCGCTCATCTTGTTGTCGCCCCTTGTGTCTATAGTACTCGCAGAAGGAGGACAAGTACGAGGAGGAGATCAAGGTCCTGACAGACAAGCTGAAGGAGGTGAGAATACCGCACTCTTTGACCAGGCACAAAGTTTCTATGTCTTGTATTAATGTCTTGTCTTCCTCAAATCAGGCTGAGACCCGTGCTGAGTTCGCTGAGAGATCAGTCGCCAAGCTTGAGAAGACCATTGACGATTTGGAGGGTATGACTTCTTTTACATCTTTAAATCTTTTAACTACTCTATAATTCATACACAAAGGAACATGTTTCTGGCCTGCCTTGGCTATTTCTTGTGTATACACCAGGCAGTATTGTGCAGTTAGTTATAGGCCACAGCATTTCTCACCAGAGTGCTGCTTGGCATTCTGTCAGTTCAAGGCTGCGTAGCCCCCGAGTATAAATGCGAGGCGTTTCTCTGTGACTTCTCTGGAATCTGTCACCGCCACATGAGCAGCTGCACCATGTACCATTCCTATATTTATCCTGCTTTTTTTTGTATCCATTTATATTTTTCTTTGACACATGTTTTTCTGACTTTTTGTTCAAATTTCTCACCTTTATTTTCCCTTTTCTCACTGTGCTTCCAATCCCTCGCCATCACTTCACTCTTACAAACACTCAATAGATGAGCTTTATGCCCAGAAACTGAAGTACAAGGCCATCAGCGAGGAGCTGGACCACGCCCTCAACGACATGACTTCCATGTAATTGACCACCTGCTTGCTGCTCACTCGATAGTCTTTAAGAGTGTGAAGTGTGCTGTTGCTCCCCCTTGTGGCATGTTTGTGTAAAACAACATTAACGTTAACAATTATTTGCAGTGTGTCTAATCACCCCCTTTAGAATTATAAGATCCTGACAACTTTTTCTAAATTGAGTTGTTTATATTCTAGTTCTTGGTAATTATTTAGCTTTTTTTTTTCTTTTTTTAAGCGTATGAGCAATATTTGAATTTTATGAGTAACAAACTGACTGTTCCCTCTTCACATTTCAATAGTTGCTCACAAATGTAGTTCTCGATATCTCAAATACCTTGAATACAGATGGAACCATGTATTTAAAGGGGATGTAATATTTCAACAGTAGATCCCAATAGTGCCTACAATAGCGTTTGCCTTCTTTAGAGTTAGTTTGGTTGGTTGTGTGTTTTTATACCATTTCCACTCTCCCACTAAATCAACCTTCACCCATTATTTTGTGTGTGTGTTTGTCAGTTTTGGTTTTGCACGCTTCCACCCCCTCCTTTTAATTTCTCCTTCCAACATACTTTGTTTCTGTTCGCAGCTAAACTTTCACTTGCACACAGAAGCCAGCCTCTGGTGGAACATCCTCATCATCTCTTGTGCGCAGCTCTTCCCACCTCCATTACTTCTGTTTCGTTATCTCTGCACTGTCTTGTAATCACTGCACATTGGTTCATGGCTGCTGCTGCTGCTGTCTATGTTTTCACCTCATACACATCTTTGAGCCAAACTGCTTTCTGTAAAATAAACACCTTTTTCCATCTGTCCAGTCTTTTACCGTTTTCTCCTCCTGCAATGTTCCTTAATTTTTGTTTTGTCCTATCCATCTTTTTCATTTTCTGTCTTTGTTTGTCTTATTTATTTTGTTGAGTAGCTTTTGAATAAACTCTAAAGTTCCTCTCCCATCTACTGTTCCTTTTCTGCTTTGAGAGGACTGTTACATGGTGAATGGCCACATAAAGTTAAAACAAATGGCAATCGATAATGGTAGTCTGTTATGCCACATTTTATTTACAAACTGAGAATAGTTTGCAGCAAATGCATTTGACGACCCTCTACTTGGGTTTAGAATGATTCAGTCCAAGAAGTGCTTTAGGGCTGTACTATTTGGCAACATTGATGGGCATTGCCTTTAATATTATAAAGAGTAATTTTCTTTTGGAGCAGAACTAAAAACTTCTGCTGACAAGATGAAAGAGTTGTTCTGTTGACAAATCTTGATATTCTATAATCAAGGGACCATTTTTACCAACTGTGCAGCCCTAGTATTTTAGCCCTAGAGTGTTTTAAGTGTATGATCTAAAAATGTTGTGTCTAAATAGCTGCATCTTTTGTCTTAATCTTTCGTACTAATCCTTCTTGTCTTTCTCTTTCTTGCTTTCTGACTGTCCAGACCATCTATACAAGCAGCTTGAAAAAAATCGCATTCTCACCAATGAACTCAGAATTGCCATGAATGAGGCATAAACCATAATGTTTGACTCAACAAAAATATAAAAAGCATGCTTGTATTTCTAACATTATTATTTTCAAATATTGGTTATTATCTGGGCTGCCGCAGTGTTATGTCAAGAAATCATTCCAACGTCACCCTTTAGCCTTAAATCTGAAACCTCTTTGATACAACTTAAATTAAGTATTGAAAAAATGTGAAAGGTGTTTTCAAGCAAAATACTAATTAATGTGCCTTTTTGAAATTCAGCACAGATGATTTTTCTTGCTTGCTTTTTTTGAGGTATTTGCTAGTAATATTTTGCATAAGTGTACACTAATCATTTCAACAGCAAAACTGTTTTAAAAGTTTGCCATTGATGTTCACTTCTAGTTTAGAAATCTTTTGCTTTTTGTAGCAATGCTCCAGCCTTGACAATAGCTAATGTAATAATTATATCCACATTTTTTAATATTACTTTGCACTAAATTACTATTGCCCTCCCACGCACTAACATGCATTTACAAACACAAAACCATGTCTAATTTTGCCAATGTCTTTGACCTGCCTGTTTTTTTTGTAATGAATTTAACGGACTTAATGCTATATTAACAGATAAACACACTCAAGCTCGACAAAAGAACCTCGGTTTAAAGCAGATGATGGATCAGACAATATTGGAGATGTGTAACCTTTGATGCTCATCGGTGCAGTTCTGCCACAGAACGCCTCGACTGGTCACTTAGTAAACGAGGAAAACAGATATGGTAGCAGTAAAGACACTGTCATAATGTATTATGTCATGTTTATATGTATAGCTTTAAATATTTTGCACCGTTTCATTGTTAATAAAGCCATATATGAAGCCAAGGTTATTTAAGATGTTTTTTTTAATGTGTTTTTGTGTTAAACACCATTTAGTTGTAATCAAATGTGAACTGTGTATGCTGAGTTAAGACTTCAGTATATGGGTTCTCTTGCACGGTTTCCTTTTAAATAAATAAATAGTCAAATAGTTTAAATATGTCACTTGCCTTGTTCTTATCTTTTATATAAAGACATTTACAACCAATTGCGACTGAGGCACATGTCACACATTAAAGGTCATTTTTAAGTTTTTGTTTTTGTTTTTTTGAGCTCCATATAGTCTTACTGTTTTAATCCTCAACCAATATGAAGACATTAAGGTTGCCTGATCAGCCAGGCTCTTGTACACTGTCTGTTTTCTCAACCCTACTGCACATCTACTATAGTTCAGGGAGAAAGGTTTGTGTATTATAGGAGCTACAGAGTTTTATTTTCCTAGAGCAGTGTCTCCCAAAGTGGTGTCCGCGGCCCCCTGGTGGGCTGCGAGGGTATTGCAGGGGGGCCGCTAGAGGTCATTAAACAAAAAAAAGTTTGATTATTGTATATCTAACCCAATATTTTGTTTGTAATATTAAAATATTTGTGTTCATTATTTGACTTCAATATTCAAATTGTAATCAGATTCAGATTCATTTATTTGCCATTTGCAGTAAAACCACATAGGAAAAACTGCAAGACCACCCCGGTGTGCACCAGACGACACACACCAGAGCTCTTGCCACGGCGCCATCTTTACGGCGCCATGCATTTGTGTATTACAAAACGGGGTGCGTCATTTACATGTTTGTAGCAGAGGCTTTTCCCCCAAAATAACATAAGGAGAAGAGCATATTTTAAGTTGTCTTCTTGGTTATTATTTCTGGGGGGGCCGCGCAGACCCGCCAGATTTTTAAGGGGGCCACTGTGATACTGACTTTGGGAATGGCCGGTCTAGAGTAGGTTATTTTTTATTATTGTTTTGCTTAAAAAAATCTACTGTCTTAGATATTTCTGTGAAAGACTGAATTGGCTGAAAATTTTGAAGTTTGGATTATATTTCTATATATCAGAGCCATTTGCTGATGATACCCTGCTTGACATGACTTACTATTTACTTATTTTAAACTTAACATTCTTAAAAGAGGTAGACTTCGCACATCTCTTCTATGACAGGTGCGTAGGAGTGGGCGCGCACAAGGTGGCCAAACATGAAAGAAAGGATGACACCCGCACACTGTCTAACTTGCAAACACCAGTGGTTTATTAGCAACGTTTCGGCCACAGGCCTTCCTCCGGCAAAATATCTTGCCTGAGGAAGGCCTGTGGCCGAAACGTTGCTAATAAACCACTGGTGTTTGCAAGTTAGACAGTGTGCGGGTGTCATCCTTTCTTTCAAACTTAACATTCTTAAAATATAAACCCTTTGGAAACGTTGTGTTGGCCAAATGTAGGCCTACTAATCATATAGAATAAGATGGGACTGGACACATGTTCAAATCGGGTTAAAATCCAGAAAGGTGCATGTATATGATTGTGAAGTGCGAGTGTCCTGAACTCCTCCCGCCGAAAGGGGGCAGTACAACAACGACAACAGCACAGATGGGGTTGGGGTTCGTCTGGAAACGGCAAAACAACACGAGTGGTCAGAAGCAGTACCAGTCTATGGTCAGGAGTGTCCACAGTCATACAGTAATCCAGACTGTAGGACTGGATGCGCTCGTTGGCCTTTTATAGCGCTGTTATATTAGCCCTACCATCGTTGGCGCGCGCTGGGCATGATGGGAGAAAGTCCACATCTGTCCGCTTCCGTTCCAGACAGCAAAGCCTCGTATGTCCTCAGTAATGTAGATGAAGTGGTCGAGAGAATCCTCACATTTGTACCAACCAAGTCGCTACTACAGATCGCCAGGTATCTCTCCGTAGAGCTGTGGTTTCTGGCTGTAAAGAAGTGTCTGCTGTGCTGGTATCATTGACTGTAATGTTGGAATGGTTAGACTAAAGCCATGTGTTCAGTGTCTGCAGGTTATGGAGGAACTGTGCGCGGCGGGTGCTCCGGACCCAGCAGGACCTGGGATGGGTGTCTGCGGCTGGACACAGCTCGGGGGTCCATGTGCTGTACAGTACACTGGCCATGGACGTGGAGGTGAGGTGCTGCCATAGCCCATAATGCCTAATGCTGGGGTCGCTAACTTTCAAACCACAAAAACATTGAGCCATGAAATTAAATCCATGTAACTGGTTTTTAACTCTCAAAATAGTTTGGTTCTATCACTAGTTTCCACATGCATGTATTTTTTCACAACTGTCACAACTTTAAAAAGAGAAGACCGCATTCACTCAGCCCTCACCTCAGAGCTCCCATTGCTCTTTCTTACAAATGTGCAAACATGTTTTCTAATAAAATGCAGGCCATATTGTCGGATTTGTTCACCAAACTTATCTGTTACAAGACAATCTGTTGATAGTCAGCCTTAACTCATAATGTTTGTCTTTACTCTTGACATGTTGCCACACACACCGCACATACCACACCACAACATATTCCTTTAGAAGGTCCTGGGTTTGAATCCCGGTCGGACCAGGGCCTTTCTGAGTGGAGTTTGCATGTTCTCCCCGTGTCTGCGTAGGTTTCCTCCGGGTCCTCCGGGTCCTCCGGTTTCCCCTACCACTAAAAATATGCACAATAGTTCTGGCATGCGCCTCCTGTACTGGCGACCCCGCTCCCATCTCTGTGTGGAGTGAGAGACTAATGTCCAAAAAATAACTTTGTAAAACCGCTTTGTGACTCTGGTCTGTGAAAGGCCGTATATAAATAAACATTACTTACATACTTACTTTAGATTCTAATGAAATAACTTGAAGGCCTTAGAGAAGGTGTACAAGAAGGTTATCTCCAAGAGGATTGATCTGAATATATGTGTAGATATGTATTCATCTTCGTCCCATACATTACTCATGAAACCAAAATCACTTAAGTTGTTTTTGTTTATGATTGTCAGAACGTGTTTTTGCTTCCCAAAACTGTCCTCGCCATGGTAGATGATGAAACTTTCAATGCAGAAGACTCATCTTATTCTGGTATGTAGAAATACTTTGCTATTTATTTTTATAAATAGATATATAAAAGTAGTTGTCTTTTAGTGTATTTCATCACTATTACTTGCTATTGGCGTACAACAGTTTGACTTGTCCTTTGGTTTATACAGATTGAGGTCATTTGAATGTACTTGTTATATCCAAGATCAATTACATTTGATGTTTGAGTCAAAAGTGTGTTTATCTCCTGAAGCAAAACGGAGTCGTCATGGTGCTGACCCTGTTGAAGATGTAAATCTACTCTTTCCCAATGGCTGTGACATCCTGGGAATCACCGCCCCCGGCATTGTCTGTAAGTGCCTCCATGTGTAAGTTTATGATTCACTTACAGCAAAAGTATTTGGCACATTTGCCTTTAAGGCCCCCGAGGTATTTTCTTAAACCTGTAAATCGGACAAAAAGCGATGCCTTGAAACTTATAACAACATAAATAAAAGATAATATTTTTTTCTGTAATGTTTGTCAGAAAGCAAGTATCGGCCTTTCATTAACTTTGTACGGTAATAAAGTACTTGAACAAACTGATGCTTGGAGGCAGATGAAAACAGATGAGACATGACAGAAAGCCACTAGAGCTAGACTAAATACAGCAAACTTAAAACAAATTATTTACAAATTGAATATATATAATCTCAAGATTTTAACTATACATGTTCTTATTCAATAACATAAAATGATTGTTTTCTTGATGAAAGATTCTCTTATAACATGTGTCATCTTTAAAATATCTATGTGTGATGTTTACATTAATGTAAATAACAAATTTTCTCTCTTCCCCTCAGTAACTCCTCACACTCACCGTGCGGCATGCCCTAGAGAATATCAGGATGGGGGGGCAGGGTTTGCAGTTATGTTTCCAAATGTCAATGGAGTTCAAATCAAGCCTTTTCATTTTTGCAAAAAGACCATTTCGCCGACAGCCATGAAAGAAGCAGGTTGTTGTCACTATTATTTAACTCGGTCCATCGGAATATTCATCAAACTCTTCTATTTGCTTTTGTTCTAGGACTAATCGATAATACAGAACTTCGTGTGGTTCTGCTGTTTGTCTATGAAGCATATAAATCTGGAGGAGCACGCTTTCTAAATCAGATCCTGGGACCGTTGGCAGAGACCAAAGCTCTTGTAGCAGGGGGGCTTGTGGAAAGAGCGTTCTATCCCCCCAGACATTGGTAAGGCAAACATCAACATGCTCACAACACAATGTTATCCATTAACTATCTGCTAACATTTTCCTTGCACACTTTGTGTCTAGCTGCAACCAGGGAGCATATGGTGTTGTGGGGCTTACTTTGAGCGGCTCAAAAGTGCAGGGGGCTTCTGTTCTCCTGGATTACAATGTTGGCACCCCACAATCAGCTGAAGATACAATTCGGCGTCTTAAAGCGGTGAACATTCCCGAAAAAAACACCATTGGCTTTATGTTTGCCTGTCTGGGGAGAGGTGAGAATCATTACAATAAGCAGAGCAATGTGGAAGCCGATGCCTTTCATAAAGTATTTCCAAATACGCCCCTTTTTGGGCTGTTTGGTAATGGTGAGATCGGTTGTGATCGTATAATTAAAGATGACTATACGCTGTGTGACGTTGATTCAGAAGGGCTGCAGCATGAGTATACAACTGTCATGACATTGGTCCATTTAGGTTAGCAAACTTCCAGCAGGGAAACGAAACACACTTTTTTGGTTAATATCTGAGAGTAGCTACCAAGGTTTCTTCAGACCAACCTTCATGAAAGAGCACTTTTCTGACGTGAAACAGGAGCTAGTTACAGCACGATTGCTAACTTGTCTGAGGGTATGAGGCACAAATACCTTATTAGAAACACTCATACTGTGTATAGTTATTGTTTTTTGTTTCTACCCAAACATGCACATCCTGGTTTGGTACATACCCGCCATGACAAACTGTAAAACAGCAGCAGCACTTTTAATTATGAGGTGAATGCATTGTGATTCATAATGATTCTCTACAAAGTCATCAAGATTAAACACTTTTTAACCACTGAATAAATACACTGTGATTCATCCAAAGTGATTGTCTCTCAAATGCATCACAATAGTGGTAATTCAGTGCTGCCCAAAGATTCTCTGGGCTGTGAAACATCTTTGCTCTTTTTAATGACATAAATTAATGAGTTCTACTATTAATGAGTGATCAAATGTCAGGGCTGGTTGCCTTTGCATTCTATTAGGCATATTTGTTTTGTCCAAAATGTTGTTTTATGCCTGAAATCCATTACCTTTTTCATGTCATATTGTATTTTGTATTCATCTCATTGTATATGAAACCGCTTAGATAACTACGTTTGATATTCCTGGACTTAACTGCCAAATTATATAACCTCACCCTGTGGTTTGAGTTTGATTAAATCTGTTGGCAAAACACTTGAGTCTGTTTTAATTTGATCTTGTGCTCACATTTGAAATCACTATCTTCTGTAAGTATAAGCACACTGCCTCCTCGTGGATCTCAGCCTATTAGGGCCATCTCTGCCAGCCCACCTCCACACATGTTTATGAAGATAGGCTGCAGTGTGATTGATGCGCGCGCGAACCATCGACTGGCTAATCTCGATGATTGACAAATATGTGGGCCAATGGCGACAAAGGTAATTATATTCCACAGTATCCTTATTTTGGAAAAGCATGAAACTGCTCATGCCATTGGGGAGGACAACCTACCAGGCGTAAAGCTAATAAAAGCATAGTGCTCTAATCTGCATCTGAACACTCGCTGCACAGGGAGCCGGGCAGACGCGCACGGACGTCCCACTCTCCGGACCACATTCAGACCAACTCGTGACCGGAGCGACGCTAATGTCACACTATGTTGACGATCAGACTCCGACATGGTAATGTGATGGCGCTTGGATAAGACTGCTGTCGTGCGGTTGTTGTGGAGAAGGTTTGGTTGTGAACTGTTTTTTTTTTTTTAGGGCATCATTTCAGCACCTGGACAGCTCCTTTCCCAGTGTTCCCCGCTGCGCGCACCGGGGAAACCCGGAGCTGAGTCGCGGACGACTCTCCATCCCAGCAGGACAGCTCTCCGTTGCTGAATATGATCACCGTGAAAGGCGGAAAAGCGAATGTGATCTGCTCTTGTGACGATGTTTCTTGCGATTGAGCCAGAGCGTCGTTTTGTTTTTTCACTGAAATCCAGCCAGCGCGAGTGGGAGCAGCGGAAGCGGCAGTGGTGCTCATCCAAAGCAGAAGTGCTAAGGATAGCTGCAACCTACACTCAAGAGTCCACGGTTGCTCTACTATCTACAGCAGGAGCCCAACGCCAAGCACATTCCGCCATCTATGCGAATGTTGCACAGGTATGTTATTCAGCTTTGTACTGCCTTTTCCTTTCGAGACTTCCAAGTAATAAGATTGTTAAGTGTTGTATTCCTCACGAAGCATATCCCCATTTCAGCCATGGGGTGAAACTTTTTGATCAGCAACGCATAAGTGTATGATGTCTATGTAAGAGGGACTTCATTCAATGCTTAAATAACATGTTTATATTCATAATAATTCCATATTTTACTGTTGGTGCATTGTAAACCTCATTTTAAGTGCACACATTGATCTTTCAGGTTCAACATGAAAGAAGTTTCCATCAGAGGAAAAGGTGAAGTTCAGCACTAAATCAGAGTGACAGCCAACAGATCCCTCACCTCCATCATGGCCAATGCTGAGTAAGTCTTTACACTGCTGCTTTGCCACTTTGGACACATGCAGATACGTCTGGCTGACCACGTACAAACAATTTGATTTGGTAGTTCAGTACAAATGCCAGTCAAAACAGCTCCTGGCAAGGCATGTGTGACCCTGCTCTCCCAGAATGCTAAGCACTGGAGCACACTGATGCAATCATGCACAGTAGCACCTGCGCTATAGACTTGACTATAGAGCCTCCATTCTGTGTAGGCTTAGGCCAAACTCAGGCGTACACGTGCATATAGTGCAAGAAATCTAAAAAGCAGTCCGTTTTCTAATACCATTATAACACGTCAAAGTTAGTACTGAAACATTCATTCAATAAAAAAAAAACAGATATTTTGCTGCCTCAATCTTTCGTCTAATTATTTAATGAGGTTACCCAAAACCATGTCAAACTATAACGCAGACATGTTTCTTTTTGGCGCCTGCACTGAAAGCTTCTGTAAAATTATGCACAGAAGCTTTCTTTTTTTCTTTTTTAAATATGATTTTTCTTAAAAACATATATTCTAAATAATCTTATGATGTTTTTTTGTGGAAAGCAACAAAAGTGAATAAACTACTTTAGTAATCATGCATTACTCGATTATGAAAATAATAGAATAGACGTAAATGGCTACATAAGTCTGTGATCACACAGTCATGCCTCTTTTTGTGTTTATCATGGGCCGTTTCATCTAAAAGCCATCTAAAGGTATGCCCCTCTCTTTAAAAAGACCCTCACTCTATTGTGAGTGGTCATAAAACTTGTGTATATTTTATGTGTATTACTTGATTGGCATTTCAAGTGCAAGGAGCCATTAGTTCCAATAAATACCTGAAGATATTATAAAAAAAGATATTCTGCAAACCATTACACAGAGTCAGTTTGAATCCCTTCACTTGTTACTTAATGTAGCTTGAACTGTGCTCCTCCTGAACATACAATTGCTAAAATAATACATCATACAAACCAAATACAAAACACTCAAGGTGCTTGTACTTTTTGTGTTGTCTACCGTTTGTGTCTGTAAATGTCAGATAAGACACTGGTCACAGGGATGAAAACAGTCCATTGTGCCATTTGTACTTACCTCAGATATCACAATATTTCAATAACAAGTATTCCACAGGTATTTTTTAATAACGTGTGGAGCAGTTCTCATCTCCACAATCACTTCATATTTATTTTTGAACTTACTAAATGTCAACAAATATTTTATTTCAAACTTTTTTCCAAATATATATTTGTTTTTACAATGAAATGAATGATAAGAAAACACACACAATCATCATTGACTGAAAATAAAAAGGCTGCATACATTCTTTTTCATTGAGTACCTTTTATTTGGTCATTTGAATGTGACCTGACTCCAACACTATAGTCTGGTGTTTTCTCTGTCAAAGACATCTCACTTCAGTAGAGATGACAGTATTATAATCATCTGTCCCAGGTATACTGGATGATTTAGATAATAGGATATCTGATTGAATAAAGCTTTGATCACATTTTCCCTGCCTCAATAATTCCGTCACTTTGAATATTTACTTATAGACGGTAACGCACCCGCACAATGACACCACTTATTTACATGGCACCATTTCCATGTGGTGTGACTCTGACTGAATGTGTAGTGCTCACAGCAAGAAGGTTGTGCGCTCCATCCTGCTTCAGCGCAGGCCTCTGGATGGATTTCCTCTGGGCGCTCCGGTTTCTCCCGCCACCCAAAACATAGCAACATAGGTAAATTTCTTGTGTTCAAGTACTCCTGAGCATCCAGGGCTGGAGATGTGCCAATCTTTTTCTGTTTGAAATGTTCATTTTCAATCCAATCCACTTTATTTATATAGCACATTTCATAAACACAGTTTCCAAAGTGCTGCACAATAAAATACTAATTAAAACCAATCCATGGTAAAACAGTAAAATCATTAAAAATGAAAATCAGGAAAAACCATGTGCATATATGTATAGACATAATAAATACCATTTTAGCTCACGCAGTGTTTAAAGCCAGAGCATAAAAATGGGTCTTAGGACGAGACTTAACACTCCACAGAAGGAGCAGTTTCAATATGGGGGGGTGGGGGGGAGATTCTATTTGCCTTAACAATGAAATGAATTTTTTTAAACATGCAATTATCAGTTCATTATTTTTATGGAAATTATTGTTAATTACTTGATTAATAAAAGGTAATAATTGATAGATGACTCAAAGTAATCGATAGCTGCAGCCTTATTGGATGCTGATAGTCGCTTGATTGCTGTTTGTTTTGGAAAAAAGCCAAATCTCCCACGAGGTTGTAGATGCGTGATAGTGCAGATGCAATGAGTAGGACACAAGTGTTGTGGAAATGATAAATACCACATCAACTTCACTCAGATTAGACTGTTTACTGCATCTACAAGTGGGGCAAAAAAGTATTTAGTCAGCCACCGATTGTGCAAGTTCTCCCACTTAAAATAATGACAGTGGTCTGTAATTTTCATCATAGGTACACTTCAACTGTGACAGACAGAATGTGAAAAAAAATCCAGGAATTCTCATTTTAGGATTTTTAAAGAATTTATTTGTAAATTAAGGTGGAAAATAAGTATTTGGTCGATAACAAAAATTCAACTCAATACTTTGTAATATAACCTTTGTTGACAATAACAGTGGTCAAACAATTACTATAGGTCAGGGGTGCTCACACTTTTTCAGCATGCGAGCTACTTATAAAAGGATCAAGTCAAAATGATCTACCTACTACAAAAATGCAAATCATATATTTCAAAAAATATTCTTTATATCTACAATGTATGTTTATGTACATGCAAAACAGCATGAGCCAATATAGCACAACACAACACAATTACCTATGTACATTTTTTGTCATTACCCGAGTTTACTCTTATGACTTGCACTGAATTGAATCGGCCAGGGATGCATAGTCCGGAAAATTGGTGGTAACTCGCTGACAAGTTTGTCGTGGTTTTGCTTTCCTGCACTGAGCGCGGTTGTTTGCGCATGTGCAGTCACCTAAGTGTCAGTAAAACATTACTGAGTAAAACACAGATGTCATTTGACTGTGGTGCCATGTCCATGTGCCATGCCTGTTTTTTTAAAATCAAAATATTTCCCCTCCTCCGTTTATAAAATAATTTGCATCCACACATCTGCGTTATCAGTCACGTTCGTAACATTCCAAACATGTGCGTCTCTTACGTCCTGTCCTGCGTTGGGGAAAAACACAGAAGTGGGCGGAGCTTTGATGCAGACGCCGGTAACGGCACTTTTACAGTCATAGAAGACACTCAGAGTAAAGACGTATGTTTACAAGCACTGACCCCGTCCTCAGCCCTGGTTTAGTCCTGGTTTAGTCCTGGTTTGGTTGTTTTCGAGCGTGAGTCCCTGCGATCACTTTGCTGCTCTCTGATGTGGAGCGAGGATGTTCGCTGCTGCGAGCATCTCACAGCGGACAATTTTTAAGGTAGTATGATCCATGCTTCAGTGATCAGAGGAATTTAGGGGGGTACTGTGGCGTGCGAGAACGCAAAACTCCGGTTATCTCTGTCTACACACAAATGCATTAACGGAGTTTTCAAAAATCTCCACTTTGCCCCGAGTTTTTTGTATATATTCGTTTAGAATGTGTAATTTTTTATTTATTTAATGCGATCTACCAATACTACCTTTGCGATCGACTGGTAGATCGCGATCGACGTATTGAGCACCCCTGCTATAGGTCTTTACCAGCTTTGCACACACAGTAGCTGGTATTTTGGCCCATTCCTCCATGCAGATCTTCTCGAGAGCAGTGACGTTTTGGGGCTGTCGCCGAGCAATACAGACTTTCAACTCCCTCCACAGATTTTCAATGGGGTTGAGGTCTGGAGACTGGCTAGGCCACTCCAGGACTTTCAAATGCCAGAGCATTCCTTCGTTGCCCGGACGGTGTGTTTGGGATCATTGTCATGCTGCAAGACCCAGCCACGTTTCATCTTCAAAGCTCTCACTGATGGAAGGAGGTTTTGGCTCAAAATCTAACAATACATGGCCCCATTCATTCTTTCCTTGACACAGATCAGTCGTCCTGTCCCCTTAGCAGAAAATCAGCCCCAAAGCATGACGTTTCCACCCCCATGCTTCACAGTAGGTATGGTGTTCTTGGGATGCAACTCAGTATTCTTCTTCCTCCAAACAAGACAAGTTGAGTTTATCCCAAAAGTTCTACTTTGGTTTCATCTGATCACATGACATTCTCCCAACCCTCTGCTGTATCATCCATGTGCTCTCTTCAGACGGGCCTGGACATGCACTGGCTTCAGCAGGGGGACACGTCTGGCACTGCAGGATTTGATTCCCTGCCGTTGTAGTGTGTTACTGATGGTAACCTTTGTTACTTTGGTCCCAGCTCTCTGCAGGTCATGCACCAGGTCCCCCCGTGTGGTTCTGGGTTTTTTGATCACCGTTCTCATGATCATTTTGACCCCACGGGATGAGATCTTGCGTGGAGCCCCAGATCGAGGGAGATAATCAGTGGTCTTGTATATCTTCCATTTTATGATAATTGTTCCCACAGTTGATTTGTTCTCACCAAGCTGCTTGCCTATTGTAGATTCACTCTTCCCAGTCTGGTGCAGGTCTACAATTCTTTTCCTGATGACCTTCGACAGCTCTTTGGTCTTGGCCATAGTGGAGTTTGGAGTCTGACTGTTTGAGGCTGTGGACAGGTGTCTTTTATACAGATGAGTTCAAACAGGTGCCATTAATACAGGCAACGAGTGGAGGACAGAAGAGCTTCTTAAAGAAGAAGTTACAGGTCTGTGAGAGCCAGAGATCTTCCTTGTTTGAAGTGACCAAATACTTATTTTCCACCATAATTTACAAATAAATTCTTTAAAAATCCTACAATGTGAATTCCTGGATTTTTTTTCACATTCTGTCTCTCACAGTTGAAGTGTACCGATGATGAAAATTACAGACCTCTGTCATTATTTTAAGTGGGAGAACTTGCACAATCGGTGGCTGACTAAAAACTTTTTTGCCCCACTGTACAACGAGCAGGCCTCAAACATGCTCCAATATCATGACTTTCACACAATCCTAAAACAAGAAAATCAAACCACACTTTTCTTCATATCCAATGATCATGTGGAGAAAGACGTTGCTGTTTAACTGAATCATATATTTACTTTACTAACAATCTATCTTCATTTCATTTTTATTATAGAAAGCTGTTTGGATCATTCTCTTTTTTGGCTCAGACAATAAATGTACCTTAACCAAAAGCATATCTTTGTCTTCAGAAATGATTTTATTTTCTGGATATTTGCTGAGCATTGTGGGACCTACAGAAATGTGACCAATCAGAACAATCAGGTGGAGGTGATAATATAATCATAAGTGATTATCCCCTTCCACACGAAATAATCTTGTGTGGACTTGCTTTTTTTGTTTTATCATTTGAGAGTAATAATAATCATGCATTTGCAAATGTAAAAAAATACAAAAGCGTGTCAATCCTCAGCATTAACGCATATCTGGAAGGAAGCGTCGAGCCAAGAGCAGACTTTTGGACCAGGCTGTAAAGCCGTTTTTGAGCGGAAAAAATACATTTGAATTCAATGCAAATTCTGTTTCTGGAGGAAACAGAAAGGAGTGAGATGGCAAGGATGTCAGTGCACATGTTCATGGGCCTTTTTGAGCCCGGACCTGCCCCCACTGGGTAACCCACGTATAAAACAGCAGCTTTGTAAATTGAAGCCGTTATTGTTACTGTCAACATACTTATTAGAATTTCCTGCCTACACCTACAGAGTGATGTGCTGTCTGCAGGCGTGCAGTCTGGGTCATGGGTCTGCCCTCTTTCAGGTGCGTGCGCAGTGACACCACTTTCAGTTCAAACAAGTGAGTGGCGGAGAAGGAGCTTTGATGTGACCATTTTTCACATTGTTGACAATTAGAAAAGTAGCCAATTGATCTGAGAAACTCAAAAAATTGTCATGGGAAAAATTGTTGCATAGGGCAAAATCAGTCCAGAGGCAAGGAACCAGAATCCATTGTTCCAGTTTCGCTTCACGCCTGCTTGTGTTTGATTTCATGTTAAAGATAAACTTAAGAAAGACATTGATTGATTTGGATGCACTCAATTTGTGTAGTAACATTTACAATTTTATATGATGGAAATAAATGTAAAGTAAAGACTGTTTCGCTCCTTGTGGATCACAGGATACACACAGTGTCCAAACTGATCCCACTATCGTCCAGATCTGTCTGTGTGAGTTTAAAGTGCGGCTTCCGGACGCTTAAACGTGTTGTTGAGAGGCAGCGGCCACAGTGCTTTCAGTGTTTGTGTACGTAATAAAGTAGCTAATAAATATAAAGAGAACAAGTAAACACACATTCATTGAAGACTAGGCCTTGTCAGTACAAAGCGAAACACAAATACAAATAGCTTGCTTGTTTATCAGTGAACGATCTTGCTTGTTTATTTAATCCACTTTGTATGTGGTCCATAGTTTTGCACAAATGAAACTTGCTGTGGTGTCTGGACAGATGCTCAGTCAGTGGCCACTATCAGCACAGCTTCCCATCCTCCTTGAAACTTCACATTTGAGTGTGGCACTGTATTGGGATATATAAAGCTTATTTGCACATGTGGACGGAAAATTAATAGTCTGAAGAGTATTTAGTCCAGCTCCACATAATTCTGCTGTTTTGACATCACCTCGTTCGTGGAGACAAGAAGCGTATCGTTCAGGGTGACAATGAAAAAAAATCACCCATGAGCAGACGATTGGAGGTTGCGATTGCCGGAGGTTTTATTCATATTCCACAACAAATTTGTCATCTTTCTGTGACCGCTAGCACTAGCTATTATGATTGGGGTGACTTGGCTTAAGGTGGTAGGAGCTTTGCACAAAGACAGATAAAACATCTCAGTATTACTTGCTGATATCTCCAGTGAAGTGTTCCCCTGGGAGCTCAAGATTGGTCAGCAGTTCAGCTATTTACTGGGCACAATTCAAAACAGCATGTTGGCTCTTTCAATGCCCTTTCTCGCTCTTCCGGTTCTCTTTTTCTTGTTCTTCTTACATTAAGAGGAGAGTGGAAATCCACTCAGCTGACAATGAGAGAGGCAGTGACGTCACAGCAGACATGATATACCAGCATCTGCTCTGCTCTAAAAATACACAGCGCACACACAGGCAGTCTGCAGCTGCATTCTTTCTTTCCACCTCTACGCTCCGTTGACATAGCCCTGCTTCTGCGTACCACTACAGGCTTCAATACTGGCTATATTTGAGACTCTCATCTCACAGACCTTAAACTGTACCACCCCAAATGAGTCGTGGTCAATTCTTTTGTCTTTCAGTGTTCCATCCATCCGTTCATTTTCTTCCCCTTTATCCATTTCTGGGTCGGGGGGGGTGGCAGTCAGAGCTGCACCCAGTACACAGAGCACCATCCCCTCACTGATCCTCCTGCAGGTGGTTAGTTCACAGGAGCCCTGATCTTTCAACTGGGGCTTCAGGCAAAGTAGGGTTAAGTTTTGCCCAAGGACACAACGACAGCAGTCATCAGTGGGAGTCGTGAAGTAGGTCTTGTGGTTGATTCAAACCTACGACCTTCAGGACCAAAGGCCAATGTTCTACCAACTGAGCTACTGTTGCCCCTTTTGTCTTTCAGTATTCCAGTTGTAGTTTATTAACTCACTATCACAAACAGTTCAGTGGCACGTGGACCCAGAGCAGGAGCCTGAAGGCATATTTGGGACACTGAGTCAGTGAAGGGACCAGGCCTCTGTGAGTCAGAGGAGGGACCCGCGACAGCACTTGATCCACAGAGTGTACAGTGGAGTGCTGTACACTCAGAGCAAAGCACACTGGATACAGGTCTCTGTCATCACACCAGTCGTCTGTACTGTATCCAAGACAGAGCCTGACCACAGACCTTAAAGTCAGAGAAAGTCAATGTTTGTCTTCTTTGCTTCTCACAATCATCATGTTGCTCATTGTACTTGATGTCAAATTTTTCACCATAATCTGAGCAAACTTGTAACTGCTCCTGCATGCCCGCACTGTAAGGGTCATCTGCAAGATGTTGATGCTTTTCACTCACTGAGCAAACTATCACATTGCTTGATTATTGTAGAGAAAAACCCTCACTACACAAATGTAAATAATAATGTATTTTCAAATACGTGAACGTCTGGACCTCAGATCCAAGCAGCACATTATATGAGCTGTGTTTGGTTGTATTTGATTGGTCAGATAAAGAGCCAATCAGAATAAATCGAAAGTGGCTGCAGAGAAGCGATACTTCTTTTGTCATTGCATTTGTCAGCAACAATCAGAAGTGTAAACTCGTAAAAGACACATCTCACACTTGTACACATTGACTCTCACTGATTGCAAAGAACGCAATGCTGGAGCTGGTTGGCCACAGGAGCCGAGTGTAAACAGGAAGAGAAACAAAAACTTAACTCTGATCTCGAGGTAGTCTCTTAAGTTCTTACTGTATTAGAGCCACCATCTGTACCGAGCGTTGTACTACACCGCATTTGGGCTGGCACGGTTGAAAAAATAAATGCTTCTGACCGTGGGCCGTCTTCACACCCATGCAGCGACGATCCGGGCCACTTGTCCTAGTTCATTTGTCAATGTGACGTGCCCCTAGTTTGTCCTAAAAATGAATTTGCCTTGAACCTTTTCCGTTATTTTGCAGACAAAACAAACTGATTATTCGGCATGGCTCATTCGGGCACACTTACATTTGGTGAGGTCCCAGATTCGTTCCATTTTCTTGGGTTGATTGGCTCAGTTGTTTTGTATGTACTGTACGCCATACTACATTGGTTTCCCAGCATCTCTCTCTGATTGGCTCAGCTGTCATTGCACTTGTGACTTGTGGACTTTGCCACCAGGACACATCAAATTCTGGACAATGGTGGAGGAGAGAAAGTTTAATTCATCTGCATTCACCACTACCTACGCTACTCTACGTTTCTTCAATAAAAAAATAAAAACAACGTTACATGTTGTTTGATTGTGTTTCCTGTTCTCTATATATTCTAGTACTATCCTTGCAATCTACCCACTACACACTAGCACTATGACCAATCACTGCCTTTTAGAGAACTTTAGTACCAACAGGTCCTAAAAACAATAGTCTCCCTGGGTAGAGTAAAACGCATATAGGGCATATAATGTTCAATAATGTTCAGTCTTACTTTTCACTGATTTGTTATTAGTCTTTCCCAAAGTCATAAAACATCTATAATTGCCTTAAGTAGCAGTGTATAACCATATCATGGCCGATGTATCGTGACACAAATCAACAGATACAACGCAATGAACACCCCAAGCATACACACATACTGTATGTTTTTGTTTTGCTTATTCCATTATTGAGTGTATTGCTGTTTCCTCCTGAACACATCCCCCATGGTTCTTCATTGTACACTATATGTTCATGAGAATCAGCACTATCCTCTCTCTCATGCCTCCTGCTCGTCTCTGCAGCAGGGAGGCGGAGCAGGCCGGCGTGTCGGACCTGGAGATCATCTCTCAGCCTGTGGATGATGAGAACCAGTGCTTGGCTCCTCCAGTGCAGCTGCTGAGTTTTGGATACAGGGATCTTCCTCTCACAGCTCTGGATGTGTCGCTGGCCGGATCGCAGCTCCTTTCCAATGCAGACGAAGATGAGATCAGGGAGGGGTAGGTTGAACTTTTTTTGTATTTTAGATAGAGATAAAAGTGGCAAATGAAAAAAGTGCATTGATCTGCTTTAGGAGAAATTGCTGGTCTACACAAACTAAGGTATATAATTTAGATATATATATCTATTTTATATATATATATATATATATATATATATATATATATATATATATTATATTATATATATATATAATATATACATATAGAGAGAGAGAAATATAAATAAATTGTGAATATTACGTATATTTTATATATACATTTCTTCAGACAACCTTGAAGACATTTTACTTTGATACGATGTGTAACAGCTAAAATGTACTGCTTCCTCAAATTAACTCGATACACGGCCATCGATCTGAAGGAAACAAAAGTTAGTACACTCTTAAGAAATGTCCAATATTGCAGAAAATGAATATTTATTGTTGCCACAATATTACATTGCATTTTCTAAGGAACGGGGGGCTCCACAGCAGCAGAAGCACTCACACATGACTGTAAACTCCTCACCTGGCCGCTAACAAACTGCTTAACAGAATCTGAACCAAACAAGGACTTTTGTGTCTCATCAGTCCACCGGACATTTTCCCAGCTCTTAAGTGGTTTCCGTCAAGCAGGATGGTCTGAAACATGAACCCAACATAAATGTTATACAACAATGCTGAAAAATAACACTTTGAACACAGGGAGGAGGGCACTCTCTCAGAAATGTTTGGGGTGCACTTAATATTGATTTACAACACTTCCATAATCATCTTCCATAATGAAAAAAGTCACATTGTCAATCATTATGTCTAGATATCCATTTCTAAATTACAGAATCAACCACAAGATAATTTCCTTAATGTTATATCCTTGTGAGATTTTTTTTAAAGAATCAGATTGTGTGTAGCATGAATGTTCATTGTAAACTTGTGTTAAAAAAACCATAGAAGTCACTGGGTTTTCTATACCAGACAATAGTAAAAGTTCATCAAACGCATCATCGCTAACCAACTGTTGTTCCTCTACTGCAGCCATTCCCAAACTCAGTAACACCGAGGCCCCCTTAAAAATCTGACGGGTCTGCGTGGCCCCCCAAAATAATAACCAAGAAGACAACATTAAGAATAGGCTCTTCTGGTTATTTTATTTTGGGGAAATAGCCTCTGCTACAAACATTGTAATACAAAAATGATTACAGTGGATTATTCAAGTCAAATAATGAACACAAATATTTTAATATTACAAACAAAACATTATAAATTTAACATTAAATAATTACATTATTATTTTTTTTTTTTATGACCTCCCGCGGCCCCCCTGCAGTACCCTCGCGGCCCACCAGGGGGCCGCGGACCCCACTTTGGGAGACACTGCTCTACTGTAAAGAGGAACCACATACCTACATGTTTATGTTAATGCCGATATTTAACTACAGTTGAACCTCCACAAAATCGCACTCACAAACAGACATAGCCGAAATGTAATTTGTACTATGGTGTGGTACGACCAGGCTAAAACAGACATAGTTAGGCATTGTTTTTACTTGTTACCCCGTCCAAGGAGAAAATGTCTTGGCAGAGACAGAACACAGCTCAGACTCTTTCACGACAGATCTGACTTCAGTCAGATTTTTGGTCAACTTCATATGCATATAGGGCAGGAAACCAACAGAGAACTAGCATGTACAAAGCCTGCTTCCTCCTGGCATTACCATAAGAGGCCCCTAAGTCTAGACTTTCTGGAGCCAGAAATGATATAGAAATACACAGACAATATATTTCGCCACTATGACTTATTAAAATTCAAACTTAAAGGAACTATACCTGATTTATTTTCTAATGAGTTAATAAAAATGCGTATTACTACAAACAAGTTTTATTAAAATCCATAATTTATTTGAAACTTGAGCTCATTAATACAGCTTGTGTATGAATTCAGGCCGTAAGGACGCTAGTTCTCCTCTACTCACAGAACGTCCGCAGCGCAGGTAAACACTGCAGCATGGCAGTAGAAACTGGCTATACCTCCTCCGGCTGTAACTGCATACACAGCAACACAGCCCAAAAGACGCAAAAGTTAGGAAGAGAAGAGGGAACTAAAGGAGAAATCCAGACTGGGTGAATATACGTAACGTAGAGACCTGCGGGTGCGGGACCGCCTCGGACTACATTTGGAGCTTACCAGATGTTGCTAATGTTTGCATACGTATCAGATCGCAAATAAAACTAAATGACTCCGTGGGAGGTGAGCGTAGGGGAAATGAGAAGCCTTTGAGCGAGTTGGGGGGTGGTGCTAAACATTCAAACTGAAAAAAACCTTGCAGAAACAGGTAAACGGCTCACGTCTCACAATATGGATCGCACATTCGCACGTGGATGGCGTGACCATAGAATGATTGAACCGGAGAGCGCGGAGGAACGAGACTTTCTTTTGGATGGCTGTTTTGCTGTGTAACCGGTAACCAAGACACGGGAAGTTTCAGGTTAGCCTCCGCCGCTTGTTTACCTCAGCTGTCTGTGCTAACGAGAGACCTGTGGCTTTTCTCAAGAAAGCGGGGGGCCAGTGGTCCGCTGTGATTGGTCACAATCTGGACCCGAAACACATTCTCTTCCTTGATTCACAAAAACTTGATCTAAAATAAGATGACACGCCAGCACAAATCTGTGCTACTTTTTCATCAAAAGGACGTATATCATCCCAATGCATTGCATGGATATGGATTGAATTTTTGTAATGAATACAAAAATAAAGTCAGGTTATGCAGCTTTAAACAACATTCACATGACAGTCTACTAACAAGACAAGATGAACCTTCCTAAACTATTAGAAATAACATGCGGTAATCATTGTCTATAATGAGTTATATTCACTTTGCTAGTGTTCCTTAATGCACACAGTATTTCACCAATTCATCTTTAGCTGACAACCACAGGGTTGTCCCCCGCCCCATAAGTGAGCTCAGTGTGTGCACCCTCCGCTCAGCCTGCTCCCTACAGCAGTCTTTCTCTGACAGTGGGCCAGCTAGAGCCAGCCACAAATAATACCACATCCTTTGCATCTTTTATATTGAGAGTATGACTCTCCAATGTAGTTAGACATTAGAACTTTTAGAACTGATCATTAATAGGTCCATCATATACAGAAATACATTATATAATTTTTTTTGTGTTTTTTTTTTGTTTGTTTTTTTTTGTTTTTTTGTTTTTTATTGGGGCTTGCACAATTATTCATTAAACCCGAGTTGGTACTTTAGTACCAAGTCTTTTGGGGTATGGCTCTACAAACTTTGCACATCTAGAGACTGAAAGTGTTTCCCATTCAACTTTACAAAACAACTGTCAGCATTTATAAACATGTTCCCAGGTGAGTAACCATTGGCCTCTCGTCTGCATCTGTGAGATATTCAAGTCATGGGAAATTAATTGTGGTTGTTTACAGTTGTGGCCCTGGAGTGCACTGTCTGCACCGGTATTCCAATGTGGGTTTATAGCAAATGGCAAATAAACTTAATTTAACATTTCAAGAAATATTTAATTCACTCAGTTTCTCTTTTTAAACTTATTCACAATATTCTAATATTGTGAGTATGCCTGTGGATGATGAAGGATGACAACCAAAGACTACAGGTGAGACCAGGGATGGGACGGGGCCATGTTTCAAATCTGAATTCTTCTTGGAAAAGTAAATCAAAGATTTCAGGTCATTGAGAAAGCATTGACATGTAGTTACTTATTCAAACACACAAACAGGCAAAACCAAACGACTAGAACATTGTAGATGAGTTTAACAAATATTTCAGAAAGTGAGTTATTTCATATTGAATGCAGCCATTTTATACGTATGTAAATGAAAAGGATAATTTCAGTGAATCCATTTTTTTTCTTATGTGGGATTAGATATTGTTGCTTGTCGACACACAATCCTGCACACACACACACACACACATTCACACACATTCAAACACAAAATACTTGGTCAGATTTTTTGGATTCTGTCATGTAGTGTGACTCGACCCTGGCTTTCAGTTCAAACTCCTGTGATGTCTACAAACACCATGAGCCTGAATAATGATCCAACTCGGGCACTTGCCACACATTAACACATAGTTGCCATCCACGTTGCCAAGTTCACTGTTTGACACCAAATCAGGTCTCAGTCTATTTGCTCTATTAATGTAGCCAATATTGTGCAGAAGCAGATGGTTATCGCAGACGCACACTCACAGCAGACTGGTGCCTGAGCCAGCAGCTCCCTAATGTGGCCTGACTAACAGTAGCTGGTATTTTTCCATCCCTGTGCATACTATAATTGTTTTTTTTCAACCCCCTCTGCTCACTATGTGTGAAAGCTCTGAATAATATAAAAAAATATAACGTAATTTTATATGTATTTTGGGCAGTAAAATTAAAAGCAATCAAATATCAATAACACAAAGGCGGACTAAAGACATGCATATTTAAAGGTTGCTGTTTGTCACAACACAAAGAGTATTCTAAAGGCAGTATATGACTAAATCAGACCACAACATGCATTTTTGATTGTATAGAAACAACATATAAGCAAGTATAAGCATTGTTTAAAATGAACAGTCATACAACAAAAAGAGAGATGCATGATTTTAAGAGTGCGTGCGTGTGTGTGTGCGTGTGTGTGTAACATGTGCAACAGTATTATGTGCATTATGTAGAATAACAAAAAGACGGATAATAAAGTCATAATGTTGAATAAATAATGGTAGATTTTTGCCTGTAGGTAGGTAATGAGAAGCATGTATAGATTATTATACAAAGCTCAGTTAGAGAACTGTCCCGCTGTGGAAAAAATAAAATGGATGAGGTCTGAAGGCAAACATAAAATGGACATTGTCTCTCGTTATAGCTGCCTCATTAGAATCAGTTAGATTAAGTGATGGCATCTGGGCGTAGAGTGTCAGTCAGCCTGGTGCCCTTCCTGGTTGATTGTGTGGATTTCAGCACTATGAGGCAATTGGTGATTACGCCTCCGTCTGCTTATTACTATATCGATCTCGTCTCTCCGACAGCAGCCGCCATCAGCATGTTTAAATGACATTCATGAACGCCCGTTATAATCATGCTTTATAGACGTGGGTGTGTTTTGTTCAAACCAAGACAGCCACTGCTTCATCAAATTGGGTGTGGGTGTAAGAAATATCATTACTATTTTTCATTCGCTCATGAAACTAATGGTTAGATTAGCTTGTATGGGTAAGTCTATTATATGTTAAATGTGTGAGAAATGTATGTTGCATACAAACATTGTTATTATGGAGACAAGTACAAGGCCCATAGGATGTATATGTTTGATGATATTTGAGCTCCAGTAGCATTCATTAGGTGGATGCAAATAAGTGTGTTCAATTTTTTCCACCAAAAATGATCACAAAAATGCACCATCTAGTCATATCCAAAAGTAGAAACCCAGATGCTCCATGCGTTATGAATAGATATGATTTATTTTTAACATATAAATTGTAATCAGTATAAAATGGCTTTGAATGAGTGAAGCATCCTAATTAAAAAAACAATAATACTGTAAAACTGCTCAATATTGGTAAATTTGGTCATATATTTTACTGGGCTGAGACTCTATTAGAATATATTCTAGCATAATGCAAGGGATTTATCTAGAGCAAAGGCCTCTGCCAGCATGTGATGAAGTCTTGTGAAGCATCTTTGCATATCCACGCCTGTAGCACTGTAAGGTGGAGATGACCTTAGTGCTCTCTTCAACAAAGAACGCGGTGGCTTGACTCCGCATGACAGCAGAAGTAGTGGCTCGCACACAGTCGGCCACCTCAGCTGCCTGTACTGTACAAGCATGCATGAGCAGAGAGCCAGCACACAGCATTTAGGCGGTGGGAAAAAAGGAAACAAGGCCAAACTCTCAGTGGTGGTTATCTAATCCTTTGTAATCATGCTTCACTTCATATTCCCCTTTATACTGAGCTGTCACACCTCATTAGGAACCATGTACACTATTCCTATTGCACTGACTTTCTATTTATAAGCCTGTAGTATGTTCTGGGTCTCCAAGTTAAATTAGGCCAAGAGGTGGCGATAGAGTGACACATAAAAATTAAGTAGTAATATTGAAAAATGAAAAAGCTGATGCCTGATCACTCACTTCTGCGTTCAAAATCAAAAATATGAATGTTATGCTGACTTTATTGCATTTGTGCACAGTTCAGAGCTGGAGTTGCTTGTTGTCCGAGTCTGGATTTGTAAAGGGCTTCTGTCAGCTGGGAAGATCAGGCCCCTGTTGTAAAGTAAAGTTGTAAAGAGTCAGGTCCTGCTGTCCAAACAATCACAATAACAACTGAAGAAAAAGCTAAAACAAGACGCAGCTCTTAAAGTCAATGTTTGGGAGTTTTGATAATGGAGGGACAGAGATAATTTAAACAATATAAGAGTGAGGGAGGGATGTATGACAGATGTATCGATGCAGCGTGAGTGATGCGGTCGGTCACTGGGTTGGACCTTTGTGGTGAAGAGGGTTAAGAGGGAGCTGAAAGGCAAAGCTCTCAATCTCATCTCCTGCGATACTAAAAAATGTATTACTGGAGATGAAAGAAGTGGGCAACAACATGTGGGCGGTGGTTGTTTCAAGTGGCATCAGGGGATTGCTGCGTTGTTGGTTGTTTAGTGCACTGGTAAGTAGATTCTGGTTATTAGTGTTGGAGACATCCCTCTTCACGTCCAAGGGAAGGCTGGAAGGACTATGGTGGCATTGGTTTGCGGTCCGCATTTTCAATTTGTCAAATAGTTATATTCAAATGTTTCTGTTTAGAGTCTGATCTGCTCTTTATTCAATGTTTCAGTTTTATTGTTCTTTCAATCTAACTATACAATCATTTTAGAGAAGTACACGGGTGACTGGCTGTCTCACGGCAATGCTATTGGTCACCACTATGGGGCGTTCTGTGGACAGAACTCACAGAAGTCACACCTGCCCTGGGGCAGACTCAAATCAAAATGTGGTAGTGGAATGTGTAGGTTGTGTGTGTTTATGTATATAGCATCAACAATTACATCTCCATGGTGACAAGTATACATAGAAAAGGTTCATAGTGCAATTTATTGGTCATTGTGAGCCTTTATAAATAAATATACTAAACTTTATTTCCCGTAGGGTTATTTTTTATATAAAACAAACAACAATTGTGTCTTTGACTTTCAAGGTGAGCCCATGCCGGAACAGCAGCACCCTGAGCATAGGGGTGATGTCATCTACCTCCTGCTTTTGGAAGTGATGCCAGACACACAGGCAAAAGCATATGTTGTTGATCTGACTGCTTCCAATACAGAAGATGTGGGGTTGAACCCAAGAGCAGATGGTTAGTGTGGATTTGGTGTCGTGATTGCAGATCGGAAGAAGCAAGGATGTGACCCCACAGCCAAATGTACCAATATTGAGAAGTTGGACCTAATTCACACAATATATTTGATAGATAGATGGATACTTCATTGATACCCCGTAGGAGAAATTCAGGTATCTAGCAGCAGAAGACTCATCCAGGTCTGTTGTGCAGTCATCTGATATTTATTAAAAGTACTGTAAAATAGTGTAAACCTTTGTGAGTTAGTTCAATATGGATAACCGTCGCTACTTCTAGTTCTCAGTACTGTGGTGTAGTTGTTTATCCAATGTGTCCATCATGTCTTCACAGTCCCAGTGTTGTGGGCTCAATGAACATGCTGCTATTGATTACTACTGATTTAATTTCCCTGGACCAGCTCCACTCAATCTCAGCAGCTGACTCTGACAGCTTTATACACTATCACACGTGTTAAATACTCAGTATTTATTATTTTATTATTTTATTATTAAAACCATCAATATGTACAAATAATATTTTTTTTCATGCTGATTATGCTGCATTATTTTTTATTTTATATTATGGCCACATTATTTGTGTTGCCATTTCTTAAGCAGATCCAGTCAGAAAGCATAATGAGTCGATCATTTGTGTTGCCAGTCGCTCTTCACAGTTGCTGTGTACTGGCTTCAGCTTTAGCCGGACGCCAATATCACTACATCCAATAACTTTGGAGCTGGTGTTTAGAGGAGCAGAGCAGTGTTTACAACATATTAGTAATAAGTATTAGTAACCCCTTGATGACTTCCAGAAGGTTCAGGTCTCTCAGATGACCGTGGGCAGAATAGTAAAGCCTCTTGCTATGCCCCTCTGAGGGCTTGTTTATGATCACACAGATCAATTAAACTTAAGACTTGTAGACTTTGTACAAATATCTAATTTAAACTAATAATTTTTTTTCATTTTCTTCAGCGTTTACATGGTATGACACATTTTGAAAGTAGCTGTCCTTATGTGATGGGGCTTCACAGAGACTCCCTTCAGTTCCATGTCATTCAGATTCACTCCACACTCTGCTCCGAGCAGCCGCTCACAGAGCTCCTCTGTCCCCTCACTTGATCCATGTCCATCCTCCTCTGTGGCCTTCAGTGTGCAGGCATCACCTGTCACATGTGACGACTCTACTGCCCTCTATGGGACATAAAGGACACGTTATTTTTTCAGAACACAAAATAGTCAGTTATTCTGTTAGGGTTAGCAATGTGTGTAATTGTATATGAATAAATCATGTTTTTTCTTGTAGGTCAAACTGGTTGAAACCCTGCTGTGGCCACCGTGTCGCTGTCTGGCAGGTCTGTCTGATGAGCGCTGGATTCAACTGTGTCTTAGTGGCCTGCGTCGTCCTGGTGGTGCTCTTTCTGTCTCTGGAGTTGCTCATAGACACCAAACTTCTACAATGTAAATATCCGGCCTGACTTCTTTCTTCATTTGTTTTATACATGTATAATTAGGTCATAAAACACAAGCCAACCAGAAATTTGCTGAGCGCACACATTCTTTTTCAGTAGTTCACAGTATGAAGCTCACAACACCTGGAGGCACCAGCCTGGAATGGCGTCACAAGTGCTAACTCATTCTGTCCCTGGGCGGTCTATGTAGTACAACCAATGTTAAAGGTGACCTCTGTCATTTCTGGGGAAAGGTCCACCTGCCTGTCTCGTGAAAATAGTATTGCATCGCCTTGAATGTTTTTTTTATTCAATGTCTAAGGAGGAAAAACACGTGAGCTTACTTTGACAAATCCCAAGCCGGGATACTTAGCTTTTTGTTGGATGAAAATAATATGTTGTTTGTCCCAACAGAAAGCTATTTGGAAAAGTAAAATTATATGAACAAATTAGAGCACAACATGCTGTCTCTGTCTTTTTAGAAAATATTATATTTTATAAAGAGACCTGTTAGTCACTGTTTGATGCTTTTGGCTGAGAGCTGTTTGAAGGTGGTCCTAGTAATAGATGGATTATATTAAATTTCTACATTTTTTGCTATTTGAAAGTTAGGTACTCCAGCTTTAAGTAATGCTGTAACCGTGTTTCCTAATACCATAACCCCCAATGATGAAAGTCAATTAGCCTGTATCAAGCCTAACCCTATTATGACAATATGAGTTTATTATGAAGGTAATCTTTCATCATGATGCCAACAGGCTAATAAGGATCTTGGTGCTTCGTGCACAGCAGTATGTCACAGCAGAGTGAGGGAAACTCAAGGCTCTCTGCCACTTACACTGGTAGAACTTTACACAGAACTTTCTCAAAAACAATGTTTAACAGTTCCCTTTTCATTCTGTTTACAGTTTCCAATGCTTTTCAATTTGCCAGCATTATCCACTGGATTAGCCTTATTATTCTTTCACTCTTCTTTTCAGAGGTAATGCATGTATTTCATTATGCATTAAACCTATTTTCAATGATCTTTTTTATTTTCATTGTTTTATTTCATGTTTTATACAAAACCCTGTCATAAATGTATGGATGAGCAATGACTATTGTGTATCTCAATACAGGCAGTGTCTCAAGTACGAGTAAGATTAAGGATAGATGAGTAAGATAATTTACACATGTCACATGCTGACGACAGTGCGTTCCAAAATGTCTACTAAACAGATATGGCAGTCAAAGTGTGGCAAAGACATAGAGTAGGGCAGTGGAGGCTCTCTGATGTTATAAGAATAAGAGGTTTGAGTTGTGTGAGGCTGAAGGATGATAATAATAATAATTAATAATAATAATAATAATGCTTTGCACATTCTTGATACAGTCATTTGCAGCAATAGGACTTCATTACATGGTTTTCTGCTGTTTTACTTTTCAATAATTTGATTGTCTATACATTTTGTTGATGAGGATCCACAAGGATATTGTCAGATTAGACGGAGTAATGGTTTTGATATAACAATTAAGTTATGTTCAATGGCTCTTTTGGTTTTCATGAATGTCCATTTGGTTCTTTCAGACAGTCTTCAGAATAGTAGTGCTGGGTATCTGGGACTACATTGAGAACAAAGTGGAGGTCAGTAGAAATGCATAGTTCCGTGCTATGGATCTCCTGCTGATATCTCGCTCATCTGACAGGTGTTTGATGGTGCGGTCATTGTGCTCTCTCTCGCTCCTATGGTGGCCTCCACAGTGGCCAATGGTCCCAGCAGCCCCTGGGACGCCATCAGCCTCATCATCACCCTACGCATATGGAGAGTCAAGAGGATCATTGACGGTAAGATTAACAAAAGAACTGCCTCTCCGCTTTGTCCTTGCGCTACAGACGACCATGTCACTCACTGTTATAACCGGAGAGCTTATTGACTATGTTTCAATTTCAACTGCTTCGTTATTCTACATTGTATTGAGTCAGGAACTGGTTCAATAAGTTCAGAGGCAATAATGAATATAGTGGTTATTCTCAAATATGTGAATGAAGACCAGTTCAATGTGTGTTAGAGATGTCCCCCTCAACATTGGGTTTCGAACGTATAAGAATATCCTTATTTACATTGAAACTAAAAACGTTGAGTTTGTCAATAAATCACTATGGCCATTTGTGCCTAGTGAAAAGCATTTGTATTGAGCGATATTTTTCAACAAGAAATAATATGGACTAATATATTTCTTCAGAAAACGTGAAGGTATATAAAACAAAGATAAAATTTAATGTGCATTGCACTAGTCTGAATAATTAAAACTATATACTGTAAATAAACCATATTGTATATACAATACAATAATTAAATAGAAGAACATGCTGTAGCTCAATGTACGCTTCATCACGACACATGAACAGCAGCAGTGTCTCCAGTTTTCAGGTAAATACGTACATGTATTATTATTAATGTTATTGTATTTCCAGCACTTTGATTATAGGCACTTTGCTCATCTTAACTTGCAGCGACTGCACCAGCCTTCAGTGCATAAACACATGCTCAATGCAAACTGTTAACTTCCATATTTGTGAGTGATTGAGTTTCCGCACTGCTCTGACCTGACACAGCTGTGACAGAGGGACATGTGCAGCCATACTGAACAGCTGATGGACTGGCTCTCATTGCTGCAGCCTGAGTCTTTTGCAAAACTGGCTTGACATATGAAGTAGCAATGTTTGTGTCAGCAAAGACTGGACAAAAATACAAATACGTAAACTATATCATAAGGATCAACTGAAAGAATGATGAGTTCCGTGAACACAGTATAGTATATTGTTAAGTATATTAGGAGTACAGAGAAAGCAACACAAGTGTAGTAGTTTAAATTTTCCATTTTCACTTTCCCTCTGATCAAATAACATGATCAAACATTTCTCTATGTAATTCCTGTAATTGTAAGAAGCTATGTCTCCATTGTTCATTCACTTCATACTCCATGTGGAGGTGTAGTTACAGCCACCCGACGGTAGGCTGCATGGAGCTATTATAAAATAGGCTGACTGTGTGGTGAGGTCGCCATTCTCATTTTCTGTTTCTACGACTACAACAACAGCAATCATTCAGACACCAGATTCATGTTCTTCACAAGTGGGTGAAGTGTTTTGCCAATAGGGCCCTAAACACACATTTTACACTTTAGAGCCTCATCCGTCCGCTGTCGCACCTGGTACTCACTCAAACATCAGTGTAATATTGTTCTTGCATGTGTTATACACTGTTTTTTTCTGTGTCATTCTAGCTTATGTGCTGCAAGTCAAAGTTGAGATGGAGCTGGAGATCCAACAATGTGAGAAAACAAAAGCAGTGCGTGAAGAGCAGCTGGAGCGGCTCACTCAGATCTGCCAGGAACAGGCTGTGAGTAGCTACTCAGGCATTACCTTGGCATGTAGGCATCCAGAGGAAATCTGGATTAACTAACGTTTATCTGTTGGCACCTGATACTTGACTCAGCATACATCAGTGGTGACCTCCACATGTGAATGATAAGACAGATGGCAGAATAGATGTAATTTTCTTTTCCCCCAGTAGAGGGCAGCATGGCTTCACAATCAGCCTGATTTGTTCCCTGATTAGTGATTACTGCATACATTTGCCAAAACAATGAAAAATCATATCTTTAAAGCCTTCTGTGTGAAACAGATGAATTGTTGTAATTTACATTTACTCATGTATGTGGAACAGGTTAGAACTGTAATATTGGATGTTTTCAGTACTCTTGAATATGTTTTACTTAAATCATTTTCACATCCTCTTTTTCAGTTTGAGATCAGGCAGTTGAGAGCACATCTGGCGCAGCAGGATTTGGATCTGGCAGCAGAGCGGGAGGCTGCCATGCAGATCCGCCATGTTTGGGGCAAACAAGAGAGAAACTTAAAGGTTGTCGAGGGCATGACTCCTGAGGAGTTTGAGGATGAAGGCAGCCATCGGAACCCCAGGGAGCCACATTCAACAACAGGTAGTTTGGACATGCATACCTATATGGACATGCACTAGTACTAATTTGTGGAAGTGGTGAAAAGCACTTACCCGCTCTGTGACTTGTACTTTTTGGTTGAGGAAGCAATGTAACAAACTAGAAGGGAGGGGCTGCACAAGACATGTCCGTATTTTGTGATACAAAATCATAATGGTAAACATGAGGCGCCTTGAATGCCAAAGCAGTGTTGAGTTAATCTGCAGAAGTTGGCCTGGAGCAGGCTGGAGGCCAGGCTCTCAGCCCTGATGCTCAGACACAACAGCCATCTGACCACAGGTGCTCTGGGATCAATACAAGGGCAGAAAGCTTTTAGGCCTTGGTGAGTCCTGGGGCAAACAAGCATGTTCTCCAACACCACATCACCACATCCAGGCCTGTCCCACACTGCTGCTCTCGTCCCTCTGTCTCATGCTGCCCCCCTCTGGAGAGACCCAGGCTGCTCAAGCTATTTCAGGTACTGAGTGCTCTGTGCATTGGGCCATGTAAGAGGAAAGAAGGCCTCTGTCAACATCTGTTCGCCTTCACCTGCAAACCACAATAGGGCACAAAGAGGAGCCGCGGCCACAATCTTACCCCAAGGGCATGGTGCAAAATCAGTCCTTCCAAAACAAATGGAGCATTTCACAGAAACATGGGTGCATCTCAGCACACTGAGGCCGCGGGCTCATTTTAAAGCATTCCAGCTCTGCTCACGTTAGTTTTGATATTTTTTTGCTAAAATGTATATTCCCTACAATAAACTCGCATTTATTTCCATACCTATGAAGAAAATGCATAGAATAGAAGTTTATTTTGTCAAGGTTAGTTCAGCGACTCCCTGGTCAGACATTGCATTTGCAAAAGACAGTGATTACAGTGAGTTGAGTTCAATGTGACTAATGCTACATGTTCATGATAACTGTAAAATGTGTAGTTATGCAGCGTTTTTTGTTTATTCTCTACTTTTTATTCCACTAATGAATTGATCATCCTTGTGTTGGTGGCATTTACATACTGTATAACAGTAAAATATACAGTACCAAACTATAGACTGTATACAGAACATGGATGTATTATATGATTTGTATTGTGCTATATGTGGTCTCTGCAGCTTAAATGATCATGAGCAACAGTATGTAGGAAATGTATCCATGCACCTCAATGTTAAATGAAACCGCTCGCCCTCAGCTGACAGGGAACCTACAGCTTTCACAAAAGTGGGTTTTGTGAGGAACTCTTTTTTTCTTTTCTTTGGAAATTCATACATTTTTATAAAACCCCACTTTAGTGCAACAAACTGTTCCCTCTAATCAGCTGGTGCTGATTGGTCAGAACGCTTACATGTTCCTTTGGTCCTGCAAAGTTATGCAACAGTGACACTGCTCAGAAAAATTTCATTTCCACGACTATTTGAGACCCCCATGTGTCAATGAGCCCAGGCCCTTGATTTGGGCAGACATCTTGGAGACCCGGGGCTTGATACAGTGGAGCAAAAAAGTTGGTCAATTACAGATGCCTGTAATTTTCATCAAAGTTATACCTCAAGTATGAGAAACAAAATGAGAAAACACATCTAGAAAATCACATCTCTGAATTAGTCAATACAAAAGTCCATCTCAATACTTCTGCTTCTGTGGTTGAGATCAGTGTCGTGCTGAAAGACCCAGCCAGGTTTTATCTTCAATACCCTTGCTGATGGAAGGTTTTAAAGGTAAAGGTAAAGGTGCAGTTTATTAATCCCTGTAGGGCAATTCAATCCTCTGCATTTGACCCATCCTGATGCCACTAAGGCTTACGTCAGGGGCAATGGTCGCCGTAGAACAGCGCCCGGGAACCCATCTCCAGATGTTGATGCTCGGCTTGGTCAGGACTACCAGAGCTGGAGGATTTAACCTAGTGAGCATGTTTTTTTCACTCAAAATCTCACAATATTGTCCTGGTCCCTTTGCAGAAAAACATCCCCAAAGCATGATGTTTCCACCCCCATGCTTAGTCAGTATGGTGTAAGAGGCTTATATTGGCTACCATTGCGTGTTATGTGTCTAATTTTCTTATAAAAAACAACCACATGATGTATTCTATTTGAAACATTCAATCCAAAACACAATTTGTAATAGTTACATGAAAAAAGTCAAGACACATTCTTCTGTTTTGTAAACAGAAAGTAATATCCAAACTCTGAAAGGAATCCTTTTATGAAAATACATCCATAAAGTAAAACTAGATATATTATTATAAATGTACAAAAGTTGAGCAATAAACAAACTTTCCTCAAAGAAAACAATGGAAACCTTGGTATAAAAGCATAGTCAAGAAAAATATATATCGGCCCTAGACTTTTTCTATTTAAAATTCATCTGGCCTAGACCTGGCATAGATGACTAATTTAAACTTCAAGGGTTAGGGTTAGGGTTAACATCTACATCTGTGTTCTCTCTGGATCTAAGGGAGTCTTCCATGTCACCTCTCCTTTAGCACAGATGACATCCCTGAAAGAAGCAGAAGCTTTTATGCACGCTGGACCGCCCATTCTTTTTCCTTAAGACTCATGTGTTATTAATTGTGGAGTAATTGTCTCAGTCTTGTTGCAGAGAGTGCAATGCCTCTTCTCCAGGGGTGGCCCAGGGATTAATATTTTAGACTCAAAAAAAGAAATGAAATTACCCATCAGAGTCTGCCTCCCTGGGGACAGAGGCTAGCACTCAGGGTACACTGGGCTTGCACTCAGCCAGTGGACAGTGAGCTCAAGACCAATCAAGCGCACATATGAGCACAGCAGATCACAGGCGCACAGTGCACACTCTCAGGTCTGCTTATCTGGAGGGATTAGGGTCCAAACAAAGAACTACCACACACTCTCACCCCCATCTTTCTGCTCCAACACCAACCAACCCCACCCACTGCTGTCCCAGTTTGCTCCAAGTGCACACAGCGCCTGCTAATGTGCCACACTTCCTGCTTACTTATAAAGCACCTGTGGCCTGAGGCAGAAATCAGCTATGTCAATATTGTGTTGTAAATACATGATATTCTTTCCAATTGGGCTAACTTGACTTGTTAATATTGACATGAAGTGGTGCCTGCAGAGAAGGCTCTAAAATCCTATTTCCTGTTTGAAGTTTGTAGAAAGTTTGTCATATTAAAATGGATTAATAGGAGCCATTACATAAAGAAAATATTAACTTTACTTTTGAAATAGCTTTACATTTTAATTTACCAAAAATCCCAATTTTTTGCAAGTTAAAAAATTACACTTGAAAAATGATAAAACTACTTCATGGGCACTGACTTTGTTTTAAAGGCAGAAAATATCATGATACAATTACATCATACTATGACAGAAACTTTTTAGGGAGGAGGTGTTGTCAGATGGTTAAGTTACATGTTCAAACTCTGCTTTATTAATAATATACTATAAACTGTTCTATTTTTCTTTTTTTTTATCTCAGATCCGGTTGTACGTGATGACATGAACAACTATATCAGCCAATATTACAGTGAAGCCAGCAGTGGTAAGAGGAAAACACAAATTTAACAAAAAAACAAGAAGAACTGCATAATTCTTCAAATTATATTAACAATTAAAGATAAGTAATGTGCTGAAGTATACAGTATGTCAGGTTCTCAATGTAAATCTCGAAACACTCAAGCCAACACTCAATAATACTAAATATCATATCAAAAGTAATTTTGGATATTTGAGCAGCACTTTTTTTGATAGCAATTCAGCCAATTCCCACCGCTTTTATTTGGACTCTCAGCTTCACATGGCTTCATTTATTCACTCTACACGGTAGTGATAAACAACTACCATAGCCACAGCTATCCTGGGGCAGACTGACAGAAACGAGGCATGTGCCATCGACCCCTCCGACCATCACCAAACATACTCGCACACCAGAGTTGTAATAGGCAAGTGGATCAAGTGTCTTGCCTAAGGACGCAACAACAGATTGGCACTTTACAGCCGCACGTGCCCCACAGTGGCATCCCAGTTCTAACCAGGCCCAGCTTACCTTTGAGGTCTGCCAGGATCACGTGTAGGTGGGGTCACAATAGTCTAGTGATCACAATGTGACATAATATCATTAGGGGAAAAGTTCTAGGAGAAACTATTGTAATGACATTTTCTATAACTATTTTCACATGTCTGCAGAAGCTGGTGCTGGTGTTGCCGTGCAGGTCATTACTACTGCAGCCATCGACGTCCATCGTCCCACAAACCCACATCCCGTACAATCCACCCCGATGATGGCCAAGGAGCGGGTTGGCAGTGGCCTGAGTGACATCTCCAGCAGCATATCTCGTTCCAGTGGCAGCCTGACGGCCCGCCCCCTCAGCCTCAGCAGCCACACTCCTCGCTCCTCGCTGACTGACTGCAGCAGCACGGCCCAGGACCTGAGCTACAGTTTTGTGCGCTGTGCTCCTCCTGCCTTCTGTGGGCCAGAGCCCCGCAGGGACCCCAGTGCTATGGTACAGGAGCTGCTTTCCTCTCTCTCCGAGGACTCCTGTCTTACTCAGAAAAGTCTGGATCCTGTCAACTTTAAGCTTCCTAGTCCTACGAGGTCTGAAAAAGCCAGTACTGAGTTGGACCACCGAATAAATCTGTTCAATCGCAGGAATCAAGAGGAACGCAGAGGGCGGGGTAGAGGCGGTGGTCCGCTACAGACTAAGCCTCTCATCCACCTGCAGGGCGGCAGCACTGAGGTCTCTCTAGAGGAGAAGTACAGGCTCCTGGGTCCTTCGGATTCCCCTCTGGGGCACATACCTGACACTTAAACTACTCAAGCACAGAAGTCGCCTTGAAATGGACCATATCAACAAGTGAATCTGCTCCGTGTGAAACGGTCTTGGTCAGTCAGAGAAATATAAAGCCAAGCTTCAGTTTTACACAAATCATAAACAGTCCAAGTCAAAATGTATATTATCAGACCTGCTTTGATGGAATCGATGGTTAAACGGAAGGAAATAACAAAAGAAGATGACTCCAGTTGAATGGGAGAAATGCATTGTTGTACACTCTATTTCAGGAATTAATTAAATGGTCCTAAATGCAATGAACACAAAAATAAAAACCAGCAAGGACCTTTCAGGCCTCTATTAAACTAACTAATTGCCAGTGCTCCAAGCCAAGATGCTGTTCTCTGCTTTTGGAAAATAGAACAGTGAAGTGTTTTATAAAGACATGTTTCATTTGTATTTCATATAATTAGTTTGCTGTTTATTGTCTACGGAGCTACAGGGTAAGACATTGACAGATTGGCTTGATGATACAAAAGCCATGAAACCTTTGCCTTTTTTCCACAGGTGTGTTTCATATGAAACTATGAGGCATCATGAAAAATATAGTGATAATTTTATTTCCTAAAAAAAAGACAGTTTGACTATTTTCGGTATGAATGACGGTGACTGGAGTGCTTGTAGCATGAACCTTTAAAAGATACACGCTAATTCTTTGCACTTTAATGTTTGCCAACAATTTTGTAAACTTAATACAGCCGACCTGATCGCCAAATACATGTTGTACTTTTAAGTCAAATTAAGAATATTAAAACAAAATATTTCCATAACATTTAATTTGTTTCTTGAAATAAATAAAAATTTCTGGCACAAAATATTTCCCTCCTACTCTCTGCGCTGTAAGTTCATTAGCATTGACTTGTTATTTGCATGTTTTAAAAAGTGTAAATAATTCAGTGTTAAGATGAAGGAGCTGTCACAACAACAGTTAATTGGCGAAGTCGCAGTAAGTGTGTAATGAGAAGACTCATCCTGTTATGCTCCGCTATCATTTATTCACAACCATTTTGCTGCTTGTCAAATGTTTACATGCTTACTGAGTATATTTAAATTGTTAATTAGTATCTCCACAAAACTTAATTTGCCCATGACTTACCTGTGCTCAAACTATGACCATTGGCTTTGTGACATTTTGATAGACATTTGTGTTAGTATTGCTCTCACAATGTGTTGATGCATAAGTATAATGGAGGTAAGTTTTGTTTTCAATTTTAAATCAAAGAACATAATTAGGTTGGTTAATAATTTGTGTCGTTTTTGCATTACCAGTTGGGCTGTACCCAAATGGTAAAAGTAAAAGATATGGGCATTTTTCTCAGGGATTTATATGTAAATATAATACTATTATATTAAATTACTACATAATTAAACAATTACATTTGACTAATTATAAATTGATTAAAAAAGTGGTGATTACTAAGCTAATGATTAATAATCTGTCTTTTATGACGACCTGCTTTTTGCCGCTGCCCAATTTCCCCAGTCTTGTTGCTCATATACCTGCAGAATATGCAATAACCAAGATAAATTAATTAAACAAATGTGGAAGTTAAAGTAAAGTTAACAAATGAATGTCATTAATGTAAGTTTAACCATGAAAACATAACACTCATAAAGACACCCAATATCTGATACCAACCACAACAAGTGTCCCATGTGGAGAACAAAGGCCTCAATCTGTCTGTGTGAGAACTGTCTCAGTTGGAGGAACAGTTCTGTTCAGTGCATAGAAGAGACCTGGGGCACGGGTCGTAAAGGAAAAACAGCTGGACGTATGTTGGAAAGGCTCGACCTCATTGAGAACAAACAGGAGCAGGGTGTGTGACTGACTGTGACAGATTCAGAACGCCCGGCTCGCACACTCTTCCGAGAGGCAGGGAAATACAAATGAATTATACATTGTTCTTTAAAAAGATTCTCAGGTTCTCCTTTTCAAACATACTTCCTAAGTGCTGGATCCAGACGTTCATTTGGTCGGAGGAATCCACTCAGGAGTCTGTAGTCATGGTGACAGAGAAGACCCCTCCCCATTACATTTCAATATTCTTCAATAAATAAATAAATAATATTCATTCAGTTCGTCTAATTCTATAGTCCTTTTCCTAAAATAAGTGAGAAATGCTGTCCATATGTTGACCTCACACAGATGAAAGAGTACATTGTTGTTCATATGGTAAACATGCAGTCTGCACAAGCCTATATCCACCTGGGAGTACAGAAAACATCACTGTGAACTCCAAAGACCTGAATACGAATATGATTTACATAGTGTCAGAATTTGCATGATGCTCAGAGAGTGAATTAGCCATCATTTTAAATGAGTCTCACAAATCTGGCGGGAAATGAATATTCATATGCATGTGTATAGATGGACAATAACATAGATGCCCTTGTTAAGAGGTCATTGAAGATACAATTGTTGCATTATTAAAATTGCGAGTTCTACAGGGATTTTTTCTACCAGTTGAGCTCCCTTTTGGTGCCAGTCCAAACTTAAGAGGAAATGGCTGCTTTCAGTGTCATTGGTTTGCTGTGATATATCAGTTTAAGCCATAAATGAATATTCTTTGATTTCCAAATAATTACATTTGTTTTGCATTATATCCTCTTTCCCACTTAGATCCATGGTTGAGCCCATCTTGGGCTTCTGGTGGTCCCGGTCCAGATCTCCGCCTGCACCCTGTCAGTCTGTGTGCACTTGCTCAGGGTCCTCCCACATTTCCATGGAGCCCCTTGGGAGTCACACATCAATTGCTCTCAGCTAAATGCACTCTCATATGAATATTTTAGTACAATTTAATGTTGCAGCTACAGCCCCAAAGGAGCAGAGCATCAATTTGTGAACACAGTTCTTCTAGAGTTAAAAGCCAAGCTGGATAATACAGAATGAAAGCCTGTGCCGATCCAGTCAGCCTTTCTTCACTTGAGAGACTGAAGAAAGATAAAAATCCTTTGCCTGACTTCTTTGTTTGGGTTTATGTCCATGCTTAAGGCAGAGTTGGTTAAAAATGTGAAAGATGCGATTAGTGACAGAGCACTGGTGTGTTGCTGAACACAGACGCTCCATCTGCAGGAGCGGTCAGGGAGCCGCACACCTGCTGTCCTGCTTTTCAAATGCCCCAAAGTGACACAGCACCAGGCGTTTGGCACCGGAGACCTGCCCCAAGTGTGAGAACATGAGTGCTCCCATAAACAGGCCCAATGTGACATGAATCCCTCACCATCCAATACCAGCAAGGAAACACCCCCCTCTGCCTCTCAACTTTGCATTGGGACACCCCATAGATTTCCCCAAATTAAACCTAAAGAAATGTAATACATATCTATGAAGTACATTCACAAGCAATCATAAAAGTATAGTCAATTTAAAACTCTCCACACTATTGGATAAAAACTATGAAGACCTGACAAGATGGAACAAACTCCCACTTTCACTGATACAATCTCTTCACCGTGACCTGGTTCTCCTCTCGTAACTTATATAAACTAATTCTCATGGAATAAAAAACCCACAATCAAACGCTCCTGTCTACAAAAACAATATGGCAAGCTCGACACACAACACTCTTTGCAATTCAATAAACCCAGCTCTAGAAACATGCCACCATTCTATTCGTTCTGGAAAGAACTTGAAAAAAACGACAGTATCTTCAGAACAAATGAAATCTACCCATAAACTCCTCATTCGAATAACTCCAGATACAATAAATACATAGAAAATCCATTAAGATCCAACTTTCACAATATAATCTCATCTATACTGCAAACACTTTCATCACATATCCATAAAATGTTCCCAATACCAAAACAAAAAGAGACCAGAGAAGTATCAATAATTCAAACATCAACTGGAAGAACCTTAAACACTTTCAAAATAGCAACAATTATCCGATATAAGTTACTTTATAGAACCCACTTCACACCTTATGAGACTCTCAGACCACAGCTGCCCGACAACAAGACACAAAAACAATCCCTCCTTGTGACACAGTACACCAAACAAACATTTTATAAATGTCTCACTTCTGCCTGCTGTGCCCAGATCATTAACACCACTGTTTATACAATATATACAGAGCTGATTCCTCCTGAAACACCAACACATGTCACAGATAGATAATGCTTAATGTCAGTCCATTGTATGAAAAGTTTAAGAAATAGTCCTGATGGTAAGCACCCCACCTAAGCCTTAATTATTTTTCCCCAACCAACTTCCCATCGACACTCTTCTCTGTCCCTGCTGAGGAAAAGCAGGAAATCATGATGTCGCCACAACCAGTTTTGACACCGGGGATGGTGTGAGGAGAGGGATGAGAATCAGAATCAATTTATTACCATTTGCAGAAAAAACTACATTGGAATACAAACAGAAGACACCGGGGGCACCAACACCACAAAGCACACACACACACACACACACACACACACACAGACAAAGAGAATAGAAATAGCGAGACACAGTGAGGCAAATATAAAACTCTTAAAAGCATAATGAAAAGCTTCAAAGAGATACAAAGAGAAGCAGATCTCAGGGCGCTCTGTTCAGTCTTAGAGCAGGGTTAAATCCTCATATAGCGGTTTGCATTTAGGTCAAAACGTTCAATGCTGTTCTCATCTGACCACAGCATCTACTTCCACATGTTGAATTGTTGCTTGGTGACTTGAATCTTGCAATTATCCGCGTTAACATTTTAATGGTAAAAAAGCCAAACATGATTCGTGCGTGTTGACCCTGTGTCCGTGAACAGATACGTGACACCATCCTACAAACTGTTTCTTTAAGACTAAAATCTGCGTTTTAATGTATTGTCAAAATAAATACGTAATTGTACCATGAGAAAATAGCTAAATTATGACAAATACATAATCGTTTGAACGGTAACCAAGCCAGTCTTCAGATTGTACCCTTCTCATTACCTGACACAAAAGACCCACTTAATCAACAGGGATGTTAAAGGAGCTGGTATAAAGTACAAGACACACATTTGTAAAATAAAACAGGCAGCTGACAGTTACAGTAATAATGTAATAATGGAAGCCCAACAATGCACAAATGCCTGGAGGCTCCAATCAAAAATTCATACTAATTATCATGTGAATACTGCATTAGCTCTGAAGAATGATGAATAATAAATCTGCAACATGGTACCCCTCTCAGACTGGTGCCACTTGAATATGGTTGTGATTTTTGTCCCGCTGTGAGGCTGGATTTGGCACAATACATACCACAGCAATCACTCAAGAACATATTTTTTTTTAGCACAGATGTTTATATTTGGCATATTTTGTAGATAAAGTCCCCCATATACTAAAGTAAGTGTGCTGGTCAGAAAGTAATGAGTGTAAAAATGACATCTTGACCTCAGTGGAATCAGGACATACCTTTTCATATCGCAAAAATCTTTCCGGTTCCACTTCAAGCACACACTATTCTGCAACCAACTAAAACTAAACCAAATAAGATAATATTAGCTTGACTTTATGGATCTCACACTGGAGAAATGTACATGTCACATTGGGCACAGATAGAATCACTCAGATTGTGCAAAAGGCAGAAGTGTGCAAACATGTGTGCAATTAGCATCAAGAAAAATAATTATGGATATTTTTAAAACAACATCTCAATTCATCAGCGAGGAAGTTTAATTTTGTTCACGGATGTGTTTTCCAAATGAGAAATGATCCCAAGCACACTTCCAAACGACAATGTCCAGGTGTAGGAGTGGCCATCATAGTTCTGGATGTACGGCCAAAATGTTTGAAACGACTTTGAAAACGTCTCAAGGTGAAGAGAAAGGCTAAGAGATGAACAGTCAATTTGTAGGCGACATCTTATGGACTTTTGTGCGTCACAGGCATGAGTGGCATTGGGATAAAACTTTAAGATCACATTAAAGAGTGGCCTTATCATGCAGCTCACCTAAGCTGTCTGATCAATATCTTGATTAGCAGAATATGTCAGGGATTTGCCAGTTTCAATGGTGAAATCCATCTGGTGTCTCTGCATCGTCCCCCTCCCTGCAGCGCTGGTGCAGCCTCAGCCGGAGGTTAAAGGTTGTGTGTTTCCAGCATGTAGAAGATGTGTAAGCAGCATTTTTAACATTATGAATAAATCAACTTTAAAGTGTAGTCAGAAATGGCCGTGTATGATTTTAATATGGAGTAATTAGCTCTTATCGAGGGACACATATACAAGATTTTGATGTAATTTAAAACATTATACATTTCATTTTTTCTTATATATTTTCGTTCATATAAAAACAGAAGCGCACAGGTCCAGGAAGAAAAAAACTGCAAATGCTATAAATACATAATATTCAACTTGTACAACTTTATACTTAAGTTCGTTTAGTGCACACCTGCTGTGGACAGTTCCAAATAATGTCCTCAAAAGTAATCACCCACTGTGGCCCAGACAGTGAGCGAGGGGGCTTCCACCTCATGGCAACCATCTTTTTGATGCCTTTAAGCCCCACCAAGAGAACCCTCTTCTGTGCCCTGTTAAGGCAGAGCCAAGTTTTTAAAAAAAAGCAACCCCTGAGCACGCCTGGACCATGTGGGCCCAACAGCGCCACCATGGCACAAAGAGCAGGTAGAACCTGGTTTAAGTGTCTGTGGTGTGAAAGAAGTCCTATAGAAGGTCAGATGTATCTGTCTGGACGAACACATCACTGTCCCAAACAGAGACATACAATTCCTTTAAGACACTGACAATACAGGTTTAGTAAAACATATGCAGGCTATGGTTTCTTTAAATCTGGCTTTTTCTTTTGTTTTTGTCAAGCTCTGGGAGTTTGGAGCTTGACATAGTAAATTACTTATATGTGTGACAAAGGAGGCAGTGTGCCATCAAACCTAAAACGTTTACAAAGCATCACTGAAAAGTTTGGCCTCTTGAAGCCCCTTCTGAATTCCAACTCCGATGCCAAAATTTAAGTGGAAGATTTTAGTCACTCATATATTTTTCATGAGGTTAATGGTCCCATTGAAGTGTGATTAGAGATTATAGGAGGCTTTTATGTTGGCTGACTGGTGGCGGGGACGACTGCTCCCGATCAAGCTGTCATTTATAGGTCACAAACAATAAAGATTTCCTCTGTCAGCGACGATTAAGTATAATGACCTCTGACCTGAGATATTAAACTAAAATAAAATATATGCATGAGACGTGAAAGAGCCATGGCCATGTCTATGGGCAGAATATCAAATCTCATCATAAAAATAAGACCAATTATAATAATTAAATATATGTTTAACAGAGATTTACTCCTAATATTTACTATTTTTCATTAACGCATGTCTTGAATATGAAATGTCCAGCAGGTGCAGTAGCACTTTGTGATCCATAGATGGCAATGTATACGAAAACATACTCATCAAACACAATTCAACTTTATTTTTCAGTCTAAAACTACAATTATCCTTTAACACATCTTAGTGTCTCCAGTTGTTTTTCTGTAGTTGCATAAATAATCTTATTATAATTAGTATTACTTTACAAAGGGAAGGCATATAAGTCTATGTTATCTCACACATCCCACAATCAATGTGATGTATATAGGCCTACAGGCCTAGGCCTGCTACATTTTGTGTAATAGGATGTTTATTGATTGATTTGCACAAAATGTATGTGTTTTGATTTTTTCCATATCTTGGCTATAGGCAGCCTTTCTTTCCTGATATATTTTCGGTCATTTAAAAGCGTCTAATGATTTAGTGAATGTGTTGTTCTTTTTGTTTTATAACGCACAGTGCACTCACTTTTGAATACACATGGGGTTCAGAATGATGAGGAATGGGGATAATTGCTTAGAATTACAACAAAAATATATGTTTGTGAAACGTCTCCAAAATGTCGTATGGAACAACAATCTAGAAGTTGTTTTCTCTTCAGATAGTCTTGTTCTACAATATATTATGAATGTAAAAATATATACGTATTTCAATGAGGAGCACGAAAGTCACAAGGGCGTCCACTGCTGAGGGGCCGAGTCCATCTGACCAGCGTCATGACGTCATGGGGCGGCGTGCTGGACCCTACTTGCTCGTGCCCCCCTCCCTCTTCTGTCCGAGGAGACACAAGTTATGAGGGAGGCAGCCCAGGGCCAGTGTCGCGCTCACATCGTTTCTGCGTCAGCCACGGCCCGTCATCCTTTCTGTATGGTGGATATTATCTTCAGCTCTTCTTTCTTGGATGATATGGGGGATCATTCCAAAAGTAAGTGGCCTGCTCTTTCGTATTTCTGCCTTTGCCCATCCTATTGCCGCCGCGGTGGTGTTGAGCAACAGCTACAAGAGCGAACCTACTTTGTTCAAATGTCTCATTGGCATTTTGACCACGCAGTAATGCTCGCGTCTTGCTGACAGTAAAATAAAAGATGCTGGTTAGTGGTACATACAGAGTGTGAGGTTGTCCGGTCAGTTTTTGGGACTGCACATCTTAGTTTTGATCCTATGACTTGTGCACATCATGCCCTGGACTGACATTGACTGTGTTTGCAGAGAAGTCAGGATTCGCGATGTGCGTTGGATGTGGAAGTCAGATCCATGACCAGTACATTCTGAGGGTTTCCCCGGACCTCGAGTGGCACGCAGCCTGCCTCAAGTGCGCGGAGTGCAGCCAGTACCTGGACGAGACTTGTACATGCTTCGTACGAGACGGGAAAACCTACTGCAAGAGGGACTATGTCAGGTATGACATCCTAAATACATAAATAACGCGTGTGATATGTATAGAGTTAGACATTTCACAAGGAGCAATAACATGTACATTGTAAAATAGTGTTGCCACAAAATGTGCCTCTTAAACAAATATACGCATGGAAACATGGCGCCCAGCTTCTTTCTAATAAATGTATGCCGAAATCAATCCATAGTAGACCTTAGTAAGTTATTATAAATTTGTAATTTTGATCAACTTTGTTTTGCATGCTATGCTTTAGATTTTGCCCCACGTTTTTGTTTGCATTGCCTTGCTAATATTTATTGTAATAAAATAAAATGCATAATCATAATAATAATCTTATGATTTGAACATTTGCAGGTTATTCGGCATAAAATGTGCAAAGTGCAACCTGGGCTTCAGCAGCAGCGACCTGGTCATGCGCGCCCGGGACAACGTGTACCACATCGAGTGCTTCCGCTGCTCGGTGTGTAGCCGGCAGCTTCTGCCCGGGGATGAGTTCTCTCTGCGGGACGAGGAGCTGCTGTGTCGCGCCGACCACACTCTGCTGCTGGAGCGAAGCGCCACGGGGAGCCCGCTGAGCCCGGGACACATGCACTCCAACAGACCGCTGCACCTCGCAGGTCAGACACAAGTATACGCATGAAGTAGAAGTCATGTGTGTGTGATGGAAGGAGTCATGGACCATGGGAAATAAAAAACACGCCAGAGATCCTCTCCGTAGGCCTGTATTCATACAAAATAAAATGCCAAGCCTTTCATTTGTATTATCGTCCCATAAATTAACACAAACAGAACGTGGTCATGATCTGAATACACGGGGCCTGTTTTATATGTGAATTAGATATACTGTTTCGTTCAAATTGTTCTCCAACAAAAAACAAAACATGAAGCCAATTGAAAATTATCTGATATACAATTTTAGTAGTTAAATGCATCCTTTGTCTTGGAATGTAAAACGTCTGATAGATAATTTACTTATTACGCCCTGAAGCCATGAACAGAATGCCCAAAGTCTGTTGATATTAGCACAGGCTACAGGCCTCCTAACCACGCGTGTCTGTGTTATTAAATCACCAGCGTATATGGCATCCTCTGTGAATGTTTAAAAGGTAAAATAGAAAAAAGGCCTGTCTCCAAACGCAAGGTTGTCTAGAGAGCCAGCCAGAGCCAAGCCACAGTCTGATATGTGTCCATGTTGTGTGACTTCAGCAGAGCCCGTCACGGTGCGCCAGGCTCCACATCGGAACCATGTGCACAAACAGTCGGAGAAGACGACGCGCGTACGGACCGTACTGAACGAGAAGCAACTACACACGCTGCGGACGTGCTATAACGCAAACCCGCGGCCAGACGCACTCATGAAGGAGCAGCTGGTGGAGATGACCGGCCTCAGCCCCAGGGTCATCCGAGTCTGGTTCCAAAACAAGCGCTGCAAGGACAAGAAGAAGTCCATCCTCATGAAGCAGCTCCAGCAGCAGCAGCACAGTGATAAGACTGTAAGCATCTTCGTAAGTTTGACTCGTTCATTACCAATCTTTTTGTCGTGTTTGTCACAAAATAGAAACCTGCTGCTTGTAATGCACTTTTAAATGTTTGTAATGCTTTATCATAATTATTGAGCTCATGGGGCCAGACTATTATTGGCTCAGAGTTCTTCCTGTATTCAAACTTTAACTCTATGAATAATGAATCAGCTGAATTGGCTTTACTTGCCCTTTTGACCTAATGCAGGGCAAAGGCTCATTTGTTTCTGATATTTAATTATTATCTCCTAAGTAATTCTTGCCCATCAACATCAATGTCTAGAAAAATCAATCTTGATAAATCTTTGCATATGTTATACTTTTATAATGAAAGCTAATGTGGAACACTCTCCTCAGAACCTGCAAGGCCTAACGGGGACCCCTCTGGTTGCGGGGAGTCCCATCCGGCATGAGAGCACGGTGCAGGGCAATCCGGTGGAGGTGCAGACATACCAGCCTCCATGGAAAGCTCTCAGTGAGTTCGCCCTGCAGAGCGATTTGGACCAGCCGGCTTTCCAACAACTGGTGTGTGTGCATGGGTTTGGGCTGGGAACAAACTTATTGGAACACCTACATATAAGCTAATAACTGTTAATAACAGTTTCCACCTTTTTATGTCTTTCACGTGACATATTTTAGACAAAAGTTTCTGAAGACAAAAAAACAAAACACTAGAATTGACTGAAATTATATATAAAACTGAAATTCAAATTAGCATGGAACATTTTAGTTTTATTGGCTATGGCAGCGCACACACAATACACAATAATAACACATTATTCCACACACATTTAGAATAGTTTTGTTTTTTATGGCAGTATTTTATTATTAAAATGCTTGACGTTTCAAATGCATGTATTCTGTAACCTGGACATGCAATGGGCCAATATTAATTTCTTTATTTTAAAAAGGTAGTACAAATGTTATGCATGAAAGATAATTGTTTATAGACAGATGTACACATTAAAGAATCTTACGATAAATAATTGTCGATGCTGGATAAATATATTATATTTAAAATGCGTTATAACAGTTTTTGTGTGTCAAATGGTGTTTTTATCTGATTTTTGACAGTTATGATATTGCTGTAGGACATCTGACCTTAATACATGCATGCTTGTACCTATAACTGGCATATAAAGCATTCCTCTGTCCCTTTCTTGTCAGTAAATACGGGCTTGTGGATTTGAATAGGCTTCTCTAAATGCCAGTATGTCATGTATTGTGTATGCTGACACTGAATCTGTCCTGGTCCTCTTCAGGTCTCGTTCTCTGAGTCGGGCTCTCTGGGGAACTCCTCGGGCAGCGACGTGACTTCTTTGTCCTCCCAGTTACCGGACACCCCCAACAGTATGGTCCCCAGCCCCGTGGAGACGTGAAACAAGGACTTGGCTTTTTTTCTGCGCATTTTGGTTGTTTTTTGTTTTTTTTTACACCTGCAAAAAGACAGTTGCAGCATGATCCCAGTCCTCTCCTGCATGTGGGCAGCTCATCACTTCATTCAAAAACTACAGCAACAGACCGAGCATCTTCTTTTTTCATTTTCCAATACAGGCGAGCACTCGTTTTTTACTTTATTTTGTTGGGAGAAATCATTGACAGAATTGATGCATGAAGATCTGGATTTACCTTTGCTTACAACGCTTTTGGGAACAATTTCCGCTTTTTAAAAGGGACATTCGACCAAACTCCTCATTTGGCTCATTGTGTTTTCCTCAAAAAGACTTCTTTACTTTTTTTGATACATTTTGTGGAGTCAGTCATGACTCACGTGTCTTTGTCTTAAAAAGGTCTGCATGATAATCTGCAAAATGATTAGTGTTGTAAAAATACTTTATCTTAAATATTAATAAGAAGGCGCAGGTTGTTAAGCTTCTCGAACAAAAAGTAAGTTATTGTTATTATATTATTTATTGTTAGAAAATTGGTAAAACAATTATCAACTGGTACAAAAAATAAAAGGCTGAATATGCAACACTTGACATCACTTGACATCTTTGTGATTAATTATGGAAGGGGACTGCTAAACGCTATCATATATATATTGTTTATATTTTGGTCATTATAAATATGATTGATCAGTGTTTTTATGACTAAGCTCTTATCTGTAGCCTATTCGGTATAATTGGCTGTACCATTTGATCCAGGATTTAACACAAAGCTTAAGTAGTGAAACTGCTGCTCCGGTGTGTGTAGTCTGGTCCGTCCTGTTTGGCTCACACAAGGATTTACTCATGTCTATCATTCGGTGAAGGCTGCAGGCTCAGTTTGTTATCACACGCCTCATCATGTGCGTGTTTCCCCCCATTGGTCTGCACTGCGCGCGTAAAGACACTGAGCCCGAGCAGTGGTCATATCTCCGGGGCAGAAATGCGCCGTGCTCCGTCCAGTTGCTCCAGTTGAGTCACATACACAAACTCTGCTCTTGGTCTAGACGCGGTGCAGGAATGGGCGACCCCTTATCTGCTGTTGGCATCACCTGCGAGCCATACTGCAGTAAAGCCACAACAAACACACGCACACACACACACAGACACACACGTATATGTATAGGGCCTACACATTTGGAACACACGCGAGCCCCTTCTTTGTGCGGAGCAAAGGGTCACTTCTCCTCCTCGGTTTATTTTCCTTTGCTGAATTGCGTTATGAGTGAGGCTCCATGGATGTGACCTTCTCATAAGTGCGCTCTGTGACGAGATGACGCGACCTTAATTGAAAGAGGAAAAAAACGCTGCACGAGGATTATTATTCTATGTTTTTCTTTATTTGGTGGAGGCCTGTTTCATCAATCAATCAGAAAGTGAAATCCTGCCATGCCTTTTACTTGTCAAACAGGAATTTGTCAAAAATAGAAGAATGTATTTTGGACATGAAGACATGTGTTCAAAATTGTCGTAATCCCTTTAAAGTATTGTAATTATTTTTCTTGATGACGCCTCATCTTACTGTTTGAAGAAGCGAGAGTAAAGACTGTCGGAAGTTAAAATGACAAACGCTAGATAACACATGTAATCGACCACTTCCAAATAAGATAACGCAGACACAATGCAGCAGATTCAGATAACACAAATAAACACGGAAAACAATGGCGTTTACGCACAAGAATGTGGACCCATTAACTGCAGCTCCTCTGCGTAAAAGTAAACTGTGAACGCGTAATGTTTCCAACACCCAATTTTCATCTAGATCTCCACGGGCATGGTCTTAATAAGGACAAAACTATCAGCCCAAATATGCCTTATTGGATTTAATAGGAAACAATCCAAATAGAGATTAATCTCTAAAGCGCCACACAAGGCCCGTGTGTTGTTTCCAATGCAGAGAGAGAGAGAACCCGCAAAAGAAGATGGTTTGATAAGTAAAAAAAAAAGAGCATTAAAACGACATGTCGCTACAGAGTCTTACAAATGCAGGTCCGCATTTATTACGGGATGATGTTTCACTATTTCTGTTGTCTTATAATTAACATGCGTGTGCAAGTATTTGTGCAGGCCTTTAATTCAGGCGCTAGTGCTGAACACAAATGAACCATTGATCTCAGATGAGCTTCTGTCTGTGCCAATCAAGGGCCCAAAGCCAAAGCGCGGAAGAATACACCGCACTCGGCCCAAATCTAAACATAAAATAGTCCCAAATTTATTTCTCCCGCTCTGACCCGACACGCAGTTGCACTCCCCTCACATTATTCATGATTAACCTCGAGCCTCGTCCCACCGCAGTGTCCGTGCGCGTGTCAGGTTGCCATAACGCACAACGAGAAGCTGTCAGCGCGAATGACACCGAATCATTAATGATTGAGAGCGAGTCCATTTAAAGGTGTGATGTAATTCTCTAATTGGCAGAGGGCCGTGCGTAATTAGATCAGCGGGCGCGCGCCTAATACGCCCACCGGAGCCAATGGGCAGCACGCACTCGGTGAAACGGGCACACGGGCGAGTGACGCACGGATGAGCCACTGTAAATATAAAACGAGGCACTTGTCTTTTAGAGTAGGCAAAAATACATAAACACACCAATACATGCAAAACTGGACACAACGCTTGGATGTGGTCTTACAAAGTTATTTATACTTTGTTGGTTTTTCCACTTGCTGCATATAGGCCTTTTTATTATAACCATACTACTAATATTATCCTAACCTATATACGTCTAATGTTATAGCAAATGTAATGTATTCCGATGTTTTTAGAATGAACATATTTTTATGATCTCAAACAACAAAGCAAATGACTTTAACTAATTCTAAAAAATATGCGAAAACAACGCTAAAATGGCTAAAACGAAGAAAAAAAAACAGCGCACCAAAAATTATTAAGTAGCCTAATTTTTTCAATGTACTTTTTTTCTTAGCTTTTTGTTGAGACCCACTATAATAATAATAATAATGATTATTATAACGAGAATAATAATAATAACAATTATTAACCTGTTATTATTATTATAGCTATTTCTTTGGCAATAGTTTCTGCTCTGTACATGTGTAGCAGTTGCTTTTAACCCCGTGAAAAGCCTTTTCTTGCTGACCATTTAACCCACATCCAGTCCATCATCACGTGACTGCTGTGGAGCTCTGTGAACAGTCCCACCCGGGCCCACGCTGTGACCTTGATCCTGCAGCATGGGGGCCACCAGCAAAGCCACTATAGGAGCCAGTGGGACCAACCTCAAGCCCAGGCCCTCCAGGGACGCCCTCTGACAGGCTGACTTAACACAGAAACTCCACTGCAGCCTTTAAAGACCAGCAGGAAGGAGAACTGTGTTGTTTGAACCCACAAACAGGCAGAAAAGGCATGGAAAATAACAGCAAATGCCTATCTAACGTGAAATAGCTTGACCTTTTTTTTATCATGAGTCTTTTCTTAATGTCCTTCAGGAAACATCGCCTGTGTTTTTCTCACTTCTTGTCAGGTGTCTTAACAGGAAATTTAAGGCACCAATTTATCTGTGATGGGCTAATGGCCAATTTACCATCTCCTGACAAGAAATTTAATCTTGTGTACACTTAGGTTAGACTGATAATGAAAGGGCAGCGTCAACATCTCGCTGCGTGTATCACACTGGGGATAATATCGATTCCACGGAGCAATAGATGCAGCTTTTATGGAAAACTGACACAATGAGTAAATACCAGAATGTAGTCCTTTAAACTTCTAAAAGCACAAGGGCAACAAAAGGGGAAGGAGAAGGAATATTGATTTTAGATGGCACGCATGTTTTGAAATAGATCTTATGTTGTGTACATGTAAATATACTAAAAGGGTATTCAATCGTTAGAGGCGACAGTGAGTGTACTTTTGGTGAACCTTAGAAGCGGAAATTGAAACAAGATTTTTTTTTACAGGAGCATGCAGAAGGCACTTACCTGGAACACACACAGACTGGTTGCGAGACAGTGTCAGTGCTGTGTAAATCACTATCGCCCCACCCAGCATATAAATCTATAGCAAGAACCACACCAAGCAACAGCTATTAGGGAGCAGAGAAGAAAGGCCTGGATCCTCCCCGTTCGGGACAATATGACCTGCACTAAAACACACTGATGCTTCACCTGTGCTTCAAACTGTCATTACTACAGACAGACACGTGTCATACAATGGAGGCCAAACAATGGGACGTCCCAGGACTTAAGAGGAGCGCCACAAAGGTCCCATCAGCTACAGCGCGAGAGGGAGAGTCAGGGTCATATCAGTGTCAGTTCAGAAGTTCAAGAATGTTTGCGAGGAAGTCTTTGTGTTGGAGATTTAAAGCTCAATTAACCCAGTGACTCAGAAGTTGGGACGAAGCATGCAGAGAGACGCGCTTTAATTATAGCATCGAGCCGAAACCGAAAACCTACATGGCATTGATTTACCGGTACTGTCAAGATAGGAATAGTCCACGTCCAGTCGACTTTTCACACGGTCGCTTATCTGTGCAGCATCAATGAGCTTTCGTGTGGATCAAGTGAGAGGTTTCGCAACAGACACGGGGTTGGTAGATTGTGAATATGAGTCCGAATGATCAATGTCAATGTATTGCGATAAATGATCATATTGAGACTATAGTTTATGCCACTGATGCAGATCTAAAATAATCTCACAGAAGCAGGCATATTTTAGAATAAGGCCATAGCCATAAAACATCTCCCACTATCACAGAACATAGCTGCAAAATATATTGTTCCAGCTGTTCTATAGTTCTTCTAATATTCTGTAGGTTCTGTTTTGTGTTTGGACTTTTTAAAATATACATATATATTTCTTCTATTTTGTCTAGCTGAGTGTATTTTAGTGATGGACTCCACAAAAAACTAGGTGTCATTTTGGTGACAACTCATGGGAATCCATACCAAATAAACAAAATAAACCAAACCATGTACACAGAGCAGGCTACAACAAAGGAGTAATGTTCAGTTGTGCTATATTTGGATATCCTTCTTGACCATTTCAGCTCAAGCGAGTGAGTGAAAAAGCTGTGAAATTTCAAGCATCACAAAGAAAAAAGCGGACTTAAACAAAACCAGATGCATACAGAAACATTTTCCTTCTTTTGATCAGTTCAATACGCAGCTCACATTCTATGCACAACTATTATTATTATTATTGTAAACATGTTTTGATGACTGAGGGACAAATGCATTTCACCAAATTATAGATGTTATCATTTTGTGAAAGTGACCAGCTCATGTTAAGGCGGATAGCTCTGTCTGTTTAACACAGCAGTCCTATCTCCCTGTGTGCGCCGCTGCCACTTTAAGAAATGAAGCAATATCATTAATGGAGGCCTCAGAGGGCTGACATCTTGCTCCAATTCACCAGTCCCCGTCCATCACACCATTACGATAGGCTCGGCAGTATTAAAATCCAATCACTCCTCTGGCTAGTTTGATTAAGGAGGGCAAGCACAAAGAGTTGCTCTGCCCCTCTGCCAGGGAGTCCCTAGGGGCTTTGGGCTGCTCCAGACCACCCCCCAGTCATCCAGCCGGAGTGGACACTGGAGAGACCTCAATCCATTCAACTGGGGGGTCACTCTCCATTGTTACTATATATCTAACAATGATCATAAACCGGAATAGCAGGACCACACAATGACATCTGTCTGTGGTGCCGCTCAGTCATCTGAATCAAATGGTGGCGTGTTCGTGCCGAAGCTCAGACATGGAATATTGACGTCTGCGAGGATAATCATTGATCCACTTTCACCTACGCAACTTGTTTCATTCAACATGCATGTTGCTTTTCTCCTACGTTTCCATCAGACATGCCTGAAATAGATCAAATTGAAATATCAGTTATACTTACTATAGGCATGATACGGATCTGCACTGCAAAAAGGCATTTCTATATAATCTTCTACACAGTGTCTTGTACCTATAGTGAGTCGTGTCCACAATTTGCAAGCACAAAATAATAATTTGAACTAAAATAACAGCCTAAAAACAAAGACTGCTGCATCTTAACTTAAATTTATATGCAACATTCCCCTTAGATTTCAATAATCTACTAGTACTTTAAAATACCAGACATTGTGAATCATCAGAATCAGGATTGTTTTTATTGCCATTGTGAGTAACAAGATGTCGTAAACTAGGACATTGCTTTGGCTCTCAGGTTCAAATAAGTTAGAAATAAGAAATAGAAGTAGTCATAAAAATAAAAGATCTGCATAACATTTCTTAAAATTGCTGCTAAATACAATAAGTACACACAATAGACGCACACACACATTTTCAAAATTAAAGTAAATAGTGGCCCTTTATGTATTGCCTAAAGTCCAAACAATGGTTTTCCTTTGAACTGATGTTAGTGTTGTAAGGCTGTAATGGTCGACTAAAGCCTGATTGGTCAACTAAAAAGATGACCAAAGCTTTCAAAACTAGAATGATAACAATACGAAACAGCAACAATGCAGCTATAAATACAAAATAGAAACAAATGATGCATTTGATCAAAACAAAATACAAATATTTAAAGAGAATGAGAGGAAAACATGATTGTCACAATAACCAGTGTTTGGAATGAATCTATTGCATCCGTGGCTCTTTTTCTATTTTAAATTTTTTTGCAATACAGAATGTGTTTTGAGCAAATTATTATTTTATTAAATATGGGCTAGGATTTCATGTTTTGATTTGGGGTTTTTTCTGAACAAAATGAGCAAAGTTTAGCTTGGATTGAAACAAAACTTGACCAAGGTAAAGAAGGCTGGGTATTACAAATGGATGTTTTTGATGAATTATTACTAATAACAATTTGATTTAATTGTTAAGAGCTAATTCAATTATGTAATGGTTTTCCTGAGAAAATATCTTTAAAATGAGTTTTTAACACACAGCCTTTGAAGCACTTATGAAGTCAGCTTTATTGGGTATTTACTCCCATTCATTTAAACAGAGGCAACATGGACCACCATTGCTGTGGGGACAGTATAGGAGGATCTTGGAGTGACGTAGTTGTTTATAGTTTTTCCGCAAAACCGGGTGGAAAAACAGCATAGAAAGCTAGAGTTAGAGTTATTTTTAGACGTTTGGAGAGAGGTTTTACTAAATTAAATGGCCATTCTTGTTGTGTGGTCAGTTGTACGGCCCACTGGGCTTTCGGAAAAGAACAGCAAAAAACGGCCGCGTTAAAGTGGTTGCCCTTTTATGCTGTTACCTACGGTAAACGTAGAATGGGAAGCAGGGGGGATGAGGGGATAAAAATTCATAAACAAATTTTAGTTTTGCAACTACATTCACTGCACACTTGTTCACTCATTCATTCATTCATGAATGATGATTCATTTTAAACATTGCATTTTGGTTGCTCATCCCCACGGCTTCCTGTTCCACCTTTACCGTAAGTAACAGCAAAAAGCGGCAACCCGCTTTTAATGTGCGGACCACTTTACACAAAGGCGAAATGCCGGGCCACTTTACCGCCATGAAAAACGCGAGAAATGGATTTTCACCGCGGACCCTTCTTGAGTGAAGGGTCCCGGGTTTTCTATGAAGTGAGAATAACTGTCCCCGAGTCCCAGTCTCAGCAGATCAGTGCCAAGACAGAGGTGAGTCTGAGCAATGTTTTCTCTCGTCATCCCAGGTCTCATCTGGGCTTTGAATTTGTTCAGTTCGGTCTCATATTATTTTTAGCTTGTCTTTATATCTCCTCTGATCTTCTTGCGTTAAAGTGCTTATATACAGTGCATTTTGACCACTAAGTCTCCTAAAAGTACACGTCGCATCCATGCTTCAGTGGGTGTAAACAAAGATCCTCCTATAGGTTTACAGATGGAAGTGTCTGCGGCCGCATAGAAATGTGAATCAGGCCGTACATGTCCTGTGGGCCGCACTTTGCCCAGGTCTCGTGTAGGACATGAAGACATAAAGTGGAGCACATTGCACCCGGCTCTGTCTTGTGTCCCATGCGGGGTCAGCCTGGTCAGATCGTGCCTGGATAAAAGGCCACATCCAGGTACCGAGCTCAAGAGAACAGACTCAGTGCAAATTAAAGCCAGAAGTCCAGGGTGAGCTCCTCAACCACCAGTGACATAAATTACTGGGATTTACAAGATTTTTTTAAAACACTTTTAACAATAGCCCTCTTTTAATGTGCGCTCTGTTTAATAATGCACTTTGGGCTTTAAGAGCATGATAAACAAACCAATAATTCACGTTTTTATCCCCCAAGGTGAAGCCCTTCAGGAGCAGTTCTACAGCAGCGTTCAAAGGGTCCAGGCACATCAAATGGAGAGCTGTCGTGAGATGTTTTGGACAACATTTGAGATGTAAGTTGTGATCCCTCTGTTCTGCCGGACATTAAAGTACACGTGGCTCATCTTTCTCTGAATGGAGTTTGAGAAAAGTAGAGTAAACATCGAAGTAGGAGGCAGAGGTTATGCACCAGTGTCACTGCAGTCGCTGGTCATAAACAATCTCTTTACTATGGGCTATATATATTTACTTCTGTTTTAGGGATGAGTAATGTGAATCTAGGCATAATAATTAGATAATTTAAGGTACATATAAATTATCGTATACAATATTATAAATTGTATACATTGTAATTTCAGCACACAATAGTCACAATATCATGTGATTGGCACTTGGCACATGTCAGCGTGACATCATACCGCCTGCATTCACTAGGCATGAACGATTTCTTTGTTGTCCCAAAGTTGGAATTGTGAGACGTGATATGATTTAATCCACTGTAGTTTGGAGGTTGTTTCCAACTGTTCGATTCAGAAGTAATTTTTCAGATACTATTGTGTGTTAAACAGACTGATGCTCAGCACAGTCTCTGTGCTGTGTGTGTCCTGTCAGTGTGACATCTGGGGAAGCTCACAGAAGCATTTGGCTGCAGTAGAATGTGAAGCTGCATAGAGCGAATCCATTTACACGGGAAATGTTAAAACATATGAAACAAAAAGGGAATGAAACAACTAAGAATCGTACAGACATAACAGAGTCTGAAGATAGAAACCCTGCATTGATATGTGAGCTACAGAGAGTGCCTGGAAGAGCGCACGTACCAGCCGCCACAAATCACTGGTCCATCTCCCATAATCCTCCTCTGCCCGGCGCTCTGCGCTCACAAAACAAATTGTCCTTCATCAAGAGCTTGTGGCAGGACAAGGCACAGGCGGCACCATGCGTGTTTTACATTTGAACTCCGACTGCTCATTTGGCAACGTGGCTTATTTATTATGTTCATTTGAATAGTTCTTCATGATTTATTATGCTCTTAGGCGAAAATACCTGTATTATGGTGAATTTGACTGCCAAAAGATCAGCTCTGATAACGAACGGCCTTGATATCTTCATACATTGGTCCCACAAAGATCCTTTATAGAACCACCTCTAAGTGTGTATCATGCAAAACTGTACAAATGTATCTAATTAGAAGTTTTTATGGAGATTTAACTTTAATACAAATGAAACATAATTTTTAAAAAGCTAATATTCATGTTGCATTTACATACGTGTTTACTAGAAGTAAACACATAAATCCAACTTGACTGTAAATGATGCAATCACAATCACAATTTTTTAATCAAAGTAATCAACAACTTTTGTAGATATCAATAAGTCCTCATGTGTACATGACAATAAGTCAGGTTTTAGATGATTTTGTCCATGATTTTATGCAAAGCTGTAATTAAAAGGACAAAGGAAATGATTCATTTCTAATGGTAACATTCCAGTCCAAAGTGTTAAATCCATCAGAGTGCCCTCACAATCAAAAGAATTATCACTAGAAAAATAGATTGTAACGATAATCATTCCAGTTCTATTTTGTTTCTAGGTTCAGAAGATCTTATGCTGCGGTGACAAATATTACTGAGTCCAGTCGTCTCTGTGAGATCTAAAGACCTGCCTGGGTCTTGGCCTGGGACTTATCTTTACAGTTTCCTATTCCTCCTACTGACGGAGCCAGAAACGGTGTAAATTCCTGCGTCCCCTGAAGTGACTGCGCACAGACAATGAGACGGCGCTTTGTGGACCGATGCGCACTATAACACAGATAACAGAAGACTTTTTACAAGCGGCTCCAACACAAACACACGTTTGTGTTTGGAAACGCACAGGCCTTGAAGTCAGTCAATGGGCCACGCTTTATGTGCGCCACAACAGTGACGCATCATTAGCACTGATTTATGTCAAGCTCTTCACTCACATTTTGAATTTAAAGAAAGATACAAATTAGTTCAACTGACGACAAACTATGACACAAAACCCAGAGACATGTTCACGATTAAAGTAATTGTGCTTTCATTACATTATAACTCTCCAGTAAATGATTGACCCATGTTCAGTCAAATCACAGGTAGACTGAAACTATTGGACAGCAGACTAGGATTGTCAAAAGTATCATAACATTTAAAAAAAGTCAGATATTAATCTACGCTAAAGCTAGTATTGAAACTAGATGATAATTTGAAGAAGCATACTAAACCCTTTTAGATTACCAGGACAATTTTAGCATTTAAAAAATATTATATTCACTTTCATAAAAAATATTGTTGTCTATATCAGAAAAGAGAACTTTGATTCATCCCACAGTTGGGAAATTCCAGTGTTGCAGGACAGTATGAATAAAGAGCTCACAAACCAAGACATTTGTAAATGCTTCTTCAGCTTCAAAATATTAAATAATCTTTAGCAAAAATATAAACTTGGAAAACAAATATATTATCTTTAAAAGTGTAAGAAAGTTCACTGAATGCAAATAGCAGCAGCGTTCAGACTAATATACATAGTGATGCAACAACTGTACAACGATCCACTTTATCTCAGAGCCAAGGACTCTACAGTGTCAAGTATTATTATTCTTTTAGAAAATATAATTATTTATAAATAAAGCAGGTCTTGAAAGCGCAATGAGTAATTTTTCTAGTATCAAAATTGAGTTTGAAATGTAGTATTGGGACCACATTACAGCAGACTTTGGCCTGTTTCCCCCTAAAAACCTTTTTGAGGGTTTGACCTTTATTGGCTTTGGTGATCTGCGAAGTGACGAGAGCTGTGATAGTGAGTAATGTGCAGAGATAGGCCACTGCATGACGTGGTTATACCAATGAGCATAAATAAATAAGATCAATACTATAAAGTACTACGGCGGAGGCAGGACCTGAAGCTGTAGCCGTCACAAAGGTGCATAACTCACTTTGGAGATGGCTTTTGTATTGAAGAGTTATTTATATGGGCAGAGCAGGGGGCATTCATCACGCAGGCTAGTGGTTCCCCTTCAAAGTTCTCCTTTTTATGACGCGCATTATTTCTAGTGCGCACACATAAACAGAGTGGAGCTGCCGGCACTGAATCAGCCCACTATGTCACAGCGTGGCCCCCGGGTCAGCGCAGCTTTCTTGTGCCGCCAGTGCTTACATTAGCATGTGAAAGGCTAAAGCTGCTCCAAATACTCACTCTAAACATTTACGCCGCCACAAACTCTCAAGGAAGAAGACAGTCGCCGCAACGATATCATAGGGTTTGATCTGAGGAACAATGTTTTGAATGAAATTATAGGAATGAGGGGTAAAACTTAAAGAGTATAAGTCGGTCAAATAGGGCCGGCCGATTTTTGTCCCCAAATTGATCAATCCTGATTTTTTAATTCAACTTTTGTTTTCTTATTGAAATATGATATTTACTTGCAAACAGACAAACGTATTAGATTAAATTGTGAATTATTAAGTCAAACATGTGCTGTCTCTCTCTAAACAGTGAGTTTAAGCACAATTGGCATCTCGCGATTTTGGAACTAGGGTTTTTTCATCCATAACGCATGTCGTCTGTCCAACAGAAAGAGTCTTGTAAAAGTAAAATGTTGTAAACAAATCAGACCACTCTTTAGAATACATGTTATCTTTGTATACTTGTAAGAAAGAGCCTTGGGCTCACTTTGGCTGAGGGATGATTGACTGAGTGAGACCGGTCTTCTCTTCTTTTTTATGAAAAAGCTGAAGGCCAAAAACTAAAGATTGAACCAAACTGTTGGGAATGAGTTGGATTTTATAAATAGTTTAATTTTTGTGGTTTGAAAGTTAGAAACACGAGCTTTAATGCACATGATCCCTGACAATTATTAACTCATTTAACAGAACATTTCAGTGAGCAAAAAGCACAGAACCCAACCAGGTCAAATGCATGTGTCATTTTAATCTCAAGTCCATTCAAATGAGAAAGTGTTGTTTCAGGAAACAAATCCCCCCCAAAACATTTTTTTACTAAATACCATTTTACAATATACATTTGTCTCGACTAAAATGACATTAATAAAGTTAAAGTAAAAGTGTCTGCCAGTGGAAGATATTTTTTACTTTAAAAAAGTAACTACAATTAAGAAGAAGACAACTGTTATAAGAATATATGTATTCCTCAGTTGTGATTAAGAATAATATCATGTTGCAGACTAAATATAATTCTGCTGATGGAACATGGACTTTTTTGTCTTGCAGTTGGCTCCGTGGCCGAGTCCATGGGCAGATTCATTAGCAAAATGGAGCCTGTCCATAATGTGGCAGGAGGCAGGCACCAGGAGTCTGTGTTTACATTGCAAACGCCTGGAAATGAATTTCCCCACACTGCTCTCATTTATCTTATCAGTCTGTGCAAGTGTTGCCCTGATGAGAGAACGGCAGGACAGAAAGAAAAGAATAGCTTTGGCATTGTTAAGTCCTACATCTTGCATAAAGCTCAGTTTAGACTCAAATCTTCTCAATTAGCAGAGTGCGCAGGCTGTCGAGGGAGGTCTGCACACAACACCACATAAATATTCAAATGGTACATGTTGTATTCCCCGTCTGGTCATTGTGTGAACTTTTCCACACCGTGATCCGAATCATCCGTCATTCAGCCTAATTTAATCATCAGCCACTGTAATTCAATTATCCAATATAATATGCAAATGAAGGCAACAATGGCGGCCTCATGCTAATTATGTACATCAGAATAATTAAATTGGATAGAAGTGGCAGCGGGCGACCGGGCTGTCATAAAATGTGGAGCAGATTCTTTAATTAAGGCTGCAAAAATTTTATTAGAATCTGTAATCTGCCCGTAAATTGTTGAATGGTGGTGGTCCACAGGGGGATATTAGTCTTATTGAACGCAGCTCCCTGAAGACTCACTGGAGGAAGCACAAGGGACAGGGCTTTTCATCAAGGGCAAAACCATTCCACACTGTGTATCAATTTATTACAGCAATAAGCATGAGGAAACTGTTAGGGACATTTGGTTTGAACTACAGTACGATTATAATGATAATTAATGAAGCTTAATAACAAATACTGTATATATAGATACAGTATATATATGCAAACCAATAAATATAAGAACAACAGGTGATGAAATATACCTGTTGTTCTTGTTCTTATATATATTTATATATATATTTTTATATATATGAAAGGAGAATTGTTCCCGATCCAAGACTTGGCTCCTCCACTCTCTCTATCAGGCAAACCTTCCAGACAGCAGCTTCATTCCTCTTTCTGATCTTCCTTACACACACAATCATACTGCACAGTGAGTTTTGGTGATTTTAAACAGGCGTTACAGACACAATAAGCCGGGATGACAAGGGTCAGACAAAAATGGTAGAATTAATGAAGCGGTAACCCAGGGGAGTGGACACAAAAGATACGGGCACACTTGTTAACACACTACAGACAATAAGGCTAAATCACTCCGGTCTGACGTGGTCTGAAGTCTGCGGTGTAATGTAAATGCGACAGAGCATGCCCAGCACACGCAGACTAATCCACTGCGCTAAGCACCAGTGCCTCCTCACAACAGCCACCTCCAGCACAATGCAGTCTGCTCCAGGACACACAAAGGGCACTTCTGTCAGGGCCAGCAGGCTGTGAGCACAGGGCCCGGGACAAGGTGCTCTGGCCCATCAAATATTTACAGCACTGTGTTTTGTTGCTTTGTGACAGAGATTGAAAAGAGACACACTCTCATTTCCGCGTAGAGTATCTTGTAGACGGATGTAAAACCACAGAGAATAATAATACAGCGCCGTGTAACTTCGGAGAGAGATGGCAAAACACCTCAAAGTGTTTGTGTAGACTTTCTGTATTTCATGCACCTGTTTGACTTAACTTTTAGATTTCTCCATCCACAAGGTGGTTTTTAGATGGTTCAACAGGGAACAACTTACTGCTCACATCTTTGGATCATCTTCAGTGTAAGAGTACCAGACCTCGCTCAGCCAATCTGCTCTCAGTATGTAAAATCTTTCGTAATAAGATAAAGGCAGCATGTTTGATATTTTAAATGTCAAATAAAACTCTTTCTTTTGGGACAAACATAATATATTTCTGAGTCAGGTATTCCAGCTGTAGGAATGAGGTTGTCAAATGTGTTATACTATAATTTACAATATAAAATAAGCTCAAAAGTAACTGAGAGAAGCTAATAGAAGCTTAATAATACTGCAATGTTTACCATAAGAAAATCCTAGAGTCAAATCCTAAAGTGTATACATTTCTCCATAGGATTAAGCCACTGATATCTTCTTGGCTCTCTTCTTCACAGCTTCAGTATAATGTTTACAAACAAAGCGTCTATAGGTTATTTATGATGTCTGCTCCTTGTGTGTTCTTGTGCGAGTGAACGGCGAGCTTTGACAGTGATAAGGACACATCATCAGGCCTAATCCATCACTTCCTGTGTGGACAGAGCATGACACCTCGCGAAGGCCCTGGCTCCTCCGACAGTATTTGTTAAACATGTCATAGTGACAGAACAGCAGCAGGTCGGGAGCAGGCCAGATTAAAGTCCGCAGGTTTGAGTGAGGACGGAGGAACATGTAAACTGACACACGCCTGTCTGCTAACCCTTCCTCTTCCAATACATCTGCCGCATATGCCGACAGCACTGTTTACATTGTACGCCTGCTTTGTTGTAAATAATAGGCATTGTACAGCTTTTAAAGAGGCCACAGACAATGTCAGCGCGTGATTGATGAGAAGCATGTATGAATGCACATACCCAATGTTTATTCCTCTGCTCAACAAAAATTGAAAATCACGCTCAATTGGATTGTTCATTTGCAAAACCAGAAAAATGCCATAAGAAAAAAAGTTAAACACTAAATCAATCAACAAGATCAAAAGAAAATCTACATACATCCATCTCTATTGAGCTTCATATATAAATGAAGACACTTACTTTACAATGTAAATATACTGTAATGTGTGTAAGTCGTTCATATACTGTAAATCTTACTGTATATCAACATGTAAGAAATACACAACATCTGCATAATAGCCGCTTGGCTAATTCTGGGATATTTACAGAAATGTTCATTAATATGCACTGTCCCAGTAATAAATAAATAAATAAACAATAATAGAGGACACAGAGCTTTTTCTGTGATCGGGCCAGAGCTGTGGAACTCTTTACCTTTGCACATTAGAACCGCACAATCACTCGCGCACTTTAAATCCTTGCTTAAGGCGCACCTTTTCTCTTTGGCTTTGTGTATGTGTATACTGTTTATTTTTTGTTTTTATTGTGCTGTTTTTTACTATTTGTACAGCAATTTGGTAAGCCGAGGCTGTTTAAAATGTGCTCTACAAATATAGATTTGATTGATCGATAATATAGACATGATTGCTAATATTGAGGATGTTTTGAGAATTTCTCTTATAATCAGTGTTCTATAGGGTTAGGGTAAGGTCAGTGCTAGACTTCATCTTAAACGCTTTTGGTCTGTATTTTCATCTGAAATGGTTCTTGCTTTGTATTTTTTCTTACCCAAAGAAATAAGGACAGAAATAATATATATACCCTATGAGTGACCAAAATGGACAAGACAAACAATTAGCAAAGCATTGAAATGTAATATTTCTCATTTGAAAACTTCCACTATTGTAAAGTCCTCCGTGGTCAAGATGTCCGCGATACAAGTTCATTGTGAGCGGACAGGTGCAGAGGAAAACAAAACACGCTTGGCTTTTGTTGCCGCTCGGTGCAAGAGATAAAGGTCGGCAGCATCTGACTTCACAGAGCAAACAAACGAGACAATGGAAACTTTTGGCTCTTTTTTTGAAACCATTTCATGATGAGGCTTTAGTGTTGACTCCCATTCACTGATTTATTATATTATTATTTTAGATGTGAGCTGGTATGTTGTCATGAACGTAAAACTGTACTGATGGCTTCAAAAATGAACTCTCAGATATTACAACAGCGCCATAATCACAGTCCAAACCTTAGGGAAAAATATAGTTAGAATAAGTTACTGTCCGAGTTAATTGTTCAACATAAGTGACCTTTATATTAAAAGAAACATGGTCGTTTCAGGGATAATTTTACTTCATGAAGAGAAAGGTTTCATACATGATCTGGAGCAAACTACACAATTATTCTGTATTTACAGTGAGGGGACTTTCAAAACAAGGCTTCCACAGCAGGGAATAATGTGCTAATCTCTCTATGTCATAAATTTATTTATAGTTATGTATTAAATATTTCAGATTTTGAGAGTGAGAAATCCTCTAAAATGATTCTAACTTGTGATTACAAGGAGGGTTTGACTGAGCATGTTGTAACGTCGCCAGTGTTCTGAGGACCTTTATGAATCACCTGATGTAGATGATTAGCTTGGAGATATTTACCGGGAAATTTCTGGGACTTGAATTAGTCACAACAGAATCAAACAACTTGAAACATAAACTTGATTCAGGGCCGCAGTCTCAGAGTTACAATTAGAAACAACAGTAGTGATTTACAATGGGAGTCTGGGAGGAAGTCATTCGCGACCTCTTCAGTTATAAACAAGGATATATGACTTACTTCCCTTCAGCAGTTTGACATATTTGTTTAAGAGAGATCACAACGCTCGACTGTGTCTTTGTAAACTGCATATTTTATGTTTTATTTGTACAAGAACTTTGTTATTTGTGTTAGTGTTGTATATACATGTAAGAAATTCTTTTTGTACATTTTACGTGATCTTATAGGTCAATAGTCACAATAGTATACACAGAAAAGTGGTAGCAGACAAGTAAGATCAATGAAAAATGAAAATTATAAAAATACATGAATAAAACATAGACCTATGTTAGTTTATGTTCAGGCTTATTTATTTGTACCTGCAAATTTGTCTTGCTGCTTTAGACAGCTGGTCCCACACACACACACACACACACACACACACACACACACAAGCCCACACGAGCACGCACACACACACGTTCTATGAAGAAGAACATTTATGTGCATCAGAAAAAAACTACAATGAAAAAAATAAAATAATAAAAGGGTAATTTCTTGGGCCATTAGTCAAAAAAAAATATATCTTACACTTTCATATTTACTCACAGAAAGAGCTTTGCACTTATCTTGCCTAATCCCATTACCAACATCAAAATCAAGTCATAAAAGGTATGGCAAATCCGTCAGATATTGCAAATTAGCCTTGTCTATAAATATTATAGTGGTTCACAATTGTCCCTATAAATTAACACAAAATAAGGTTTTATAAATAAACATATTACAATCATAACATAATTTATTCTAACAATATTAGGTGGAATAAAAAAAAAAAAATCCAGTATTTTTTTTTCCAGGTTATAGATTTCTCTTTGGATTTACCCAAAAACAGTGAGCGTTGCGTTTGCTTCAAAATCGGAGCAGCAAAACAAATGAAATAGAGGCACACTTTTTGTATTGCTGGTTGGGAGGGTCCTGGTCCTCCCTGACCCACAGCCCTTATCCCATTTCCTCTACTGTTTGGCTGCAGAAACCCAGTCAAGCAGTGCTGTCAGATGTGTTGCTCTGATAAACTAAAGGTTATCTTCTGGAAAGGCCAAAACCTGCTTTCACTTATGCTAACTTAGCTATAGCTGTATCTGCTTACCCATAGACCTGGCGCGTATTCATAAAGCAGCCAAGCACAAGCCTATGGTGCTTTTGGGGTATTGTCATTGTTCAGACGTTTAATAGTGTTTGCATATTTTCAAGATGATTTATTTCCCGGTCTCTCTTCAGTGTTGTTAAATTTGGAGCGCAAATCAGGGGCAGTTTGTCGGGCTGCCATGTAAAAGATCTTTTAAAGCTGAGGTTGAGCAGTCGCCAAAGTTGCATCGTGAATAGCCATCGTTGTTCTCAGATGAAAGTTGACTTACCTGAAAGGTGAGCGTTTGATTCAACACAATTATAACTAATAAAGCAATCACATAATTACGCAGTAGCTTCCCACTTGACCCTAATACGCATTAACATCAATCAAAGAGGCCACCCTAACACATTCTAAACGGTCATTCCTGGTATTTTTTAATGCGCCTGCAAACATTTCCACTGCACATCTGAGCGCTAAACAAGAAAGCCGCACTTCCTGCCATAAATACCACTTGTGGGTATCCCTTACAGTGGCAGACTTAGCACAGGATGAAGACCTGTATGCCAATACGTCGCACTGTAAAGACTGATTGTGCGTGGGTCTGCGCGGTCACACACTTAATGCGGGGTTTGGACACCTGAGCACAAAGCGCTGCTCTTGTGCATCGGCCGAGTCCGGAGCGTGACGGGATATTCTCAAAATCGGAGGGGTAAGTAAGGAGAACGGCTGCATTTGCACATGATCCCACAAAAAATCAATGAGGACACTGCGAGGTCAGGAGGGTCAAACGGCACTAAAGAGACACCATTAGGGCTCAGTGGACACAGGTTAGCTCCTAATGTACTAGTGCAGGACAGGGCGGATGAAAAGTGTGTCTGACTGCACTGAAGCGGCTAGTTAAAGGTAAGATCTCATTATCTGCAGTGTCTTATTATTCATATACTGGGATTAATATTGTGTTTGGGGTCCTTATCCGACAACATGTACAGCACTGATATCATCAACTGGCGTTCTATCCGGCCCGCAACTGTATTCAAAAATTTTGAGGATAAACTATGTACGTATGATATATATATATATATATATATATATATATATATATATATATATATATATATATATATATATATATATATATATATATATATATATATATATATTATATTATAAGTAAAAAATGAATAATAACATGTTGTTCTTTATAATTATCATCTTCCTAATTTTCTCTGTCATTCTCTTGCTTTGCAACATTTTCATGATTTTTATTTTTTATTTAAAGATAATGATCAAAGACTCTTCTAGCCCTTGGAAAAGCCATGTTCCAGCTTCTTTCCTCTGGCAGAAGATATCGTTCGTTGAGATACACAACACAAATAAATGAATCTGAATCTGTCTAAATGTTTTCTTTGGGGGTCCGGCCCCCAAGGAGACTGTCTGGTAAAACTCTGGCCCTCTGACAAATATAGTTGATGACCCCATGATGTACAGTTTTGTTACAGTGTGTAACAAAAGTAAATCCATGTACATTCATAGTCTGTATTCTTGTGTAATGGTAGTCTGTACTCTGTCATTGCATGTATGCTGCATTGTGATTTTATGATATTGTTAATTGCAATTAAACAGCTACTTGGTTTATATAAAACCATTTTCCTGGGCAGAGTGCAGTCTTTTTTTAGGTAGATTTTGGTTTTGGGACACTTTCCTGCCCACAATGGTCAGGCTGAAACTCAATCCACTGAGCCCTAAATCCACCATGACAATGCATTATTGTGATTCCACAAATTTGTCTGGCAGTGACAGGTCAGAGCGCTCCCTCACCACCCACTGCAGTACAAATCACTGGTAATTGGCCTATTACTCTGTCGCCATGTGTTTTGCTGAGCGGCGAAGTCCGGAGAGGGCCCAGCTCACCTTGAGTGGCTCAGGTATGTCTCCCCTGGAGGGTCTGCAGCCCCTACTCTAAAGAGACTCCTGTGGAGAGAGCTGTCTGTCACAGACCTCCCACTGTGTCAATACTGCCGCAGTAATCTTCAGAGGCCGAGCGGCCAGCGATCACTGCTGCTAAGAGCATTTCAGCAGAGCCCCCTCTTTAACACAATCCTACTCCTCTTTCACCTCTTTGTGGAGCTGTCAATCCAGCCGACTTTACATGTAGTAATAATTATGATTTCCAACTGCTTAACGCTTGTGCTGCCGCTGTGTCACATGTCACCTGGGCTTATGGGTATTGTTATGACATTCTCACACTAAATGGGCGTCTTTTGTATGTTTGTCAGTCTATAACTGGACCTCAGTCACCAGCATGTTCTTGTTCTTAACTGTCTGAAATCTACCTTTGTTAAATATGTATTAAATATGTATTCATTTTTTGTGTGCTTACAAAAAAATCAATCTAAAAAGCAGTGGCCTCATTGTACAATAAAAAAAAAGTGCACTTTAAAACTCAACCATGTAGTGGACACGTGAAAGGTGCAGTAAATTGGGATAGCAAATCATAGTGTTAAAACTGGCTGACTTCAGAATATCTATCAACTATAATAACCCAGTGTCAAGATCTTTGCAGAAGTTTTCTTCAGACTCAGTGGCTCCAAAATGACAACTTTGTAAAAAGATTGTTTGAGGTAAGTATACAGCATGTTGCAATAAATTATGTTACTGCAGTTATTATTTTTAATACAATATATTTTTATGGATGTTAATATAAACAAAGTAAATACAACAGTCCAGTATTGGATCCATACTATACTGTATGTGATTATTTACCACCTTCACACCTGTGACTCATGTAAAATATTTAGTTTATATAATTAGTATTAAATATTAAAATATAAAACCCTAGTTAAAGCGACGGTATAAAAGAGTCACACTTCCTTATTCAGTTTCTTAGTTTGGATTTACGCTGTGACGTCCATGAAACACATCAAAGGCACCGCTCTACCATACATCAAGTTGCGACACTCAGATTTTCCTCCACGCAGAAATGACTGAGCAAGGCAGGCGAGGTATCTATATTTCACACAATCAGAAAAAAACTAAATACAATTAGTAGGAGTGGCCGTGGTCAGAGGATTGACCACAAGAGAACTTCTCAAAAAAGCTGCTTTGAGTGAGTACAAGGGAAAAATACTGTCAAAAACTGTAAGAAGTCTGTTGTGCATTGTATGTACCCTTTAAAGCTGGAATACCTTTTTTTGTTATTTCATAAATAAATACAGTTTGTTCCAACAGATAAAATGTTAATCTTACTAGAAAACATTTGATCTTTTACATACGGAGAGCTAAGCTGGGTGAGGGATAGTATACCCTCTTTTTCCAAAGGTAAAGCTGATCAAAAGAAGTGACAGGGGCCAAAAACCCTTGCATGTAAAAACAGTTACGTGAGTACGAGGAACTAGTTACATGGATTTGATTAAAATACAGATTTTTGCAGTTTCAGTTCCTACAGTTTTAATCCTTTAACCTTCACTCCTTGAAAAAAGCCATGATTTTTTTATTTTTTTATTTTCAAAGATGTAGGAGCACTAATAACACAAATAATTAGTTTGTGAAGGTTTTTTTTTTTTAAACCCATAGTTTTTTTCTTATAATTATAAGCCTGTATAAAATGGTTGAGATGCAGTGTGATGGTAAAAAGTGTCTAGAACCAAGTGAGATGCCCGAAAGAGGTATGTTTCAGTTCTAAGCATACTTCAAGTAAATATAGTGATTCAAAAAGTGATACACCAAATGGTTGAGGGAAACCATTAAAAGGTTAAAGACGGTAATCATACATAAAAGTAGGGGTTGTATATCATAAATAAATTGTGCAAAAGTGTTCTTGTCTTGAGCACAGAGCAACAGTGTGGCTGATGTAAACACTGGGTCGGTCTCTGTGTGGGCTTTGGGCCAGGGCTGCACTCCGGTGGGGAGCTGCAGAGGCCAGTGCTGCTAATGCTCCTACGACAAGTGATCAGCGCCACCAGAGCCAAGGAGCGGCCCACGCTTCATCTGTCACCAGCCCACAGCACAACACTGAGAGACACGACCGGTGTGGAAGGGAAAGAACTCTGCACTCTGGGAAATGCCACTAATTACGGTAACATAGGAACAAATACACTACCAAAAAAATAAAAAAACAGAATATCTTAAAATACACCTTTGAGGATATCTTTTTATCGATAAATACTACTGATGTTTATTTGTTTATAAATATCCATAAACAGTCATGGCCACAAGATCATAGAAATATTTGCTTGATAAGATAAGATATTCCATTATTCATCCCACAGTCCGGAAATGTCAGTGGCATCGTTGTTGCGTACATTACAGCAGAAACACAGAAGGAAAAAAGAGCATAATAAACAGATAATAAAATAATAAGAATAAAACTCTATAATTGCACTTGGTTCTGAGGTATTTACAGATTGTATAGTGTACTGTAGCAGCAGAGAATAGGACCAGAATAAACATTAGTAAAAATATCAGCAGGTAAAGTGACTAGTAATTGACAGAAATATCCGATGAATGGATATGTACTGTAGTAATACAGTAACAGTATAAATAACAGGTAAAGTGACTAGAGAATTATTATCAGTGACACTACACACAGCGAGGATGAATAAGTCTGTCACTGATGGTACAAACACTTGGAAAAAGGGCTTATGAATAATTTGCTTTTATCAAAATAATATTATTTTCAAACATTCACTGAATCGGGCCCTCTGATGCCACTTTCACATTCTAATAGTTTGGTTTTAGAATTGTATAAAAATAACCTCACATGTTTTTAATTGTTGTGCTAGTGTATTTTGTTGTCTTGTGTTTGCAGGGCGCTCTGGTGCGCTCTCTGCGTAAAGATCATAGACTGTAAATATTAACGGACGTAGCCGAGCCTATCTCCGCCGTTGAAACAAATTAATGGGGCTCTTTCAAAAGGCTCTTTCGAGGCAGGAAAATTTGAAAAAAACGCATTTGCGCATGCGTCAGCTGGCACTAGCCCCATTCATTTAAAGTGATAGTCTGTAACTCTAAATGAATTACAAATTTTAGGTAATGTGCTAAATTGACCTCCTGGCCTTAAATATTGATATAAAATAAGTCATTTTATTAATTCTAATATTACGGGCAAGTCCCGCCTTCCCTGCTCTTAGCTATAGTTCAGAATCCACGGTGCCGTCGAGGTTAACCAATCGAGTCATGCCAAGGGCTGTCAATCATCGGCGCTGATGCTCACAGCTGCGCGCATGATCAGTTGTTTGTTTTTGCGGAGCCTCCGAATCAAGCCTCTATTAGGCTCTGGAACTACATGAAAACTGAACAAAGAATTCTGAACATCCGCGCTGAGTTACAGTACTTATGTATATACTGAACCTATATCCATAATCAGATCCTCTGCAGATGTGTCCTATAATGTGCAATTCATGATAATAGCACTTCCTGGTTTTCCACGATCGCTTTTTTTGTGCATAAAAACAATATTTTTTTCATTAAAACGTTCACAAATAATTCTGAAAACCTCCGTGCATGTGTATTAATAATGTATATGTATAATGTGTTCTCTGATTAACATTTCAAAGTGTTACGGAAACGTAGGTGTAGACCAATCAGAAAGGAAGGGGGAGGAGCTTGCGTCGTTTTTTTCAAATCAAGTACCTCTCTGTCTCTCTTTCTGACAAACTCCAGACAATCACTTTAACGAGTGCCTTCAAAATTTCACCGTGACTAAACTAGAATGGTCCAAAAAATATAATACTCCTCTCAGGATTGACACACATGGGGAACCAAGAGCCGACTTTTGAACCATCCTATAAAGAGGTTTTGAAGAGGAAAGAAGATGCCATACAAAAGAATTGGATAATTCTCTTTCTGGCTCCCCCCCACTGGCCCGGAGTGGTATTGCAGGCATGTCAGCGCACATGCTCATGGACCTTTTTGAGCTGGGCCCTACCTGGGCCCTACCACTGGTAAATAGAGATAAATAAAAGAAACAATCATATCATATAATTTATAGATTTCTCTAAATTGATTATTAATAGCATAATTATTATTAGTGGCTACCGTCAGATAATTTTGAGTCCAGTAAAGTAAAACAATAGCAAATGGTGAAAACAATTATGAAAATAACTTATAAAACAGGTTGACGGTATGTGCGCTTCTACACTTGTCATTCAGTTCGTTCAGAGATCATTAGTTGGAGGCAGAGTGCACTAGTAACAGCAGCAGCATCAGCAACAGCAGCAGCAGCATCAGCAACAGCAGCAGCATCATCAACAACAGCAGCAGCAGCATCAGCATCAACAGCAGCAGCAGCATCAACAACAGCAGCATCAGCATCAACAACAGCAGCAGCATCAACAGCAGCAGCATCAACAGCAGCAGCAGCATCAACAACAGCAGCAGCATCAGCATCAACAACAGCAGCAGCATCAACAGCAGCAGCAGCATCAACAACAGCAGCAGCAGCAGCATCAACAACAGCAGCAGCATCAACAGCAGCAGCAGCAACAGCAGCAGCAGCAGCAGCAGCAGCAGCAGCAGCAGCATCAACAACAGCAGCAGCATCAGCAACAACAGCATGAATAATACCACATGTCTTTATTATTCATCAGCTCTGGGGGAGAGTTGGTCGCTGGAAGTTGCAGTGACAGCTGCTCTCTGGGCTCATGCCAAACGCCAACATTGAGAAGTGAAGCCTCTGTTCACACCAGATAAAGACTCGCCAGGGAACACCTGCAACTATAGTACCAATGGAGGAGAATCATTTAAATGTTGGAATTATTGTTTTGAAGATATCTCTCATTACAATAAAAACTAAACTGAAATGACTGAAAAACTTAAATTATCCCAAAACATCCACTTACATTATTTTTGATCCCAACCGATAGTCTTATCATCTCATATTATCTTTTCATACTTCTAAGAAAAAACCCTGTGAGTGATGATTGGTGGTTCCCTCTTTTTCACTTTCTTAAAAAACTTAAAAACATTCATTTTTGTAGTTTAAAACCCCAGCTTTAAAGTTTACATTTCCAAATGTACATGGGCAAATGTTGTAATTGTTCAAAATGAGCAAAGGTTTTGTCTCCAGACATTTTAAATCAGAGTCATGCAATAAGTTCCAGAGAAGTTTTTTTTAATTCAATAGGGACAATGTTATCTTGGGTATAACAACCAGATATAGTTGATTTGCATTTGGATTGTCGCAAATCAACGTTGCCACATTTTAACAAGTCGACCAGTTTGAACTAAAGTAATCCTGCTCAGTCTAATCCAATCATAAATAGTTATAATTCAATGTTAATTTTGCTCTTCAGTTTTACACAAATTCAAAGATTACAGACCATGCCACTGCTCTCGTCACAAATATACACACGCTCAAATAGTTGAAGTCTCTGGATTGGCCCATGTTAATATGAACCATGTGTGTAGTGGGTTTGACAACTCCACTGTGTTTAGTCTGTGCTGCTCCGTTTATATGAAAATGTGACAAATTCAACATCAGCTCAGTCTGTGGATGTGGAGATAAGTCTTAGAACAACACATTATTGGCATTTACCAAGGATTAGGTTATCACCAAATACGAGATTCACTTCTCCTCAACCTGTTTGGTTAACAGAGCTGCACAGCGATCATGTTATTACTACACATGTTTTGGTTCTGTATGTCAACATATTTTCTTACATGATGGTAATTGATAGAAATAGAGTTGTACATTGTCGAATTAGTATGTGCTTAAGTGCATTTTTTGAGAAATGGATTGTGAAATAGACAAAAGATGACAGACACCCTGTAACTTAATAAGAGATAGTGGACTACTTGAATAAATATTAAAAATACAATACAAGCTGAGTCGTTGTATAGAAAGTGTCCTGGATTTAGGAGCTTGTGTTGCCATTATACTGCGTTGGTGCCTAAAGGGTTAAGAATATACAATTGAATTTTTGAAAGAAGTCTCATATGACAAACTTCTGATTCCAAATACATGTAAAAGGGGTTTGTGTATGAAAAGTCATAAGGAAACTGATTCATCATGCACATGTCCCATAAAACAAAACCAGGGAAATCGTTCACAGTATTTTACATTGCCATTTTCCAGACCAATGTCACCCAAAGCTCTTTACAATTGTTGAGAGTTCAGGTATTTTTCCATTCTCTGCAAACACAGTGATGATGGAAGCGAGACACAGGACACACTGGCTCCCACCCGGAGGAAACCTACGCAGACACGGGGAGAATATGCAAACTCCACACACCTACACGCCTGGAGGTGGAATCGCACTTAATGTGATGCCCAAACTCTAACCGCTGCACTACCACCCCTCTTTTTTCTCCTTTTCTGTCTGTAATAGCAGATTTAACGATGCAGCAGAAGCCAAAAGCCATCAAAACAAGTGATAACCAAACTGCAGAGCAAGGAGCTATAGATTTTTATGACATAGTTCAATACTGTATGTTTGTGTTGAAATATGTATCCCTGCTTTAGCCGACATGCACAAACATAAAGATTTGAGAATAGAATTGATTGTTTGAGTCATTTTAGTGCTGGACCATTATATTCACAAAACAGGCAGGAAGTGGGTAGTAGACGCAAGGAGCCTGTTTGTGTCACTTGTTAAATTCTTCCATGTTTCTGACAATCTAATCTGTGTGACCCACTGACCTGTGTGCACTGATAACAGCCTGAGACAATAGGAAGTTCCCCTGGACAGATATTTTGGCCAGAGGTGCTGAGTTACATGTGCCCATGCTTGTTTTAGTGCATTTTACTCTGTTTTTAAGAAATCTCACAATGGCCATTCAATGTAGTATTCCCGTCAAGACCAAATCTGGCTCACTCTTGAGAAAAGATGCTTCATTAAAATCACCAAACAAGCAAAATGTTTCCACTGGTCACTCAAGTGAATTTACATATTTTGATACAGATCTGTGAAAAATAGTTCCCCCAAATGAACCAGGCCGAAGTGTGAACGCACCCTATTGTAATTCACTCATTTTCAGATTCCAGCAAAGCACAAAATAAAGTGGCTGATTCTTCATACCAAATCCTTAAAATATAAAACAGCCAAACACAATGCTGTATATTTGGAAAAGATCTGTAAAAATAGTCACTGAAATTCAGAGCCAACTTGTCGCCATCTTTACATTACATCTTCAACTATACCACAAACAACATTATCATTTTCAGACAGAGTTAATTCACTCAGAGCTCATTGAATTTGTGAGTATATTTTTAAGCGTGGCCTGTTTATGCCTTGTCATAAACATCTGAGCATCCATGATAACTTCTCCATCTGTTACTCATTCCCAGGGCTATCCTCGCTGGAATAACAGTAGGCATTATAAACCACATAACGTATGGGCTGAAAGTAGTGCGGCACGGTCTTGTGGTTGCCCCCAGATCATTCAGGTTGAAGTACGGCTGCCTCCGCATTCAGGCAGGTAAACAATGTAATAGGAAACTGTCACAACTGATTTGAGGGATGCATGGCCAATGGCAGCGGACGATATGACATCTCTGCTTAGATCATAGTCCTCTGATGGCAATCTGTTAAATTGAAAAGTGTGCAGGCGAAGCAGAGCAGAAGAAAGGAAGCAGCGGAGAGGAGGAGAGCGGAGGAGAATAGGAGATCCAGACAGAGGAGAGGAGGTGACAAGTCCAGCGGTGCTCACTGATAATAAGTCCTTTCAGCCAGTGGACAAGGTAAGAGGACACTCCCAGCAAACTGTGCTTTCTGGGCACTGGACCAAATGTTAGTAAAAGGCCCATTTGTGTAACAGTGCCAGAGCTGATTTCTACAGACTGCCCGCTTCACTGCGGACACTATGGCAACCAATGTGTAAAGGCCACTGAAAACAGGAAGTAAAGGTGATAGTCATGGTGCATGTATCAGTATTTAGTGACTTCACCTGCGATCAACGTGGAAATATTGTGAGTCTGTGCTACTGTACATTAAACAACAGTTTTCTGGTGCAAATAGACCCTGAATGGAATGTAAGTTGTGTACAACTGCTGATTGAATCGCAACTGATGAAGTTTTGACTATTTCTAACTTGTTAACTGCTGTATGTAGTGTATGTTATGAGATGTGATTTCAAGACTCAATCAGGGCAGTAATTACAGAAAAACAATTATGTACATAATTTTTATACATGGCTATTACCTGTGAAGCTAAGCTGGGCAGGGCCTGGTTAGTACTGCAATGGAAGACCTCTGGAAACATAACATGCGACAGTGGGGCAGTTGTGGCTGTAAAGTGCCTGACAGTCATCGTGGACCCCAGATATATCTGCATCACTGCTAAACATGATTATCTGAAGAACTGAACGCATTTGTTCTGACCATACTGTTACCACAATATTGATATTTAAAACATGAGTCATTTGTATCTCAAGTGATGACATCTTCTGTTCTTATGCACATTGGCAAAATTCTTTCAAAAGCCTTGTCTCCTTTTCTTCTCACTGGAGGGACTCAAATATAAACCATGGTACAGGTGCAATCGCTGGTGGCTTGTCTTCAATTCTATGTCCTTAACCAAGACACTTCACCCACATTGCCTCGAATGAGTCTGGTGTGTGTGAATGGCTGGTGGTGGGTGGGGGGGCTGATGGCACATACTGGTGGCCTTGCTTCTATCACTCTACCTCAGGGCAGCTGTGGCAAAAGTAGAAGTTTATCCCCCCTGTGAATGGAGTGAATGAATAAAGACATTTGTGTGTCTTTGAGTGTCCAAAAGCTCCTACATAAAATGATGCATCATTAAATATCCTATAAGGTGAAATTAAATAGCAATTTATAGTATGTCCTCCAGCCAGTCCACGTCAACTTAATATGGGTCATATTGAGATTAAATATTTTAATCTGGTTCTAAACCATAAAATATATAAAAATCAATTATGAAAACAAATGCTATTTTCAGCCCAATGTACGAAGCAAATAATGACTTTATTAATACATTCTGATGTATGTCTGATCCATTGATAGGTTTGTTCGGGGCTCATCCCTGTGTGAATCAGAGCTGGAAGATTAGCCACTTGGAGCGGATGGGATCAGGCAGGCCCCAGGTGGGCCCCTCTGTTAAATGGAAGATTAAAGAGTGCACAACTAATTTCTTTATCTTAATCTTATTAAAGGAAAAACAGCTGTCAACTGTCACCGTATGAATACAAATGGTCTGGAAGGAGAGACCATTTTATAATGTTATGCTTATGTATTTGTTTATTTATAATGTTATGTATTCATGAACATATATTATTTGTTAAAACAATTTAACAAAAACACATGTTGTGTTGGAGTAGACGTGATACTGCCTGCTTCTACCGACATGCGCTGGAGACCCCCAGTTTAAAGCCTTGTCACCTCTGAATCCCACACGGGTAATCCCAGTGCAGCCACCCTCACCACAGCATGTCTTGAACTATTAACTCTCCTCAGATGACAAATACTGTATTTCCAGTGTAACAGACACCAGCCTGAGAGAGGTTGGACCTGAAGGTGCTGGGACACACAGCCAACACAGTGGAGCGCTTGGCTATCGCAGCCGTTTGATTGCTCGTCCTCTGTGTAATTGTGTGTGATTAACCCTGGCATGAGAGCAGGTCTGCGAGAGTCCAACTCTGCTCTCCGCTGACAGCCTTTGTCAGCGGGTTTGAGGGCCAATTTGGCGGCTGACATGCCTGCCCCAGTCTCCTGTTACCCCCAGAACTATGCTGCTGCTTGACCCCCTCTTGCCACATGATTCCAGATCGGTAAATTCCTTTCAGCCATTTGTCTTTTTCCATTCTTTTCTCAATTCACCTCCAGTCCAAGACATACTTTCTTCTCTGTGCTGCAGTCTACGTTGGCCTGATCCACAAACAATGGGCATATTGTTAATCTGTCCATAGGAAAGCCTTATCTGGTTGTAGACATGGTATTAAATTTCGAAGAGGCCCATGTGGCCAGCCTATTGGAGGGGGCTCTATGGTGGGACAGAGAGAGATGTGGATAATAAGCTGTGTAATCTCCTCACCTACTGTAAACAGCTTAACCTCGTCGGTAGAGGCTGGCCTTTGTGTCCCAGGCACAGGGTGACATAGGGTTAATGTCTAGTGTATACGTGGCTTGGCCATAGACAACAGTATGGAATTCAGGAAACAATGTCAACCAAAGACTCCATATGTCCAATATGACTGCTCCCACCTAAGATACCCTATTATAAATGTATTGATCCCACAACATTACTGCGTGATATTCAGACTGAACGATACTATGCATTTGCATCTTACTTACGCTCCATACCATCCGTGTGGAGTGGATCCCTCTCTCGATATGTGGGTTTCCCCGAGGTTTCTCACTTTTTTTCCCCCACTGTGTTTTAGTGAGTTTTTCCTTGCTGATGCAGGAGGGTCTGTTAGTGTCCAACTAGAAGGACTTTGTAGATAATCCAGGGCACTTTAACATTCTACAACATGTATGGACATTTATCAACATTCAGGATATTGATCTCTCCCTATGGACCAATACATATGTGTATTTTTGATTCTCTGATCTGTGTTGGTGATTTCAATGGTTTTGTTAAGTTCTCTGAGATGACTTTTGTCGTGATTTAGGGCTATACAAGAATAAATTGTTGTTGCTGTTGTTGTTATCTATTCAGCAGAACACACACAAAGGGGATTTTTTTGTTGCTATTATCACTGCTGTCCATGAATGGTTATCTGATGGTTTGGCAATGGGGGCAAGGGATTAACACAGACATATTTCAACATAATCAATTAAACAGATAAATCTGGGACAATTTGATGTTTTTATTTTTTTTTAAATAGAGCAGATAAAAGTAGATTAATAAATATATATTTTTTGTCTGTAATTATTTGATTGTAATTACAAATAGTAGTAAAATTTCACACATGTGCTGTGTCTGAAGGATGTGATAAACTGTGGTCTTGTCTGCTGACAACAGGCTGGTCCTGAGCCCAGATTACACTCACACCAAAGTCAAGAGCACCGCTCCACAGCGGCCCCTGCTGGGGAACTCACACAGTGCTTCAGACAGGCTCTTCTCAGTGTGTGGGTGTGTGTGTGTGTGTGTTTGTGTTTGTGTATGTATGTGTGCGTGCATCTGTGTGTATGTGTGTGTGTGTGCCTGTGTGTGTGTATGTTAGTGTGCTTCTGTGTGTGTACCTGTGTGAGCGTGTGTACCTGTGTGAGCGTGTGTGTTAGTGTGGTTCTGTGTGTGTACGTGTGTGAGCGTGTGTGAGCGCGTGTGTGTGAGTGTGTGTGTGGAGCAGAGATGCTGCAGACTGGAGCTCGAGGATTATTGTAAAGAGTGCGCACTTCAACTGTGTAAACGATGCCTCAGTGTGTTATATGTTCACATGAGGGATTACTGTGGCATATGATTTCATTACAAAAAAAATACAAGAAATATTACATGAAAAGTTACAAATATTGTGTGTGCAGCCTTTTTGTTTATTTATTGAATTATTTTTGTTTATTTTTTCCATTCATAAATCAAATTAAATTCTTTATAATCTCATTAAGGAGAAAAGGATAGATGGAGAATGGGAGAACGCACAAATAACACAAAACTGTCATTCAGTTTGACTAAATTTAAAGTTATGGGAGTTGAATGTGCGGGGCAAAACTAAAGCGAGAGTGAAACCAGCCCTAACCAGGTCCTAATATGCAGTTTGCTTGAGGTGCTTTTTATTTATTAGGTTGTGCGCGGTCAATGTGCTGAGAAAATCCATGCATATTACATGCATATTCTCCTGCTGCTTCAGTGGGCCGTTATTTATGTGAAGAGGAGAAGCCCTTCTTCCTCTGGCTGAAGTCATCACTCTGTGAGCACACACTCAGAGGTGTGCTCTGTTTGCATTATGTCCATTAGGGCTGATGGCACTCTCATTTGTAAAAAAGCTTTTTCAAGAAACTGTGGGGAACTAAAAACACATTTAAGCTGTTATAATGTTAGATTACTCAGAGATCAGGCTCAAATACCAGAGCAAACAAAGGCAGACAAAGGGCAGCTGGCTCAGATGAAGAATGAGTTTAGTCAAACGCACAGTAGTAAGTCCACAGTAAAATGCTGTATACTAACAAAGCCGCTGGAGCTTGACACAATATTATGAACCTGCCACACTGTGCCTTATAGGCACTACACAACGGGTAGTGTTTTCTTTATGCACTTTATGGTTTTTGGTCAGCAAGATTTGTTAATGACTTGAGCTGTCTTGATCAATAAGTTGAAGAGAAAAACTTGCTGAGGTTGCTGTCTGTTCCAGTACACAGTAAAGACACTTGACGGACAGTGGAGCATTAGATCAGACCTGTCATAGTACCTGACCTTGGTGACGGAGGAGGGAGGGGGGCAAGGTGCAGCCGCAATCATGCACAATTATGCATCAAATAATTATATTATAATTCATAACAAAGAACTATGAGTCTATTTGAGATAAAATTCCATTTATGAAAACATACTCTCTGTATGTTCTCTCTCTTGAGTTTTTGCTTCTATCATTACCAAATTTTTTCTTTTTTCTTTTAAATATTACTCAAAACAACCAAATAAACTCATTCATAAAATGCTGTAAAAAAAATTATTAATGAGATTCTTGACTGCCTGGCTCTTACTTCTCAACACCAGCAATAAGACACAAGCACAGACAGGACCCCCGGTGACGGGGAAGACCCTCCACAAGCACCATGCCCCTTATCTCTTATCTTACGCGTTGCGCGACAGCTCAGGCCACACGGCGTGCGCATTGATGTGAGTGTAATATGTGAAGTAAATAGAATGCCATATGAGTCCTAAACTAGACCTGAGTCTTTGTCTCATTGACCAAATGTATATTGTTACAATAAAATAAAATAAAAAATGTCAAAGGTGCCCACAGTGCCCAGTGCTAATCAATTAATCACAGTATTGTGTAAATACCATATTAGAAATGTAATGTGAATGACCTTCAGACCAACAAAAAAAATAAACACTCAAATACAGACTTTTAGGTGAACCCTTCCGTTTAAAAGTGTGTGCTTATCTTCTGCCGTTAAATATTTCAAAACGTTAAGAATACCATATTCGATTCATGAAATTCATCCCGCTACAGCACACTGCGACAGCCACCACACCCTTATCAAAGCATTTTCTTTTCTTTCAAATCAAACCAACTTCATATTCCACACTCGTGTAGATTATGATATTGATCGTGCCTCCCTGTAAAAGCATTATAAATATAAAGAGCATTTCTCCATTAACAGAGAGTAGGAAGCTGGCTAATACTAATGAGGCTCAGAGTGCCCATTCCAGTCCATTAAGGGCTCTTAGCGCAGGGAAATGATTGTGTTTTCTCAGTAGAAAAACTAACACGACCACATAGACCCACATCTTCCACACAAGGAGGTTAATGACAAATGCTTCTAATGGACATTATATATGTTTGAGGCAGAATGTGAGAGCAGAAAAAGGGAAAATGTATTTGTTGCTGTAAACTCCAAAGACACAATTCATTTGTGGGTTTAATTTGATTTCCAATATGAGACACAGAACAAAGGAAGTTTGAGGAAGTTTTAGAAAGTTATGCTGATGTTAAGGTTATGAATTCCTAATGAGTTTTTCTGTGATGTGTATTATCTTCTGCATTGACAATTTATGAAAGGCAGAGACAAAGATAGATGGCTATATCGAGAGAGCTTTTGCAGAAGTCAGCACGGATACAAATCAACGGTGAAAAAGGAGCGAGAAAAAAAAGGAGTAACTTACTTAGCTTTTTCCCAGTGTGTATTCGCTGGACAGAAGAGTCATTAAACTGAATAATGAAAAAAATACTTTAAATATACATTCTGCTCATAGGATTTAGTTCAAGTGATGCATTTGGCATTTATACACAACCAAACAGGTACATACATAATTCTCTTCAGCCAGGGCTGTTTCAATGTGTGAATATCTGATAAATGACTGAAGGGACACACACACACGCATTTCTTGTATAACTGTTACCTTGACTTTTTTTCCTTTTGAACACATGAAAAAATTGTAGGATAATTGTGACTAACGCATACTGTATGCAGAAACAATGATCACGCCTGTTCAAACACAAAATAAGTGTTGGTCACAACTATCCTACAATTCTTTCATGTGTTCAAAAGGAAAAAAAAGTCAAAGTAACAGTTATACAAGCAGTGTGTGTGTGCGTGTGTGTGTGTGTGTGCGTATGTTTGTGTGTGTGTGTGTGTGTGTGCAATACTCAACACTAGCTATATGCTTGTGTTGAGTATTGCTGTCTTGTGTGTATTTTCAACGTAGCAGCCTGTGAGTCAAAGACAAATTTCCTCCAAGACCAAATAAATTAATCTTGAATCAGGACAAGCATGATTACCTTAATAATAATAATTATTATTATAATAATACAACGGTTTTTATATAGCGCTTTTGAAGAACTCAAAGACGCTTTCATTCCACTACTGTAGCCACAGCTGCCCTGGGGCACACTGACAGAAGCGAGGCAACCAGTATGTGCCATCGGCCCCTCCGATAGAACAATAATATTACCAAAAATAGACTTTTGTGAACTCTGCTTGTCCGTTAGGGAAGCTGTTTCCACAAAGACAGTTAACTAAACAAAAATTGTAAGTGGCTTTGTTTGATTCCAGCCCTTGAAATGTGCAATAAAAAATAAATAAAACCTGGCACTCGGGTATCTAACTTTTTATTTTCATAAATATCTCATGTTGTTGTTGTCCCAAAAGAAAGATTCAATAGGAAGTAAAATGTTGTGAACATTTCAGACCACAACAGGCTGACTTCATCTTATAAGAAAACATGTTATAGTTTGCATTCTTGTAAGCAAGAGCTCTGTAAGTCACTATTGGACGCTTTGGGCTGAGAGCTGATTGGCTGAGTGAGCGTGGTCCTCTCTTTTTTTCTTTTACATCTGAAAAATCGGATTTAAAGATGTGACAGTAGCCAAAATTAAATGCATTTGAGAACTAGTGAGAACTGTTTTGAGAGCAAGGAACGAGTTAGAGGAATTTCACAACAGATTTCCATTATTTTTATTTCTATGGTATGAAAGTTAGGTAGCTTTAGATAAAGGAGTTCTGGGTATTGTTGTATCATAAGTGTCCCATTTGTAAATTATTTGGTGGGGCAAATACAGTATAAAGAGAGCATAGGAACGCTGGGTCAATAAACGCTGGTTGGGCGGAAGGTTCTGGGCTTGACAGGAGACAACAAGGTGACGAGCAGAGACCAAGACAAAAGAAAGACAGAGTGTGTGAGCGTGTGGGACCCTGTGTGCGGGGTGGGATAAGTACAGGGTCTGGGAGGGAGGGGCTGAAGGGGCTGAATCAGTGCTTCCACCCCAAACTGAAATGTTACCCCAGCCTCATTGTTTGGTGACGGACAGAACAAGACACAGTTGAGAGGAGCGAGCCAAGGAGAGGGATCAAATTATTCCAGTAGAGGACAGATTTACCCCGTGCTCCCCGCTTACCCCCGTCACCTCGCCTCGTTCTCACCCCTCCCACCTCTGTCCTGGAGCAGCTACCTCCAAACCTGATCCCCCAAACATTCCTGCTAAATCTCAAAACTTAACGCAGCCCCCAACACACACCAGTGGACGGCCTGAGAAGTGCATTACCCACACGTAGGGGTGAGAAGTGAGCCTCAGGAGTTGAGAAGAAGCAGGTCTGCGTTTGAGGGGCAACAGGGAGGTCCGGGATAATCCAGCCCAGGACGGAAGACGGGCATCAGTCAGCCGCCCAGCTTTGTTTCTGTAAATATTCAAAGTGAGAGCAGGATCAGTGCAGTGTAAACAACATAAGAAAAGTGATGCACACTTAAGCATGCTGCGTTTGTTTGGTATCACACATTAGGACAACACATTTCTTTCAAATTAATGTAATTAAAATAAAATAGTGTTGAAAACTGATCATATCAGATAACTTTAAACTGTCACATTGTAAAGATGAATCAACTCAATCAATGGGGATTTAAATGTAATATTATATTGCATAATATTTTGAGGAGGCTTTGAGTTGTTATATTGTAATTTTATTTTACATTTTTCGGTAACCTTCAAAATTAGAATTGATATATCTCATATTAAAACAATTACAATGATTGTGAATTCTATTCAAATGTACTAACCTTATTATACAAATTCACAATTTCGTGTTCCCATCTTTCTTCCACACTTCTTCAGACCTACAGTATGCATCAATGAGTTATGTGTGAGATAAACACTTACATGGAGCTGCGGCATGCATCTGTATCTTTGCAGGTATACGCATACGATCTGTTTGCATTACTGACATTTTTAACTCAGACCAACTTGTTTCCAGGATGTTGCGCCAAAGGCTCGGTGTGGGGCCATACAAATGGTTTGGCTCCACTGGTAATGAGACACAGGTGGTTTGGGCTCCCTGTCTGGTTTGTAGAAGTGGATTAAGATGAATTAACTTAAGATGTGACAAAAGTAATGTATTTTTAGCTGCATAATTTTTATAATTTTAGTTATATTAAAAAACAGAAGTTTAGAAAAATCACTCTGTGATCCCAGACCTTCGCCAAGAGGTGAATCTAGTATTTTCCTTTAAAAAATTCCTTTGGAGGTCACCTCCAAAATGTCATAATTTGTTCTTCGTCCCATTACCCAGTTTTGTAAAAATGCCTTTCTAACCTTCTAAGTTATTTAACAGACAAACGGTAAAACTACAGGTATTATTGTCCTCATCTGTTTTCATATTTGTAATGGCTCAATGCCAAGGCGTAATTCTTCTAAATGAATAATATTTTTGAAGAAAAAAAATTAGAGGTTTGTCTACACAATGTTTGGACCCGATATAATAAATGTAAAATACAGACAAGCAACAGCCACCAAAACCTGGATTTTAGATTGTATTATAGATTTTGGCCAAAAAAAAAGAAGCAAAAAATGCAGGGCACCATTGGCCTCTTTCAGGTCACAAAACATGCCCTAGATTGTAATGTATAGATAGTGAATGCAGTAGAATTCTCTTGAAGCGACCCTAAGGGTTTATGAGGTCAGGGATATGGGAGCCATTGGCATTGAGGAGCCAGCTTTGTCTAAACACTTAAATTCACAGGAGGATTTTGAGCCGCTTGGCAAACTGAAAGTCTTGTTCTTTATCTGACAAGTCTGAACACATTTCTTGTGGAAACAGAGCAAACTTTCCCCTTAGTTGCATCTAAGCTGCTTTCTGTCCATCACGTTACCCATGAGGTTTCATCGGGAGCAGGGGGAATGGCATGTTGGCATGGAGCAGAGCGCTTGAGTTTCAACGGACTGAAGTGGAAGTGTGTGACTTCATGACTAGACATGCTGCTCGTGAGTGAAGACAATTGTGGAAGTCTTTGGTTTACATGTTTGGCATGTGTCTCCTTATGTCTGTGTTTAAAAAGAAAAGTGAAATATTGGGAAAACGCTCCATGGTACATTAAGCAACATTTCAAACTTGATACAGATACTAATGAATAGAATGAATTCTCTTTACCTATTCTTAAACCACAGCAATGATTTTATTGTATTTTCACAAAATATTCTATTGTATTATCATACATTTCAAAACAAAATAAAGGTACTTTTTATGGCAACACTGTATAGAATCCTCCAGTTTTGTTCTGTGAATGCGTTCTTCAAAAATCGGTTAATATATGACTTTTGACAACCCTAGCGCAGTGAGGGCAACATGCATGTCTGAAAGTAAATGTTCTAATTCAGTCTTGTGTCGCACAGATGGCGTTCTTTAATTACAGTTTGATCTGAGAGCAGGAAAGGGGACGATAGTGCAGTCTATCTGATTGAACAATCAATAACCCTAACAAAGTAAATCTGCTGTGAAAGCAGCTATTACAAGTACAGCACTGCAAACAACATTGCACTTAAATAGGATTAGACACGGCTCATGTTACTCCCGTATCACAACACAGATGAAAGACGAATGTTGGTCTTAAAAAGAATTCAAAGTGTAGCCGCAACTTAACCTTATTGATCAGAATTAGATTGATCGTAAATGCTCCAATCGGCACCTGTCTGAAAATGCCATGCTGTGTAAATGTTTTATTAATCTCTTATACAAAATTGTATACACACACACACACAAACACAAACATAAAACTTGAGATTATAATAGCAACACAAACAGGTGAGATTTTCTCCAGTATAATAATAACATTTGGTTTAATGACAGACAGAAGAGTGAGACGGAGACAGACTCTGCTTCGTTGACCAGAAACTAGATTAGAGACTGTTCTGAAGCAGCAGACCAAAGACAAACACAACAGAGGGTGGGGACTATCCCAAAGGTGAGCGCGAGGCTCACTGCGAGTATCCCGTGATTAGGCCTTTGTCTGGATTCTAATAAAAAGACCTGGACAAGGCAAATAGTCAAAATGAGGGGCCAGTAGAGGGAGGAACAAGGTCAGGGGGTGGGCCGACCCACGCTTTGTACTGCCCTGCTCTGGACAAACCCCTAATTAGACGACATTGAGGGTGACACAGGGAGAGGACCTGGGAAATGGTAAGAAGGGCAGAAGAAAGTATGCTGGGGATTGTCTTTTAGGCCTTAAACATGATCTTGAATATGTTATAACTTAAATGATGTTTGTGTATATATTATCTGCAGAAATGATAACGAAACACCCCCATCTCCTGAGGGCAGCTGGAATTACAATCCAAATACAAGTAATTTAAAAAAATTTCTGATATAGTGAACGCGTGCAATAATAAAACTTAATGCAGAAATGCTCTGGATAAACATATTCACATCTATTTAACATGGCAGCCTTTGAACTGTCTGCCTTGTGACATGTCAGGTACCAGCTGATGGTACGTGGAGGTTGAAATGCATGCGCTATTTCTGCCACAAAACTTATGTGTAAATGAGACACTGTGTATAAACTATGCTCCTGTGCTGTTTCATGAAGTACAAGCATTTAAAAAAATAAAATGGTGACTAAATAAATGTAACCAGTTCAAATATTTATTACAGCTGGTGGAGAAAGTATAGCCACAAGACAAAGATGCCATTCACTCCAGAGACAGTCATAGACGTCGGAACTAGGGGTGCGGGGGGTGCGGCCGCACCCCCTCCGCGTGTGCCGGGAGCGAGAAGTTATCACTATCCTGCGTTCCTTGCAGCCCAAAACCCGCTCCATGCTGTCGGAGAAGCTTATGAAGCTCTGTCTGGCTAATATCTGTCGCAGCCTCTGAGCGCTCTTTCTCAGCCTTGCGCAGATTAGAGACCTGGCTACACCAGTGACGTGCGGTGGGGGATCAATCATGTGTTCATATGATTATACATCATATAAACCAACAGGAACAGGAGCGGCTTATACACAATTTGTTTGGCTACAGCAGAATATGATTTAATGTCTGCATTGTTTTCTCATACAAAACGCAAACGTTTGTAAAAAGTACAAAGTGTGTTATGGGCCTTACCTTAGGTATTAATGAACAGCACAGACCACTTCAGTTAGGACCAGTTTCATGTTTAAGTCCAGATAATAGTTTGAGCACAGACATGTAATCCTCCATTTGGAAATAAGTTCAATGAGTTTTAAAAAGTAAAAAAAACGGGTGTCTCCTCCGTAAACTCCGAGTTTTGCTGCAGCCGACTCCCGGTTAAATCCAATTTCTAAATTCAACCTTACCCTTCACCTCCTTTTCTTATGATTCATATCATCATTGGAAGCAAAACATTACTCTAAGTGCATTTTAAATTATCTTAAAATGTATTATAGGTATGTTAGCCAAACCTGTAGCTGCCCTTAGCAGAAGAAGAACAAGAAAGGAGCTTTCTGATGGAATTGGATGCAGCCAAAGTTTGGGCTCACAAGCGCCCCCCTGAGGCTTTCCTCACTTACAAGCTGTGGTTGAGCGCGATTAAGACCCATATTTGCTTCAAAAACACAATTTATGAGCCATCCTCTTAAATGTAAACATGTTGATTGTAAATTAAATATTTTTGAACTTTTTAAACTGTGATAAACAGAGAAAACAGTTTGATAGCACCTCACAGGACTCTCCCTGTGAGCTGTTGCTTTTTACGTCTCCCAAGAGAGGCTCGCCTCACAGCACCGCTCTGTCAAATCTGCGATTTCAAGGTATAAATAAATGAAATAAGACACAGCACAAATCACTTGATAAAGTGACCAAACATTATTGTATCCATTTTATTACTTTTCTTTCTATGATCTTAGGTGAGGGCCTTGCCTGCCTCATCTGACCGCACGTCACTGGGCTACACAACACAATGAAGCCACCGGAGAGACTGACGCATGAATGCGTATTGAAAAAAAAAAGTTCAGTTTGATAAGTGACTTGCTTGATATATATTGTTTATTTTGTTTTTCTTAACAATTAAGATGGTATGTTATTATCCAGTGTAATCCAAGTATGAGTCTCTCCCTCGACTCTCCCAACAAAAACCCGCCCCCCCTCTCAGAAAATAGTTCCGACGTCCATGGAGACAGTTCAGACTGACCTGTGTGCACAGCATTAGGCTCAAAAAACATTTAAACAGCAGAAAAACCAGCACTGGTCAATCAGGGAGAGATGTTCACTTTGGACTTCAACGCTAGAAGATAGATCCACACGTGACACACCTGTCGCATCAGAGCGGTGTGGACACATACCGCTTCTTCCAGGACTGGGGATGTTTCGTTACCGGGAGCAGAACATTCTTCAGGTAGTGGTCAAACTAATAAGTGTGACTAGTAATCAATGTCTCCCAAATATTCGTACACTATTTTTCATACACACAAGCTGCAAACGAGTATATTTCAAATGTATTCAATATCTTAATATTTAAAATGTGGTATCATACTCAACCCATTTCTTTTATAACAAAGTTTTAGCTCATTATTGAGGTTTCATATGAAATTCCTTAGAAGTGTATGCTGATTTTCATTATGCCCTACTCTATTCTCTATTCTTTACCTCTCTTTTCTGACTGATGCACCGAGCCAAAGCAATCCCCAAGTCTGTGACTTTCTGTTACTTACGTGGAAATAAAAATGATTCTAAGAGCCACACGGTCATAAATTATCACATTCAGTTTAGCGGAATCAGGACGTGTCACCCTTAACAATTGTCTACAAAAGTAAAAACATTGAGCAAAACATTTCAAGGGAAATGTTTTCATTTATAGTACACTGTGTCCCTTTGGTAAACAAAGCAGCAGTTGTCTCCTGTAAAAAGTGTGTCCAGCTGCTTTAAAACATGATTTTACACACGCAAATGCTGATGACATCAGATGTTTTCTCCACTTTTGGCCTAATTTTTTCTTGGGTAAACACGTGATAAATGAGCACCCTTTATTGTTCATATCTTTCATTAAATTGTACATACACAAATATAAACAAAGAGAACCATTACAATAACTATAGTTATTCAAGCTTTCTGACAGGCAAGGTGGGAGTCCCAAAGCAAAGTTAAGATTCCAAAACGTTGTCAACCATTATAATGTTCCCCAGTGTTGGTTAAAGTATTGAGTGACATCTGATATTTTTAGTCATGTTGAGACTAAATAAGACATCAAAATGAAAGAAAAACAGCATTCACTTTATTTCAAATAATTACATTCAAAAAGAGCATCAGTGTGGTAACAGTAATGGGTAAACTGATTCTCAATTCTATTAGCCAATCAAGGGAAATGTTTGCTCAAATCTCCCACCTTCAAATTCTCTGTGTAACAACATCCCATGGGCAGAGCTGGCAGCCCCACGGCTCCCTGCATCCTGTAAACACTGTCCATCTTGCTTGCCTTTTTATTTGAAAGGTGTGACAAACAATGGCAGACCTGCATAGTAAACATGTGAGCTCATGACTTAGCTTGGCATGCACCGCGCCTGAATTTGTCCTGACAATTTGAGCGGAGGAGAACCAAAATGCACTTTGACACAAAATAAACCATTAGCGGCCACTGAGGGAGCAGCAGTGGGAGGTCACGGGCCCTGGCAGACTGGTGGAGCTTCAGTCCGGCTCGGGGAGAGGAGGGGGAGGGGGAGGGGGGTGTAACAGGAGGAGAGCTGGCTGCGCGCTCTGCAAACAGTACATTGAGAGGAGGAGATGAGAGAATCAGATAATCCACAGAAAACAAACTTTGGGTCCAAGTGGCTCCAGGACATGAGGGATGGTTAGGTCAAAGAAGAAGAGCAAGGCCATATGCCCCGATTGGTCAGAAATTAGGTTAGCCCAGCAGGGAGCTTGTATTTCTTAACATAATGGTCAGGGGGTCCTCATGCGGTTGCCCGAGGGCTGGCTAAGGCTCACAATCAGCAGCTGACCACATGGACTAAACTTACCATTCACTAGAAAAATGACTGTCACTAGCTTAGCAATGATTGTTATTTATTATGAGGACTTCAGTGACAAAGTTTATAGGAAATAAAGGGCTTGAACTGATAAGGCAGAAGGAAAAACGCGAAGGCAGAAGGAATAAAAGAGCTTCTCAGAGTAAACCGGCGTCACTCGTAGCAATATAACTGTTTTATTAATCTTTTATTTGAAGAAGCTGTGGTAAGGAAAAGGCAAATACTAATTTGGGTGAGTTTAGGTCAAGGGTAATGCAGTCATTTGACATAAAAACAACACAAATGAAAATATAAACAGATTCAAAAAGCATTCAAACCAGAACCAGCTTCACAAATAATGATGAATAGGAATAACATTAACAGATATAATCTTATACACATAATCATAATTTTGTCATTTTATTTGTCAATCAGCTTGCAATAGAGAAAAACTAAGAAATTGAGTGAGATTAGTAAATCTAATCTGCCTTTTACAGATGGATTCACAGTTGACTATAACTGTCAGTATAAATATTTGATATTACATGAAGTATTTTGATCTTGTGGTCATGTCAGTACAGATGCACTTTAGTTGACCAGTACTTCTGGTTTAGGTCCGTATTTAGCTGTAACGGACCACTATAAAATGACAAGAAAACATATGAATGTGAATATATATTTTCTTTAGTCTCAGAAGCTATCCACCTGACCCAATGCAAATGTTATGTGAATGACACCAACTAGAGGCATCATTCATGTGGAGATTCATTGTAGAAGAACTTGTAATGAAATAATGAAAAGGAGGCCATAATAACCATGATAAAGGGGCCCATATGGTAACACTGTACTCCGCAGAGGGAGCGAGACATCCTATTGAAAGGCGAACAGTAGCATCAGTGTGTCTCTCAGTGACAGCGGCCAGCGTATTGACTGCACTGGATATGTGATCTGGGGGCTCTGCAGAAGGAAGCCGTGCTCTCTGACCCTGCGCCCTCAGGCATGGCCCTCGTGCCCATTGGCAGATGTGACTTAGTCGAGCAGACTCTCCAGCAGTCTGACAGTTTGGCCCCTCCCCTCTGCCCTCCGCATCTCCCACTAAAGGAAAACTCACTCACACATGCAAAGGCCCCTCGTTGAGCTTGTAAGGCCCGCCCCATCCACCATGTTGCTCCCAGGGGACATTCATTAATGGGACAGCGGCTCCACCTCCCTCACCAGTGATTGGCACCATCAAGCACCTATCTGTCCCGCCCATATGTACGCGTGCTGCTACCTTAGATAACCAGTAATGAAGAGTGACAGCTGGGCAGAGGACAGCAAATGTATTTATCATGTCAGGGATACGCTAATTACAGTGTAGCACACGGAAGCTGCCGCTTTCACTGAAGCATTTTTCTACCCATGTATTTATTATAAACTGATGTAAAATATTATAAACAGAGTTAACACATTAAAACTTACAGAGCATGGGGTCTCAATATCTCAAATCCTGCAAGGAGTTTATGAAAAACATGGCCAATTAAAAGATATATTGATTTTTATTTAGTATCAATTTCGGAATAATTTAGTGCATCGTGCATTTAGTGCAAACAACATATCAGTTAACCCAGCCATTCCAAAGTAACTTGTCCATTTGTTGTTGTCTCAAGAAAAAGATTGCTACAAAGATAACGTCAAATGCCTTCAGCCCTTGTGAAAAGAAACACACCATTTTAAATAAAAATTCAAGTTTTCTGTTTTTTTCCCACATGCCTTTAAGAGATGGTACTGTTATTATAGTTTAAATGAAACATAATATATAGATCAAGATCATTCTATATTTTTTCAGGAAAACGTCCCTCATCTCTTCCATATTGGTACTTGAGTATGGTTTTACGAGTTTAAACATTTCTGGTTAATTGTAGTCAAAACCCAAGCAATAATGGGGATAGTGTGGGAAAAGATATGGTTTGAATGCTTTGTTTGTATGTTTTACAGGATACAAGTTCTCATAGCTCTTCCATATCATGGGCTGAAAAGAGCCAGGACCATCAGCACAGTGACAGTGAGTATATTAAGTTAAGATAAGTTAGATCAAATTAACCTATGAATAAGAGTCCATACATTGATATGTGGGGATTTGGAACAGCTGAGAGGTCACAATATCTTATTCCAAGCATCACTGCACTGGTCAAGGAAACTTGTGTAAAACAGTTTTTTGCTGATCCACCGAACACTAAGCACATTGGAGGTACAGACCTGCCCTGGCTAAGTGGAAGGAAAACAGAGAATGCTTTGCTGGAGAGAGGTGTCACTTGTTCTCAGTATTAGCGGTGGTGCAGATAAGAAAACAGATGGGACAGGAGGGGTCAGGGGGCCGTGCTCAGGCTGACAGCGCTGTTTATTTGGCCTGTCTCTGATATCCTGCACTGCGCCCCCACCCCTATGCACACCTCAGCTCCTTGCCTACACACACTGACCTGGAAGTGACCACGCAGGGACGGATCAAGGCCACTTTTCAGCACAAAGTCAACACTAGCACTACTCAAGACAACTCAAAACACATGGGGCAAGTGTGGGCCTATTACCCCTCTCCGACAGGAATAACAATCCACTAATTTGTACTTGAATAAGCACAACGCAGTTACGATGCTGTAGGGTAACAATAACACACAGATGTGACGTGAAATGAGACAAAACAACAATAAAACGTCACTAATGAAATTCAAGAAGGCCTGGTTTGCTCCGCAGAGAGCAGAGTGTGTGTGAGGTCCAGGGCCCTTATGGTTAAGCCAGGACAGAGCAGATAACCTCCACCTCCAGATAAGACTTTTCACTGGCAAAGACACAAGCAGGCAGACATGTTAGATAGATGAGTCATTGGTCGTAATGCAGATCAAATCAGGGAAATAAAACATGTTTCCAAGACTTATCTCTTGAGCCAGAGCCTTCCATGATGCACTGATGTATTTTGTCAGATATTGAACATTTTGTCCCCCCCCCCTCCCCCTTTTATGTAGTTGTATTGTCACATGTGTTCATTTTGCTTAAATGTAAATACATGTTTACAGAAAATATAATACATTATAAAGTGAATAAATCCTAAGAATGTGGTGCTTATTGCAAATTTAAACAACTTACATAATGTATAAATCTAAGAAAATTTACTACCGAAGCACATCAAGTGGAGACTTGTTAGTATTAATTTATTTCAAGGGGAAAGAGCTTCTTCATCCTTTTGAGTGAATGTAGGATCTAAAACATTAACATAAACAGATGGAAATGATTCATTGAGATCATCACATTAATCAATTACAAAATATTTGATTACAATATGATTTTTGATTAAATTTTCAAAAACGGAACATAAACCTAACCACAAACACACACACATACACGCACACACCCACCCACACACACACACACACACACACACACACAAACACAAGGACAGGGCAACAAGAAACATTAAATGAAATACAAATTACAATGCATTTGTGTCTGATTTTTTCAGTGACTTGCCCCGTGTGCAGATTCCCCCAGGTGAGCTGTGGATGTCTGCAGCTCCTCCAGAGTCACCATTGGCCCCATGTTGCATCTATGACCAGTGTTTTTTTTCTTTTTTGAGGTGTGAGTTTGAGCAGACAGCTGAGTCTTGGTCAAGTTGCAGTTGTGAGATGATCAAATAAGTCTTTGTACAACATAACTACATGCTTTAAACTTCTCCAAAACTTCGTTCCTGACCTTTCCGGGGATCCCTTGGACTTCATACTGTTGTTTAGTGACCAATACACTCTAAACATATATCTGAGGCCCTCACAGAACAGGTTGGCTCTATTTAATTATTCGGGCAAGGTGTCCCTAGATGACCCTTGTGCCATCAGGATGGGTCAAATGCAGAGGATGAATTTCCGGGGGTACATAAAATACACCTTTACCATTACCTTTAAGATGTGAGCATTATACAGTGATCGGGACATTATTGAAGCCTATTTTATGCACTCAGAGAAATGCTGTCAGGTCACTTATATAAGCCCCACTTTTTTCCCCTCTAAATAACATTTGCATTTGTATTTATTTGTTTATTTGGAAGGGACAATGTATGTTAATGGACAGCAGTAGCAATAAATTCACCAGATTGTAACTATGTAGCTAATTTCCAATCATCAGTCCCTCAGTCACACTCATTTAACCCTTACCTATTCAATATGATTCAATAATGGAAACTGAAGTACCCGGAGGAAACCTACACAGACACAGGGAGAACATGAAATCTCCACACAGAAAGGCCCTCTCTGGAGGTGGAATGGAACTCAGAACCTTCTTGCTGTGACTATTCACTGCACCATCATGTATCCAATCAATAGATTACTCTTACCCGTTTACCAAAATAATTGATATCTGTGCCTGAATAATACAGATCTACCAAAAGGTAATGCTTTAAAATTGTCTTGGTGAAATTCTGCTGCCTTTTTTGTAAACTCACACTGTACAGAACCATAAAAGACGCCTGTCTTACAGTATCAGTGAGAAGAAGTAAAACATAAGAAACCAAATGGAAAATACATGTTTTCTAAATATGTATAAAATGTGGATTTATGTACAAATGTAACGCACATTAATCCTTTCAACATGTTTTATAGACATACCCTTCTAGGAAAATCCCACAGTGAACAAGCATGTAATCCCCTACTTCTAAACAGACCAGACGAAACCAAAAACAAAGCAGCCCTAAAAACAACCAAAACATCTGCAGGGCAACGACACGGAGCCGCAGCCGCCCTGAGCAAGAGTCGGCCCAGCAGATGGTTTGTATCTGCTGTCACTCTGCACACATCCTCTCTCCCCTCGCACACACAAACATATGAGAGGAGCGCACAGCCTGGAGGTCACTTCCAACAGGGGTTCTATTAAATTAAGGCATTCGACTATCAAAATTACAATGACTCACTTTTCATATTTAAATACAATTGACTTTTTTTTTTATTTTATTTCTAAATTAAAACATAATATTATAATGAGCATTTATTTCTTAATCTTTTCCATTTAATCCCCATTAAGAAACAATGTATTAGCGGATATGGGGGCCGTATAGCTGTGCCTGTAGTTCTGTGGACGCCTGTGCTGGTGTGAAGACTTGTTGAGACAGCGAGCGGTGACTCCTGTTTAGACTGGGCCGGCGCCAGTCGTCCGGGGGCTCTCCTCAGCAGCGACAGGTGAGAGCCTTCAGCTCACTATCATCACACTCGCCACGCAGACAACACAGCAGCAGCACGAGGCAATCTATCATGTGTCACATGAGAAACTGGCCTTCACAAGCTGAGGAAGAGGTGCTAGAGCAAAACGCTTTAATCATCAAAGCCGACTCAAGACTACACCAAATAAAGAACTATCGCTGCACCATGAGAACATTTATGACATTTTTATATCTCAGTTCCACTTCTGTGCTTCAGTTTGCATCCAAATTATTTCAGTTTCAATGTACTATGGCCATGAGTCCCTGTTGAGTTCAGTCTTTGGTTGACCAGCATGAACTGCATTGTGCCCTTTGATGAAGGTGAATATTACACTATTACTGTGTGACATCTTTACAATCCTCAAGGTTAAATGCGGACCAATTGCTAAGCAATTTATTGCAGCAAGGCTGGTCTCAGTTAAATGGACGGGAGGTTATAAATATTAGTAATCAGCTGGGGGCAAAGAGGGGAAAACACCAGTTTTCAAAGCTGAAGAATTAATCAATTCATCAAAAGTGTCCCTTTATTCACCCCGAGGAGGGCTTGATGCAGACAGCCCAGCCCTAAAAGCAGATTGGGAAGGAATTCGGAGTTTAAGTCGTCAGACCAGGCGCTGACAGAGCACATATATCTAGCCTAACACTCATGTGCGGTGCATACATTCAGGGTTTGTGAAAACGCATTATCAAACTGCACGTTCAAACGGATTCTCATTGTGGGAAATATGAAAACTAACAACATTGTCTATAGCTTTGTATAAAATCCTGGTAACATCATATACTGTATCTGAAAAATAAATGCAAACAGAATCTGACCCTCTGTGTGGCATTAAAGAGCTTGCACAGTTGACTTGACTTCTAGCTCGACCCACACAAGGAGTCTGAAGGGTCTAGACTCCACTAGGAGCCTCTAAAAGCCTTTTCCATTTGGCTGCTGCGCGGCCCGGGGCTGTGAGTGACAGGGAACAGAATGGACTTTGTGTTGTCACTGTGTCAGTGGTGGCCTGGAGGGGGCCTGGCACAGCACATGTGGACCAGGCTAAATGGACTTAACGAGTGTGGCCTGCTGCTGCCGCTTCCTCATGTTTATCAGACAAATAAAATCAAAAGAAAATCTACCATTCACAATCAAGTCAACCAAAGAAAATACCCCTTAATATTGCACTATTTCCTTAATTTAAATTATATAAAGATAATGCATAATGTCACTTGAATTGTTTTATGTATAATATAATATAGTCCTGCCGTGGCTTCATTCCAACATGAATGGCTGACCAAGGATTAGGTTTCTGGGACCTGTGGGAGCGGTGGGCTCAGAGTTTAGGTATGTGCTGAGGAGTGGGACAGGTGACAAAGACAGACGAGCATCTGCTGACAGCGACTGTCAGGCGAGCTACCTGTTTCACAGTTCACTTGGAGATTCATTAAACATCCAGGACAACCTCCTGTAGTGGTAACCCAACCTGTGGCCTGCGGATACAGTGATGTTTTTACTTGAAGTTTTCAGGTGTTGTCACTGGAACAACCAAAGCAGGAGGACAGCGGGAGGACATCCTCTCTCTTTATCTCCTTTACATCATGACAAATGGCCATCCCACCACTCACTTTCCATTCATACCAGCTTTTCAACTTTTTTATGTCTCACCGTCGTCCACATGTTTTGACAGGCATCTAAATTGATTAAGCCGTGCCCCTGGATCTGACACTACAGCGTGTTGCCTTCTATTTGTTGATTACTATTGATTTTCTTTGATACTTCATTTAAAAATCAATAGCCAGAGCCAAAGAAAAATAGGCACAGTTTACACATACTTTAACATACTATTGTGCACGGCAGAGGACTGCAGTTTTGGCAGTAGCAGCGACAGCAGCAGCCAATTATAAGGAAAGCTCTTAACAGGTGAAAGAGAGAGGCCTGGATCGATGCAAAGCTTTCTTCTCCAATCACAGAAAGTGGCCATAAATTAAAGCGCATCTGTTTTGTTTTGAAGACAGCACAGGCAACTTTTTATTTATTTATTTAATTTCTTTATATCCACCAGTGGTCTATGTATTTCTGAAATAACGTCACTAACCTCCATCATTACATGACAGACAGAGAGGACAAGTGTCAAATAACAGGCAAACAACCTGTCAGCGTCATGATCTATGAGGAAACTTGACCTATCTCAAGACATTTGAATTACCAATAAGAGCATAAAGTCATCTACAGTAAGTTATGGTATTTGCCCTCATTGTGATTACTCAGACTCAGTTTGTGGCGCTGAAAGGATTTTGCGGCAGAATATAAAAATCTGTAAAAACAACTAAAGTGCATTGATGGGAAACAATAAAATGACTTATTATTTGTAAACAACACAGACAAGATATAAAGTGAGTCAACCAATTGAATTATTGAGAGCTATGTGTTATGACAGAAGGTTTCAGCAAATTAAATTGAAATTGTATAAGTCTCAATGATTCGCCCGAGTATGGACTGTCAGATAGTTTTTGCAAGACTTGTTTTGTTAAAATACTGAAGAAATGTGCCACTACAAGCTGGAAAAATCCAAAATAAACCTTACTTTTTAAACTTACAATAAACTGTGTTCACTTCTCAGCCTTTTCCCATCAGAGTCTATGCCATGTCCATGTTTCTGTACCAGCTGAATAATGTCATTTACATGTTACAATTGTCATGTGTAGCTCCATCAGCGCTGCCCTCTCACAGCTCCATGCATCTGTCATTTGTCCTCAAACGCACTAATCACCCCCCCACAGGGTCCCCACACACCCATGTGCACAGAGTCAGGCAAGCAGAACAGGGTCCGCTGCAGCGACCTGAACACTGGGTTCTCAGAGTTCTCACCTTTCACCTAGAGCTCACTGCTGCACCACCACAAGGACCCCAAAAGCCCCCCAGCCCCCCGAGAGGAGAACCCAACACCAGGGTGCAAACATGCAAACACTCTGGGAGCCATGCAGACGGACATGTAGAAGACGTGTAGAGAACATGACAAGACACAGTGGAATCAAACGCCATTTTATGGTGTCATTTGTCCGGGTCACACAGGCTTTGTTTGAGGTTTAACTTGTGAAATACATCCCAGATCGAAGATTATAAAGATCAAGGACCAGGAAAGAGGTTCGTATAGAGATTTTAATATTTCTGTTGTATAATAACACATTTAATAGGACATGGGTTGGGATGGGATGCCGCAGAAACACAAGATGCCACAATGGGACGGCTGAGACTGTAGCGTTAAGTGTTGATGTGTCCATAGATATAAGATACTTCAGGTCTTCAGCACATTGTCTAGACTGTAGAATGACTTAGAAGTTTGAGTCTTTTGAGGATGGTTGGTGGCAGTCAGTGATGTGTGACCCAGGGCAACTGTGGCTACAACAGTCACTTACTATCTACTACTTACTATCATGTTGGAGTGAATGAATAGATACAAAAAAGAGTAAAGCACCCTGGTGATGCTGCCAGCGAAAAAGTTCTATATACGTAATTAAATGAAGATAACTTACTAAGCATGAGTTCATCAATTTGGGATTTGAACTCAATTGCATTTGACTAAAGATGAAAATAAGCTCCTCATGATAAACCTGTTCAAAGTGAATTGAGCTGATGACCATGTTATGTTTAAGTATATGACAAGTTGTTAGCGTGCATGCAGTGGTGGTGTGTGTGTGTGTGTGTGTGTGTGTGTGAGACAGCGACCTTGTCCCTACCCCCTCCAGCAGCAGTGACAGATGCTCAGTAATCTGTGTGAAAGGCGATCCACCACTTAATGGGATTGTTTCTGTTACACCTTAAAGAAGAGGCAGGCAGCAGACCAAAGCTGAGCAGTTGTCCTCCATAACTGCTGTCCTGGGACCTCAGGTGGACACAGTGGAGATACACCGCCAGCTCGTGTTAGGGTGGGAGCAAAGGCAAAGGAGGAGTTTTGACACCTTTGAATCATGAAACGCTCACCTCCCGGCACACTTCATTGTCTTAAAACAGATGGTGTACATATTGACAAAGAGCCGAGAAATGATATGGCTGAAAAGTGTGAAAACCGTCAGACATATGGAAGACTGAATTTTTTTGGGTCAAACAGGTGGCTTTCAGTGTCTAGCCAAAAATGACAAAGTTTAAGTAGACAATTAGTATATTGGCCAACTCAAAGAAGCACACAATAGTTCACTAATTTTTGTGGTTGGCAAGCAAAATCAGTATTAGATAAAGACATCAAAGAGCTAGAAGGGAGATTGTGATTAATATTAAGTTCAAAATTCGTCCACAGTGGGAACATTTCAGTCGTCACCGGTTACAAAACAGTAGGATTGAGGAGCACACAACACAAGATAAATGACCAATAACTCAATACTGAAATAAAATAAAATCAAAAATGTCTTGTGATGTCTTGTTTTCTGATGTAGAAAAGAGTTTCATATAAACTTGCCAGTGTCCCATGTGCCAAAATGATGTGTTTTACTTCTGCCTGTCTCCTGCCCATTATACTGGACAATAGCTACAAAGGGATGGATTTCCTTCCAATATAAAATGACAAATTCTGGCTCTTTCTTACAGTGCCCACACACCCCGCTGCTTCACTTCAAAAGCCAGCGAGTATGTTTCACCTGTATGAAGACAATATGGATAGAGTTTCACAGCACACCTCTATTCACGCTTATGATTGCTTTGTTTTGTGAGGAAGATTGGGGAGTCCATAGGGGACAGAAAGGTGGGACCTCTGCTTTCTAAACGAGCCATTGCTTTGTCAACACAGCAGCAGGGTTATCTTAAGCAGCGGCTGAAAGATTGATGGAAGGAGATGATTATCAGTGAGACTACACAGCACAGACAGATACTGTACCTGGGACAAATGAATAGGTAAAACAACAATCTTCAGTCAATGCACACAACTATTCAGTGGTACCAATCATGAAATTACATCCACAAGTGTTTGATTTGGGAAGCTTTGCTGCTTCTCTGAAACACATAACAATTGAGATGCTATCTGATCCACTGCTATTATTATAAGATGATCACCACTAGCAGATGTCAAAACAAAAACCTCAGCAACAGCATTGATTGATTGTGTTAAAGTTTAAGGATATGAAACACAATGACGGTAACTGAAATGTGTAAAAATAGACAAGCATAGAATGTATTCCTTACCAATTAAAGCTGGGGCAGCAAACCTTTTTTCCATAAATAATAGATTTACCTATTGTCCCGACAAAAAGACATTAGACCACAACATGCTGTCTTTACCAAAAATGCCATCTGAGAGTCACTAATTGCTCTTCGGGTTATTGGCTGAGGGAGGGTGGTCCTTGATAGTTTCCTGTCTCCAAACTCTGATGTAACAGAGGCCAAACAATGCATGTGGGGGAAAACTAGTGATATAACTACTTAACTATTTTGAGGGAGAGGAATGAAGGAAGAATTTTTCCTGGTTGGTGTATTGTACAACCTCTCAGATCACTGTAATTGTGTTTGTTTTACATGAAAAGTAATTGCCTTAAAAGGTGACTAGAAAGCTTATCTGAAAGTTCAAACTCATAAGTAACTGGTGGCTTTCCTTGACAGAGAGACAGAGACAGACGCCCAGATCAGAGAGTAAGGACCCCTGGGTCACAGTGAGACCACAGATCAGGGGTCCCCTTCCTTCTCCAGACTTTTCAATTAAGCTTCGGCACATCGGCAACAATTTATGAACCCGACCTTACAACTCTGCCGCTCCCACAGTCTCAGATCCACAACCTCTCTCACCCCCAACAACATCAAACCAATCGTGAGTCCCCCTACCACCTATGACCCCCGGCTACACACATCCCATCCAACGAGACAGACCGTTAGCATCGCAAACATCATTCGAGTATTCACGACATGCACATACACATGCACACGCTCAGATCAGGTGAGGTCCCATTGAGGGGTCAGTAGTTATTCTTCAGCAGCGGCTCAAAGGTGAGTGATAAAAAATCCAATACAGTAAATGCATGGGGTCGTAGCATATCAATATATAATACAGAAGGGGGACAGATGACAAGCCATAAGACCAAGAAAGGCGATTGAATTCTCTGTTTCGGCACATTGCGCTCGTCTTGTGGATGCATCAATCTGCAGCTGTTGATAATTGAATTAAGAAGAAGACGTGATTAACAAGTTCTTCAAAAAAAGGTGGAATTGACTGCAATCCCCATGCTCTGGGACCTTGATAGGCTTCGGCCAGAGCAAAAACTATTTGTGACATTTCCACAGTTCAGCCAGCCGTCTTCATTTTAATTAAAAATCTTTCACTGGCGAAAGAGTTATGGAAGGACCAGCGAGGCTTTGCTGCCAGACGCTTCAATGAAATACCACATAACAGATTGTGAACACGGATAAACCAAGCACACCGTTGCATCAATTGAGATCTGACGGTGGATGCGATTGCCCAAAATAGGGGGCACGCAAAGCCAGCGCAATGCACAGTAATGCAGGAACAACTTTATTGAAACTATGAAACTTTATACGATATTAGGAGTCCTGTTGTCATTAACCTGAGCTCATTACATTACCAATAGCTTTATTGCAGCTGCCTGACTTTGGAGCGCCTGTCACATTGCCCTTATGGATTTATTTTACTTATTTAACCTGCAGCATGGGGTCAAACATCAATTAGACATTTTGAATTAAAATTGATCGTGTCATTTCATTTAGCATTACTCAAACATCATTCCTGGGTCTGGCTTTTCCATCATTGAGTAAAGCCAATTTGCTATTGGAAGATATTTCTGACAAATGTAATGCTAGACTTTTTTCTAGAGGTTTTATTACATGAAATATCTGTACATTGGTCAACTGGGCTTTCAAGTAACATGACTAACTCATTAAATCAAGTGCCCATTTAACCCGCCAAAAATATAGCATGTTTGTTGGTTGTTGATGATTTAATCTGGAAAAAAAGTTTCCCACAGTGAGCGGGCTTGTCTCCTCCCAACCATAACCATATGGTTTGTGGAAACCATACTTCATGTTTTTAGGGAAATAGGGTAATATTTAGGGAAACATTTGCGGAAATGTTACCAGGAAAGTCCAGAATGATATCTCAGAAAGATACAGCTCAATTCCGGTGGATTAGCGGATGATCTGAAGATGTAAAAGTACAGCAGAAACTGGGAAGTTTACGTACAAAGTGCAAAGACATGGATTATGTTTGCCTTTTAATGTTGGGCAAGTTACTTCAAAAACTTGATACAGTAAGTATTACTTATTACTGTTATTTCAAAATAATGTATTACACTACACTATGACTGTCTCTGAATTGTAATGCATTGCCTCTGTCTCAAACAGGACTCTGGAGGGCTCATATCTGTTCATATTGACTCTTTTTGGATGCTTTAATGATCAAACCAGAGCTTTCATCTATCGCAGGCTGCATTTATATGCTCTTGCGCAAACAACTCCGCTGAGCAGAGGGCGAAGTTAAAAGGAAATGTAACGCACGTTACTGACCTTTGTACAAGGTAAATATTACCCAGTTAGTAATGCCTTACATTGTTACTGCGTTACAATAAAAAGTAATATACTACTTCCAACACTGCAAAGCACATGTATTTCTAAGAACAAGGTTCCGCAATTCTCCTCTAATTTCCATCGAGTCATGCAAGTGACGTGCCACCGCCAAAGAATTTCTTTGGAGAGCAGCCTTGTCTTTTTAAATAAGTCTTTATTTCTTTAAAAAGATAATAACAAAGTGTAACCACAAGAAAACAAAATACTTACAATCCTGTATTTGCTGTATCTACAATCAGTCATAAAAGTAAATGAGTAGTTTCATATGATGAAATGGTGCATTTTTTAAATTCCTATCATTATATTATGATGTCATTGCTTAGGACATATCTGTGTGCATAGATGAATAGAAATAAAGACAATGTACTTTATGTAAGTAATCTATCATTAGTGTTTAATGACTATGTATGCGGGGGCTGTATTTGCAAATCATTTTAAATACCAATGAATAAGACATAATTGAGTGACCTCATTGGAAGTGGGCTAACACTTAGAGCTCTCCTCACCTCAGACTGCATCACATCCAAGATAAAGACACATACTGAATAGAAATATACACGCGAGGTCAGTTTTTATTATGCAAAGCAAGCATTGCCTGGTACCCTGGTGGTTCTAGTCCAGTCCGTCATCTTTATTCAGGTTCACTCTTGCTGGACCTCTATCACACTCCCCACAGCTCCTTAATAGACTGAGGTCTTCCCATTGACACTATAACTCACACATGTCTGAGCTAAAGCTATTGTTCTCTTTTCTTTATCGCTGGTCTAAGACTATCCTCCCTTTGCAGCGGCTCGAACAATCAGTCATTTGTCAGAATGCGGCATCTTCATTTCACTTTAGCTCACATTTTATTCAGCTGGGACCAAAATGCACATACACATTCTGTGGAGCAATGAGGGGGATACAAACACAGATCAAATGCAGGTCTTCGTAATAATAAAGGTCCAGTAAGGTCCGTGCCATTTACATGACCCCTACAGGGCAGCCAGGGGAAGTAATGAATTTGAGTGGATCTGAGGAAGCATTAGAGATTAGGAGGCAGAGAGGGCTCCACTGAGGACAGACAGCAAAGTCAGAGGTTACAATATAAATGCATACACAGTTCAGCCCAAAATCAGAGAAAACCACAGAAACCTTTAAATAGATTTTGTTTCTTGTATTATTATTTAACTTTGTATTAAACTAAACAATATAATAAAAGTTATTACGATATTTAGATACAAGGCACTTCGAAGTTAGATTTTCCAGTCCAATTTAAAGGAAAAACCCTGACTGTACCAGATATAAATTTCACCCATGAGAAAGTCTTTATTTTCAGCCAAATCCTTGGCTGCTGAATAGGTCCTATAAATCTGTGGTCATCAAAAGAAGTTTGTAACCTCTGACTGTGATCTCGAGACAGTGGGGTCAAGTTCCATTCAGAGGCAATAACTAATAAACGTCCAGTGAGTCTTATTTTATAATGTTTTAAGTTCAGTCTGTGGCTGCACTGGAATGGAAATGTAAGACATGGCTCAGCGTCACACATCCTTCTGCAATGACCACATTTAATGATAACTGTTTACAAGTCTCTTTTTGATGTCAGACACAGTGTCTAACACGGTCAATTAGCACACAATAAAGAGTCAGACGTTCCAAATATAACTACATAAGGATAAAAGTTAACAACAGATGACCATTTTTGGTAATCCACCTCAGAGTGATGGTCTGCATTGTCCCTAGTGTAAATCCCTTCAGAGCCATGGCCCTGCAGCCGTGCCTAATGTCAATTAAACAGAGTGGCTCAGAGACGGTGACCTAAAGATGATCGCTGGTGTCAGCTGCTGGCCAAGGTCAAGCCTCCGTATTAACAAGATTTTATCCCCTTTTGCACTTTCCCTGCATTCGTTCCTGTCTATCCTCTCGTAACTATATGTCACTGTCAGGCTTTCTGATATTTTTCAAATGCTCGTCTAACATGCGTCATGTGTCATCCGTGTTTGCTGATTTTTATCAAAGGGATGCCTGCTGACATTCATTGTCTTCATTATGAGTTTGGACTCTGCTAGATTAATGTGGAACAAGTCTGATTTGTGATATGCTGTCTCTGCGTTATAAGCACACATCAATGTCCATACATCAAGCTGTCTACTTTGCCTTCAATGAATGCATTAAATACTCATTTAAATATACTGTGAACGTTTACATGCAATACAATAGAGCAGATGGAACAATAACAGTGAGTTATGTGGGAGAAAACGTGCTGTGTGTAACATTGTGCCGGATTTTATTCCAATTAAAAGTTAGCGTTTATTATTTAGTATTCAACCCTATCCAGTATGTAAAGACAGTATGTAATACAAATGACCAGGAACAAGACCATTACAGGCTGTACCAGTGCAGTGCCATAAATAGGTTTCTAGAAGAAAATACATTTTGGTAATACTTGACATTGTTCTGTTATTACACTTATAATTAGCATGGTAAAAAAGATATCTTTCTTTAATGTAACTACAATAAAACAGACCTCCAGTGTGCACTGGAAAAGGAGTTTGTTTGGCTTATGTCTTGTCAGTGACAGAATGTTTCAATGCAAATGTCCTTTCTCAATCTAAACAATCGTAAGAGTGAATGAGCTGGACTAATTAACATTCCTATTGTGGAAAAGGGGGTTTTGCAGCTTAGTCCTTCTATGAGTGATGCGATCAAACACATGGTGCCATATGTGAATAGCCCCTCCCACAAGTAAGAACATGTGGGTGGGCTGCCTGCTGCCATAAGTTGTTTCTAAGTCTGAATCACCTTGCTATGACAGCAAAGTGAATGAGCAATCTGTGTGAGAGCTCATGACAAAACAGACTGAATTTAGAGGGCTCCGCTGACAAGATATCGACAGCTGTATTGCAGTAAATCACAATTTTATTTAATCAACACATTTTTGAGTTACGTTTTGATTACGAAAGTCTATAAGTGAGGACCCTGGATTCTAAAAGTTTCTTATTGTCTTGTTGAGTTCAAATGTTTGTGGTTCTTTTGAACAAAATGAAAAATGATGGTTTATGAAATACTATTTGCCATATATTATTTTGGAGGTGGAGGAACTTTGCCTAGTCAATGTTAAAAACTACCTTTTGACTTGCAGACTAGGGTGGAGGTCACTCTTAAAAGACCCATTCCCACCAGATCAAGCGATGTGGTAGGCAGCATGCAAAGTCAATGTTGTCGTGTGTTGATGTGAATTGGGGCACATGGATATACATGTGGGGCATGCACATTTCTCAGGCACCGTAGGTGTGTTTTTGCAGCATGACATCGAGTACAGCGACTCATCGCACTAGTGACAACAATGGAGATGAACAATCAGAACAGCACAGGCTTTCTGGGGATAGAAGGATGGAGTCCTAGTATAATCCTGGTTTAGCTCTTGTTTTGACTGACAATGGAGAACACAGCGATAGTAGACATACCTCTTCACCCTGAGTTCTCAATCCGCTGTGAAACACGCAGAGAAGGAAGTAAAGAAGCTCATTCTGGTGCAGCACCTTGAGATACTCCTGTAATCTGACGTCTCTGGACCAAGGCACACTGCAGAGCTGCACTCATTGTTCAAGAACTTTATAAGTGCAGGAAAAGCTGCCAGCTCAAACTGATCTGCAATCAAAGTCCACCCAATTAAATTCAATTAATTTTATTCTTGTCTAGCCCGGAGGTCAGAGCTCAGAGGTCTTAACAAAACCGTTGAATTCACCAACACCGATCAGAGAATCAAACAGTTTAAAACACAAAGAATAGAGAACACATAGGTATTGGACCATAGGGGGCATGACCAATGTCCATGAATGTTGATAAATGTCCATGTTGCAGAATGTTAGAGTGTCCTGGATCATCTACCCACTGACAGTCAAACAAACTCTACTGTACCAGAATCCATTAGTCCTGCTGTACGTTTTCTATGACGCATCACAAGTCAGTGCATTGGTTTTGAAGTAAAGCGACTAATTATTAACAAACTGACTTCCAAAACAGTGGTGCAGTGTTGGGGCCGTGGTCAGAATGGAGCTTATGAAGCGAGATCGGAGGGTGTGTTCCAATTATCGCAGGATATAATTCCTCATCCTTCGTCTATTGCTGGGTTGCACCTGACGTCACGCAGCGGCGTGAAAGTGCTCCGAGGGACAGGAAGTAAAACTCCCCACTAAGAACAATGTAAAAATTCCCTGATTCCGAGTACAAATTGCTCTATTTCTGTGGCGTGTACAGTTGTGGCAACTGCTCATATCTAGTGGGTAAATGCCTAATAAGGAACAGAAGAAATGCGTTAGCATTAGCATTAACCTGCGTTTCATCTGCGGCTACAAACACAGCTGGCAGTCCGCAGTCTGTACTTCGCTGACTTTCATAAAAACAATGCAGTATTTTTGTGTGGTATACAGTTGTAGTAACCAAGGCAACAGAGAGAAAGAACTGTTAAATACATGTTTTAATGCCAAAGGTCGTCTCAAACCAACATGTACATGTGTAACAAAGGTAAAAGCAGGTTGTACAAGTCTTCTCACATATAATCTAGTCATTGTGTTATAAGGTTCATCGTTGCTCCCCCCTGGAGCATAAGTTTGAACTTTTGGTTATTTACAGCTCAACAAATTACAGAAATGAAGAGCTCCTCTGTCGTCATTAACAGCTGCTTAATTCTCCTCATTGTTGAAAAAATTTGACTCATTCAAACTCTACAAGGAGTACGCTGCATTGAAAATAGTTTTCACTCATAATAAGAGGGATACTAAGCCACAAAAAGCTCCTGTGAGAGCATTTTCCCTTATCGCCCATTTCATTTAATAGGAGAAAAATACTTCCTGTCCTACGGCCCCATGCCACACCCCCTTTTGGTCACGTGGTTGCAACCCAGCAATATCCAATACTGGAGAAGAGACCGAGACTACAAGGTCCAGGGCCCTTTGTTGTATGCCCTGTATATGGCCAAGTCAAAACTTTATTTGCATCACTAGCAGTAAGTCAGAGCGGTTCCCTAAGCATCACTTTTATTATGTGTTCTCGGGAGCATAATCATATGAGATTTCCCTAGTGTCTGCAGTCTGTACTTTTGTCTCACACTAAAAAATAATAACATCCGGGGATAATAGGTTGTGGCGGCTTCTCAGCAGCTGGGATTTTTTCCTTCTATCAGCTGTTCTGCTCATGTCCCTCAGTGAGTTCTTTAGCCAATCTGTAGCAGACGCTCTTATCACGTCATGTTTAGTATTTACTCCACTCGACTTGGCCCAAAGGAGCTTCAAAAGTACCTGCTCCGAGGGGCCTGACCCAGGGCCAAGTCGTGGTGCATAGAGTAAAGTAGAGCCGAAAAAGGGCAATGGAAATAGGACATTAGTGTAAACGAGGGTATGACAATAACATACATCACCTTGGAAACAGATTTGGTGAAGACATACATGTTAAAGTTTGTAGATGGTTCATAGGAAATAAAGGGAATTTATTAACTTGTTCTAATTTATTTGATTTACATGTGGAACTGGCACACTGTTTGGAACGCTGAACACAAAAAAATCAGGACACTTTATTGTGAGGAGGGGAGAAGGTTATGTTTTTGATTGGATTGGATTTGTGTGGAGTTAGGCAATAAGTTTAAACTTTTTTTTTGGGGTGATAGAAAATAACATATCATATTCCAAAAGCCACAATTCTTGGTGTTTTCTCTAAAAAAAAAAACTAAATCCCTAAACATGCAGAATAATAGACACAATAAAACAACATTATTAAAATAACACCTCACTCAAAAGCAAATACAGGCACATAGATACAGTGGGGCCACTGACAATGGCATCATACAGGCACTCAAACAGATCAACTATAAATCAAGGCTTGGAAGATGGACGTCAAACCAGAACGTGCACACACAGACAGGAAGCCGCACTTATCTCCCTTCTCATCACTGACAGTGGCTTCTGCTGGTCTCACTCTGATGATGCGATTATCTGCTCCACTGGACACTTTCACTTGCCCTGGTGGCTTGGCTAGCTGGGACACATTAGCAAGTGCCTGGCAGCCACCACCCTGAGCCATAGCAAGACATATGCTTTGGTCTCATGGCCCGCTGACCCCAACAAAAAGATATTATACCTTTCATAGCTAACCAATGCTAAATATCATGTTAGACAAAAGCTTCCACACTTTGTAAAGCGTTACTTGGACCATTTGTGTATGTTTGGGGTTTCTTTGAAGATATTTTGCACATGTTTAAGTATCAAAGATCTGATGCTGGTTAGTGGAGCAGTGAAATGGTCATTGATGCGTAAAAGAGACAGAGACAGAGGCTTGAGTTCAGAGTTTCTTCCACATACACATCCCCATTTGCCAACACCTGCATGCAAATGAAGCATGGCACTGACAGAGGTGTGAAGACATGGGCATTTGTTAAAAGAAAAAAATGCATAAATTATTGGAAAAAAATTTGTCCATATTTGTCCGAGGCGCCCCCTTGTGGTGGCCAAAACATTGGTTAGCCATTTACCACTCAGGGATCTCGGCGCTGCTGTTTTAAGCCTTTTAAAGCCTTTTAAAGCCTTTTAAACACGTTTGTACGGTGTATTAGTGTCTTTTGTACACTCTAGTGTTTTTACCTTAAATGCAATGGTTCCAGAGCATCACGTCTTTTAACACAAAGACCCAATCGAAACGCGCTAGCTCGGAGGCTACCACGAGCGCACCACAGACATGGAAAGTGACACTGCAATGACCACGAACGACATTAGTCGCCTCACATTGGAGCTTCGTGAGAGGGACCGTGCCACTATTGCAGACCTCCGTAAAGAAGTCCTTCGCCTCACTGCAGAGCTGCAGGATAAACAGTCACTCGTGTCCAAACTTTTTGATGTCGCTGGCGGGCAGCACTCACGGCTTATGTCACTGAGCGCTGCATACTGTGACACTGTCGTGTGGGAGAGGTCTGTCAGCTCTGGACCCTCCTGTTCTACACCTAAGCGCCCGGTTCCGAATGAGGAACCCGCGAACTGCGAGGAGCCATCCAGCGCCGTGGCCCATGTCCTAAGCCTGTCAAACCGCTATGCAGCACTCTCCACTGACATCCCAGCCCCCTCAGCAGAACCCCTGGACTCTGCAGCGTACTCTGCCGTTCGTGGATCCAGGTCCACTGCGAGAAAAACGCTCCTAAAGGAAGCCGTCCTCAGACGAAAGAGTGGTCATTCCCCTTCTCTGACCCCAGTGCATCACCACCACTTACCTTCACCGGGTCAGCAGCAGCGACCCGAGCCTGCTCCTCACGCCGCTCCAGCGTCCCCGAGCACACAGCGTGGGTTGCCCGGAGCTGAGAATCAACACCCCCGCTCCCCTCCATGTGTTCAGCAGCGCCCTGGTTCGGACTCATCCCTGGATGAGCCCGCTGGTTCCGGCCATGGACACCGAGCGCCTTCTCCGCGGCTACGTCCACTCTTCGCCCCGACTACTTTGATTGTTGGAGATTCCATCGTGAGGCACGTCCGCTTTTTTAACGCGGTCACTCAGTGTTTTCCCGGAGCCACTGTACCAGACCTGCTCATCCGTCTCCCTCCTCTGCTTCAGTCCCTGCCTGATACCATTTCAAAGGTAATCGTGCATGTGGGGATCAACGACATGAAGCTGCAGCAGTCCGAGGTCACAAAGAAGCATTTTATGGATCTATTCCGTCTTCTCCAGTCCTCTGGGTTGTGTGTTTTTATCTCTGGTCCAGTCCCGACTGTAAACCGGGGAGACTGCTTGTACAGTCGCGTTGTGGCGCTGAATATGTGGCTCCAGGCTACATGCAGCACTTTTAACTTTGTTTTTGTGAACAACTTTGGCCTGTTCTGGAAGCGTCACGTGGCCTATCGTCCAGACGGTCTGCACCCGAACAGATACGGTACCAGTTTATTGATGGACTTTTTACGCCATGTTGTTCAGTGCTCCCCGAGGGGGGCGTGACTGTTTACATCCGAGGCCTCTCGGCCCCCACTACCACCTTCCTCCTCCACTCCAGCACCGGGTGAGTACTGTGGTGCAAACACTGACCCCTGTCCGTCTGGCAGTGTAATACCAGTCCTGCCACTGAACGGTGCTTACTCAGCCATGCATCTGGAACTTAACAAAGTAAAACAGAGTTCACTTTTTAAACCAATAGAGACTGTGTGTGTTCCTCGCACCGGCTCAGAAATGTGTTTTAATTTGAATAAACACAAATATAACAGAAGGACAGCAGTTAGACGGTCCAACTCAGGAAATCTAATTCCAATTCTTTGTAGTCAATCAACTAAACCCACTGACACTGACATTATTTTTAACCTTGCTCTGCTTAATGTCAGATCACTATGCAATAAATCCTTTTTAATTAATAATTTTATCTGTTCTTATGATCTTGACTTTATGTTTATGACTGAAACTTGGCTTGACCATAATACAGAAAATGCAGTTTTAATAGAAACAACACCACCAAATTTCAAATTTGAATCAGAAATTCGAGAAAATAAAAGAGGAGGAGGCACAGCAGCAGTTTTTAAAGATTGTATTGTCTCCCATAGAGTACCTCTTGGGAAATTTTCCTCATTTGAGTATGTCTCTTTTAAAATAGAACAAAAACAATCTTCTATTCTTATTATTGTTGTGTACAAGCCGCCACAGTCATGTCATAGTTTCACGATCATTTCACCGGTTGCTTTGGCATCGGAATATTCAATTCTTGAGTCATCAATAAACCACTGACACTGACATTATTTTTAACCTTGTTTTATCATATGCAATAAATCCTTTAATTAAAATTTCTGTTCTTATGATCTTGTTATGTTATGACTGAAACTGCTTGCATATACAGAAAATGCAGTTTAATAGAAACAACACACAATTTCAAATTTGAATCAGAAATTCGAGAAAATAAAAGAGGAGGAGGCACAGCAGCAGTTTTTAAAGATTGTATTGTCTCCCATAGAGTACCTCTTGGGAAATTTTCCTCATTTGAGTATGTCTCTTTTAAAATAGAACAAAAACAATCTTCTATTCTTATTATTGTTGTGTACAAGCCGCCACAGTCATGTCATAGTTTCACTGATCATTTCACCGAGTTGCTTTCAGTTGTGTGCACAGACTTTGATAGTTTAGTCGTCATAGGTGATTTTAAATACATGTAGATAACGTTAATGATAGATACGCGAAAGAGCTGAGCTCTGTGCTGGAAACCTTTGGTCTCACTCAGCATGTGAGTGGCCCCACCCATAGCAGAGGACACACTCTCGATCTGCTAATTACTAAAGGGGTTAATATCTCAAATGTAAATGTGGCCAATGTTGCTCTGTCAGATCATTTCTGTGTATTTTTTGATATGTGTCTCAATAGTAAAGCACGAGCTGAATCCTCAATTGTTAGAAGAAGAAGACACATAAACAAAAATACAGGTGAACTTTTCATGGGGATGATAAACTTTGATAACACGTTGTGTTCTACTGTGGATGAATTACTTAACTCTGTCACCTCTAGTGTTTTGGATGTTCTGGACACGATTGCTCCTGTAAAGGTCAAAATTGTTACAAATAAGCAAAAGGCGCCATGGACAAAAGCAGACTCTGTCAGGGCACAGAAGAGAGAGTGCCGGAGAGCCGAGCGGAAGTGGCGAAAGTCAAATCTCCAAGTTGACCATGAGATCTTCAAAGATGCATTGTGCAAGTTCAACAGTGTGCTACGTAGAACGAGGGAAACTTATTTTTCCGAAACAATCGAAGGTTGTAGTGGCAATCTACGCGTTCTGTTCTCAACGGTAAATAAATTGACAAATCCCCCTGTTAAGATGCCATCAGAGCTTACCTCCAAAACCAAATGTAATGAGTTTGCAGAGTTTTTTAATGACAAAGTCCAAGGCATCAAAAATGCCATCACCTCCACAGTAGAAATTACAATCCAACAGCCAGTGAAGCTTTTTGGGCTGACACACTTTACACCAGTACAAAATGAAACTGTCCAAATGATAATTACAAGTCTGAGTTCTTTCTACATGTAGCCTGGATGTATTACCTCCTAGATTTCTTAAATCTGTTCTGAGCAGTCTTTTACCTTCACTCACGCATATAGTAAATATGTCTCTTGAATCTGGAACATTCCCAATGGCCCTGAAAACGGCAGTCATCAGACCCCTCCTAAAAAAGAGGAGTCTGGATGCCTTGGCACTTAAAAGTTATCGGCCCATTTCAAATCTGCCTTTCATGGGTAAAATTCTAGAAAAAGTTGTCTATCAACAACTTACAGAATTTTTAATAATCAATCACTCTTTTGATATGTTCCAGTCTGGTTTTAGACCCCACCACAGCACAGAGACCGCTCTAGTGAAGGTAACAAATGACATCAGACTTAACACTGACGCAGGAAAAGTCTCAGTTCTTATCCTGTTAGATTTGAGTGCTGCTTTCGACACTGTCGATCATGGTATCCTCATTCAGAGACTTGAGGACTGGGTTGGTGTTTCTGGAACAGCCCTAAGCTGGTTTATATCCTACCTACAGGACAGAAAGTATTTTGTGGAGATCGGAAGCTGTGTCTCAGACCATCTGGCCCTGACCTGCGGAGTGCCACAGGGCTCAATCCTGGGGCCTCTCCTGTTTAATATTTACATGCTGCCTCTGGGTAGGTTAATACACAGTAATAACGTGTCCTATCACAATTACGCTGACGATACTCAGGTCTATGTGTCCCTGACAGCAGGAGAACATGGACCAGTGGACTCGCTCCTTCACTGTATCCAACAGATCAGTGATTGGATGCAAAATAACTTTCTCCAGCTAAACACAGAAAAAACTGAAATTATTGTTTTCGGACCTCAGAAACAAAGAGAGAGCGTTATCTGCCACCTCCAGTCTCTCTCCCTGAAACCCTCAACTCAGGTCAGAAATCTAGGAGTAATAATGGACTCAGACTTGAATTTCAATAGCCACATATCATCTGTGACATCATCAGCTTACTTCCACCTAAGAAAAACATTGCTAAAATTAAAAACATTGTGTCTAAAGCAGACTTGGAGATTCTTATCCACGCATTTGTCTCCAGTCGATTGGACTACTGCAATGGCTTGTTCACAGGTCTCTCTAAACAAGCGGTAAAACAGCTGCAGTACATCCAAAATGCTGCAGCTCGAGTCCTGACTAGAACCAGGAAGTACGACCACATTAGTCCGGTCCTCAGGTCTCTGCACTGGCTTCCTGTGGCTCAGAGAATAGATTTTAAAGTAGCTTTACTTGTGTACAAGTCTCTCCATGGCCTCGCACCAGGGTACATCCGCAACATGTTGGTGCCATATGAACCAGCTCGGGCTCTGAGGAGCGCAGGGACTGGACTTCTGTTGGTGCCAAGAGTCGGAACTAGACATGGGGAGGCTGCGTTTCAGATTCATGCGGCTAGAGTCTGGAACCGTCTTCCCGAGAGTGTGAGACAGGCGTCTACTCTAGCAGTTTTTAAAACTGAACTGAAAACAGTTCTTTTTAGCTGTGCATACAAGTGAATGATTTTACATTTGTTTTTATCTTTAATCTTTTTAATGCGCTATGATTATTTATGATTATTTATGATTGTAATCCCTTGTGTGATTTTAATTTTTTACGGTTTTTAACTACTTGTGTGATTTTATATATCTTGTGCTCTTAATCTGTCTTTTTATGTTTACTTAAATTCTAATGTTTGATGATTTATGCATGATGTTATATGGGTTGTGAGGCGCTTTGCGTTGCCTTGTGTAGGAAAGGCGCTCTATAAATAAACGTTGATTGATTGATTGATTGATAAAGGAAAGACTATTTGGCCAAGCCTCTCTTTCATTTTACATACAGCATCACATCTAAGGAGATAACAATGCTACAAAAGCTTAAAAAAAAGAATAGTTAACTGACTTTTGTGTGATCTGTCTGAAGTAAGCAGGTTTGTGTTAATTTTGGTACCACTTCTTGGACTGGATGTGACAAAAAGTTGCTAAGTTGTGAGAAATTATAATTTTTCTGTTAAGAAAGTTATACACCGGTTCATATTTTTCACTTGCCATCATAATTGGCCTAATCTCCTCACAATATTATGATTTTATTGATTCATTGCAAAGCTTCTCTTCAAGGTCTAGCTTTCCACTACTTTGTCAACAACCTGCAAAGGAGCCATGTTGCCTTAGGTGAAGACACTATACGCTTGTCTTTTTGTGAGCTCAAGACCTTGACACGGCTTCTTGGCTTTGCTTCATTGCCTTCAGCCTTGGGTTTGTATCTAAAGCACAACCGCATGTTAGCTAACCCAGGGCAGCGCACATAAATAAGACGTCTCCATTCCAGATCGCAAACCTCCCTGTTCAGTGGGAATGAGGATGTGTTTGACAGCAGATGGTATGAATTATTTGCCGGGTCTCATCCAAACCTCTACTTGACATCTTGGTTTTCATAGCTGAAATATTTATAGGTGCACCCGGGCAGGGCAGACGGGGGGACCTTCCTGGGCTGTTGTGTGTGTTTGTAAAGGCGCAGACCACAAACATAGGGGAGTGGATTTCTTTACAAGATGAGCCCTGACTGTTCTCTCATGTGCTATCAGCCGCGGAATGTCTGCTATGGTTAAGTTAGATGTCAAACGACTTTAGAGTGGGATATGAGGAGAAGGCCGCCTGCGCTGAGCGGGTAAGGGATAGGCTGGAGTGTGCCGCAGTCTGACAACACTCATATTGTCTCACATACAGGACACTCAGGCTGGGTGATAAGGCAACACAATAATAAAATCAAAATCATTCCATACATTAATATTGACAGAGATATTATTTGCAAGCACTCCCCCTATTACTGTAAATGCTATAAGTAAGTAAGTAAGTAAAATATAAGGTAACTCAATAAAGATACAAAATATTCATACCGATAGATGCCAAATTAAACAAGTTCATTGTAAAAAATAGTATGAAAAAAGCATACCTGTTCTTAGATACATTTCACAATAAGAGCCATCATTCATTTAAACTCTGCAAACCTACAATATTTACAATCTACAATAAATCTACAATATTTGTCAGTATGGTGCCTGATCAAAAGTTAAACATTCTCCTGAAAGTTACGATATTACATTAACCTCTTGTTTAGAGAAAACGAGCCTACACACAAACCGGTTGGTCTGTTTGACTGGTCATCAGCTGGAATGGCAACATGGTGGCCTGTCCTGTTCTTTATCAATATGGTGTTTCAAGCCACACTGAGAACATAGATCTAACTCCTTAGATTAGTATCAATCCCTGAAGGCCATTAAAAGACCATTTATCTCAATACAAATGGGAGCCAGTCAGAGGCATAGCCCAAGTGTTGCTTGTTTTATTTTAACTCTAGGCTCCCCTCTCGAGGCACAGGGTGGGGCTTTCTAACTTAATTATGGCAAGCTCTGGTTTGACCAAATACAGTATATAAAAAATACTTATAAATAAGCAGAACAATGAATGGAGCACAAACAACTTGTTGTGTCACTGAGGGGACTTAGAAAGGGTTTGGAAAGATGTGCGAGTGGGCAGAATGACAGATGACAAAAAGGGGAAGAGGAAGGAGGCTGAATGTGGAGCGCAGGTTGGGGAGAGTGAAAAGCCAGGTCCCAGTGGAGCCATCGATCCAGGCTGGCCTTACATCAGAGACAGGAAACTTGAGCTACAGGCTTCATCCTGCTCCCACAGGAGTGCTCGCTCCTTCTCAGTGCCATCTCTTTCTTGAGTCCCTCACTGAAGACTCAGTTCCTCTTGTCCTCCGGGTCGGAGCTGCACTAGCTCCTGTCTATCTATCATGTGAGTCAAGGCGGCTGCACCTCGCGCTAAGTGCACACAGCAATCCATTCACAACCACTCATCCATTCTCAACCACTGTGCTTCTCTCAATGTAAACATCTAGTGTAATTCTAGGCACAACCAATCTTTCCTGTCTGCTTAGCCTTTGATTTAAATGCAGGATGGGTACTATGGGGTGCACAGCCATGTGACTAGGGTGTAACAAGGTTTGGTAATCGAATTTGTTTAGGCGTCAGTGTCTCCGCTGGGAGTATATGCCTCCCCCACTCTCCCTCTAACATCTTAGCCGCCTGGGATGAAGCATGTGTATTTGCATTTAGTATATGTTTCCAAATAATACTATGATCAGCTGCTATAGGTAAATATGTAGATGTATATTACATAGACTTACAAAATAAACTTGTGGTGTTTGATTTATGCATTTATTTCATTTATATTTGACAGCCTATCGTCCTGCTTGAATTTGGCCATATGTTAATAGAATACTTTAATTCAAGACTTGAGTTGGTACATGTGTTCGTTGTGTCTGTATAGTGTTCAGCAAATGTACACTATAATGGCACAACATAATTTCATGCATTTTTCAAACTCTTTGGGAAATCCCAAAGATGTTCACACATTTATCACACCACAATTGTTAATTTCCTCGCATTTGTTCAAAATTCCACCAAATGCGTTGATTTCCTCTGCTGTAATCACAGCCTGTCTGCTTCACAAACAAACATTTCTCACAAACATACAGCATAAAGGCATAATATAAATGTTTAACAGTATTATGTGAGACAAATGCTCTGATATGCCCTGCCTCCTCCTTCTTCTCGTCCTCTTGTACATCCTGTTTGTCTGCTGACCAGATCAATGCTGATGGAATTCCCTAGACTGGAGAGCACAATGAAAGGAATATACACTGTATATTTCTCCATGAATAATACATTTACTCCAAAGCTCAGTGATTTGAGTGTTATCAATGGACAATAGTGGGAAATGTAAGTTTAAAAAGTTACCACCTTCTCCACACAGTTGTACTTGTACTAATGTAAAAGATAAAGTAAAATATATTTGTAATACAAGTATAATAAATTACTTATTGTAATTAATATTGTAATTGGCATAAAGTAGCGAATTGTTTATAGAAATCAAGTGTGAACTTGAAGAAAGAAAAAAGCCTGCTAATAAAAGCTGTTTTAAGTGTAGATCATCTAGACCAGACATCACTCACACAAGACATAGTGTTCATTGTAGAATGTGAATAGATGTTGGAAGTGATTGCAGAGACACTGACTGTCAGCGCAGACAAAAACAACATGCAAATGAACTAGTGTAAGAATATGAATGTGTCTAAAGTCTTGAATGATTACGCTGTTGATTGTTCCAAACATTTTCGCACAATCATCAGTAAAAAGGCACCTGACTGGAATATTCATTAGTTATGTTCAATTTCCTTAAATAGTAGCACTAATCTTTCCACGATTGAACATGATATCAGTCGTGCTAGTTAAAAAAAGTAAGTAACTCCAGAAGTTACTGAGGAGATGCACCAAACCACCTTTTATAAGGAGCTAACGATTATGACTCGAAACAAAAATTCTGGAACAGGGCCATGCCTCAACTTCATTCTCTCCAGCCAAACCTCGCCTGCTTGTCCACTCCTCACTAGCCAAAAGCACGGCTGTCAATCAATAAATAATGAATTGTGGTTAATTTCACAATTGTATGCACAATATTATCTATTCTAAATGTTCTGTTTTGTCAATACTTTCATCCACATGTATAAGTGGATCGGTTTGCTTTGTGAAAATGTTTTTTTTAATCCTCTTCTCATGTCAAGTTTGTAACATGTGTCAGATTCACTTGTTGGAAACTCATTACCTTCTGCTTTGTGCGCTCGGTCCTGGTGTCGTTCTACATTGGGTCACCATCTCTGATATTTGTTCTGCATTCTGTGATGGGTCGTAAGATTCTATCCTGGAGGTCCCAGACCCTTCTGCATTTGAACCAAATGTTGGGCCAGCAGTTTTGTATTTTTTATATATCATTCATTCATAAGCACATTGTGTGCATTGGATTTTTGGAGCACAGACACCGGTAACATCAGTTTTCTCCACTTTATGCATGATTTTCTGTTTACGGCGTGAGCAAAACGGTTGATAACTTCATAGTTATTATCAGACAGCAGGTAGTCTTTAACAACAATTGAAAAACCCAATCACATAACAGTATAATAAAATCAACAAATGATCCAAAATCACCACAATTTCAATACCAGTATTGTATTTCTGAACTAAATTGAATCCGTGGACATGGCCTCACAGACATGCACCAGACAGAAGAACTCATTAAGGACAACACTATGACAGACATTGTGATCACTCTGAACAGTTTTCTTAGTTGGTGTGAAGACCTTTCACAAACACTCTTCTTGGTCTCCAGCAACAGCCCGTGTGAGTAAATGGTCATGATGATCAATATCTATTTCCTGTGGTGTCAGATTGCAGAATAATGTTCATATTGAACCATTGTTTCAGCAGACTCCCACCAACGCTTTTTTCTTAAGCCCCGGACGTTTCCGTTGCTGAAGGAGAGAAAATCCCTACAAATCAGATTAAACAAATGATTTTCAGGCAGCCCATTGATCATCCATCTCTTGCCGCTGACCTCACCGGGAGATTGTAACACTACAGTCTGGGCATCTGAGAAGGGAATGTGGCCCTAATCCGGTTTGTGATTCCTGTTTATCCTGCATAGATCAGCAGTGTTAATAGGTGGAAAGTCTTTATCACATAGAGAAGAGTGGAATCCAAGTTAAAATACAATTTAAAAGGGAATTAAATAATTACATTCAGAAAGAAATGCAAAAAAGAAAAGAAAATAATTGCAACAAATTGAATTTTGCAGATCCTGTGTCTATAGATGGGGAGAACATCTGTACTATTTTAATGCACCAAGACAGAAGAGAAGAGACTATATTTTTTTTCCCAACACGGCATTCGCCTTGGTGTAAAAATACATGTTCCCACTGCATGCAGCGGCAACGAAGACGTGCTGTTCCTTCCAGTAATCTTTTTTTATACATAAACCAGCTCATGTAAAATGCATTTCTACATCAGTAAACTGATTTATTACCCTTATGGGAAACAAAAATGCTTGAAGTAATGTAAAGCACCAGTGAGCCAATCAATGTACAGTGTGTGGTAAAAGCCTAAATGGGGGAGGTGCTACTTCTAAAAGCATGTGCGTTTATGTGTTAATCAATGCATGGGTGTACCGGTCATCCTGTTTAAGACAATAAACTTGTGGATTACTTTGAAATACTGTGTTTTCTATTGACCACTCATGTTTATGATGCCAGCAGTGGAGGCGGGAAACTCCTGGTCAACATGTGAGGGCCTGAAAAAAGGAAGCACTGTGGCTGTTAACCTGAAGATATGCGTGGGTATTTAGATTGAAGCGCTGACTTACAACCTGGAATATGTCTGGTACGGACCGCACTAAAATAATGTAGTTTCTGCCTTCCTGCATTTTCTGCAAGATAAAAATAGTAAAACATACACAGTATATTCCTGTAACAGCACATACAAAACATAGCTTAATTTCTCCCTAAGCACTGCATACCTTCGAAATTATTGATAGATAATGTATTGCCATTGCATAGAAAAAACGGAAAAATAACAACAGTTACATAAAAATCAAGAAGATAAAATGGTGATGAACACCCATGCATTCTCTCATGAATTCAATCTAGAGAAATTGTTGACTTTCCTCTTTAAGACCAAATAATACTTCTAAAAGGTGTTTGAAGCAATACACAACTGAATAGTGAGCATCATCTCCAACGTATTTGACTTCGGCTTTGAACACCATCAGAAGAAAGACTGGGATATCCTGCCAACCTGTTGCAAAGGTCAAGGTACACTTTACTGTCTCCGCTGGGAAATTTGCCCGCTGCATTTGGGCCACCCTTCAATGCTGCTCAGGAAATCTGTCAGGAGCAGTGACCGAAGAGCTGCGCCTGGAGACTCAAATCGACATCTCCAGCCTGGTTCATAGTCAGGGCTATACACCTTATTGGAGAAGTATTTGACCCCCACCCAGCTTGTGAATTGAAACCCGGACTGGAACTCTAAAGACTGACCACTCAGCCACCATGCCTCCTTGCTGTCCTGCTAATACATGTTTTAATAACATAATTTTTGGACTTCTTTCTGCCATCACTGCTTTCTTCCATTTCCTTCTCTTACATTGTGTCAAACCTCTCCGTGTTCTATCTTTCATACAGGAAGTGTCGGGTCAGACCAGGTTATTTCAAGCCTAATTGGGAGATTGATGTTCCTCCCGAAACCTGGCACCTTCACAAGCCTTTCATCCTTCTCAGTCACTTCCTGCCAACCTGCCAGAGCCAGACATGTCGACGGCACGCTGAAACACATACAACTGTCCTTTTTGAGGACGTCATCCTGCCAATCAAACTCTGCGACATCACAACAGGATAGAACCCAAGCCCGACAAGTCTAGAAAAATTCTGATGCCTGATCAATACAGGACTTTCTAAAATCGTAGTGTTTCTTCCCACAGCAAGCTCGCCTATAACCTTAACCTTAAAAATACAAAATGAACATTGCATTTAGCGAAACTGATTCAATTTTGTTATTCATCCATCAAATACACACTACACACATATATTACTAACTGAAAAAACAGGCCATTAAATACATGTAAGAGGCTTTTTACATAGTTTTAGACACAACAATGGTATACCAAAATCAAGATAATTTTAATCAGCTAAATATTGGTTTAATTTACCTTTTGTTTTCAATAGTAAAATGTGAATTACTGAAAATTTGACTTCACCACATAAAAAAACACACATCTGAAACCTGAAACTTGACAAGATCGTGGCACTAGACAAAGGCTAGTGGGCGCTCATTCCTGGCGTTAAAGAATGCAGAGAACAGCAGAGTTTAGAAAAATAATGGTTGGTTTAAATGTTTTGATCCTAAGCTGGTACTCTAATCTTATTTACTACAGTGCATTCCTGCAAAATATAGAAATAGTTATTTTCTGTAGGGTATAATTGGTCCTTCCCAACATAAGAAATTAATTGTTTAATGCAGACAGACAGTGCCCAACTGCATCTACGGGACTCACCACCACCATCTAAACCAAGGGTATAAAAAGATAAATCTGATACATTTTATATCTATCATTTTCTTTCAAGTTGTAAAGAAAGTATTGATCATGTGAAAATGCTTTTAACAACAAACAGGCCAAGCTCAGTAGCAAAAGTCATTACCCTGTTGTATTTGCATTGAAGTATATTATTGTATTAAAGTATATTATTGTATATTAAAGAACAGCATAGTTTTATTATTGAATTAAAATCAACGATAAATATGAGACTTCAAAGACATGGCATGGTCCGAAAACTAACAGTTGTGAAATAAATACCTCATACAGGGTGCTCCCACTCTGAGAGGCCATTGGCCAGAGCTAAATGCCCAATCCGTGACTAGATAGGCAGCTGAAATTACCAATTAGTTTACCAATTGGCTGCAGCGGATTCGATTGGTTTGTAATTAATTCTAGTTACTGGCCCGTAGAGCAGGACGGATGGCGCCATGCCTTTGTCCTACTGACACACTATCCCAGCGAGTTGTGCCTCAAGGGGGGGCAGCGGACATCAATACAGGCCTGCAGCGCGCTCGCTCTCACCCCCACCCGTCCCACACAGACACACACTTGTACACGGACCCTGTGAAGCGCGCGGCTGATTCCGGAGAAACTTCAACCGCCTGAGAAGGTGCTGACGACAAACAAAGACAACACAAATCTTATGTTTCTAGAGCCTGACCTCTGTGTGAAGAAACAGGCCCCTACACGAAGAGGTCGAGATGAAACGCAGCTGTCAGAAGAAAAGGTTTCAAAAAACGTAGCGAGAAAAGTCTATCCAAATTTACACAGTCCACTTTGAATGTGTCATTATCATTTTGTATTGACAAAATGGACAACGTCTGCTATGGTAAACATATGAATGACAATGTGTTTTTATATCTTCAAAATAACAATCAAAGGACCCTCCCCAAAAACATTTGAGAACAATGACAAAGATTTGGCTCATCTCCCATTAGGAATGCACAAATAAAAGCTGATGGTCTAAATGCAGTCTTATGACAACATTTCTCCAGTTCGTGTGTGAATATTGAGCATATGGCAGGTCATCTTGCTCAGTGATACCTCACACACTGAAGGTCAAGACTCCCACACCAGGAGCAGTGAAAAGAGCTCCTGAAACAAATCAATGGCTCAGATAAAAATACACTGCACCTCAGCTACTTCCCCATATAACAACAATGAGACTCACAAACACTTTCAACAAACGAGTTCAGCGCCACTATAAATGATCCTTTTAATGAAAGTGATATCAGGGCAAGAAGCCACAGCGGTGACTGTTGGCTTTTAGGATAACCATAGTGTAATGAAAGACCATTAAAAAGATCATAACAGATTAACACGTGAGGCTGGGATTGTCGCTCCAGTCTAAACCTCATGCAATTAAGATCAGAGAGCGGAGCTACAGTTACTGCAAACGGGACACGGTCAGTCAAGAGTGAAGAGTTGGAAATGTGTGAACAGTTTTTCTATGTAACTGTGTTTGTATGATCTCTCCTTCTGTTCCTGTAAAGCGTCTATTTTTCTATATTGTGTTTTTTAAAGGATATCATGCAAAATCGACTCGACTTTTGAGCTTTTAATCATGTTGCGTTCCCTCATCAAAAACAGACCTGGAGTTGTTTTTAGATCCAACATGCTAATATCCGGTGATTCTGTCTGTACTGTCTAGAGGTTCTTGTCTCAATCTTGTGATAGTATGATGTCATTGTACCACTATGACATCACAGTCAGAGCAGTCTAAAAACAAAAGTGTTGCTCATAAATCAGTTTTGGCGAAAATTACGTTCATTACAATCGCATGGCTGTGTTTGCAGCCGGTAACTTTCAAATTTGAAAATAACAAACCAGTTCTACTCCTCCCTCTGATGGTAGCATCGATAAGAGTAGTTTACTCTTTATTTATTTACCCATGACAATTGGTTAACCATATATTGTCTACTGAAGATATTATTTCACCTTCTTAAATATCAAATGGTCAAGTAAATAGTCTCATTTTAGATAACAATGTCCAGCAACAAATCTACAATCTTTCTTAATTAATGTTTTGCACTATTGTCTCTTGTACGCACTATTTTTGCACAGATCTTCCGATGTGGTGTTAAACTGCCAACAGCAAATAAGCTAAATGTGAATCTGTTAGTGGCAATGGGACAGTGATACGAGCCAGAAAACGGTCTGAGACACAATGGACCCAATGAACGGCATCAAGGAGTGATTTATGTGGTCTCGGAGAGGAGGGGCAATTGAGACCTGAGCCTCAATGCTTTTAGTTAATCACAGGTCAACTAGTGAAAGACAACAGTTTATGGTAACAAGAGTGCCATGGTGAGAAGCAATCAATAAAAATAATAGAATGATGAAAATGCATGTTTACTATGAAATTAAACAAACTGCATTTCTTTTCACTATGCGTTGAGGCTAAAGGATTTGATACATTTTTATGATTGTTACGTTGACATGTTATAGCCTGAACGTCGTTATCGGCATAGTCCCAGCCAATGCAAAACTATTATGGTCCATATTATGAACCATACTACCCCCTAACTGGTAATAATTACAATATATGGTGATTTTGGTCTTTTCTGTAGATTCATTTATAAATAAGCTTTTCTGATGACTTTGCTGTATCTAAATGATTGTCTTCCTTGTTCCGGAAAATGAATGAGCGACACATTTGATCTCACCACATCATCAGACGAGACAGATGAGTCAGATCACTGCTGTCGAGTTGAAATCAATGTCTTTCCTATCATTCAAATGAGACAAATGCAGGCGAGGAGACAAAAACTTTGTTGAGCCTATTTCCCAACAAGAACAGGCAGACCTATAAAATTGCTAATGCCATAAATTTCTCAAATGGCATTCACCTGTGACAGTGGGTGGTGCCTCTTTGTCCAGTTATGTATTCAAGGCATAAATCAGGTTCCAGAAGTAGGAAGTCATCATAACAAATGCGCAATTTATCCATGAGGTTAAAAGGCCATGAAGCAATTTAGGCCATTTATTTAATCATTGCAAATGTATTCAGCTTACAATAAAATGCTTTTCTCAAGATATGCATGTTTCAGGAAAAATACACATATAAATAAACACAAGACAGAAATTAATTATTAGTGGTGTCGTTTGAAATCACCAAAGACCCTTAAACCTCTCTTTAACTGATTTTCCACTCACAATAATAGGTTAATTGGTATCTAAGTAAAAATGAGAATTTGGCCTAATTTTGGTCTAATTCATCAATTAGACCAAATGCACAGCTCACTAAATTCAGGTCTAAAGCAGAGGCGTTGTCACGATGGTACATTTCAAATTCAACTCAAACTTTTAATACGAGATAAACGATACTCAATACCCATATTGATACCACAACAATTACTTCCTAATTCCCTGTTTTGACACAAAACTGTGCTTTTTTTAACTCAAAATAAAATAACTTTTTCACGGGGCAATGAGGTTATATTCTCATATAGTTGAAAATGTATGAAAACATTCTCAAGAAATGTCTATTTTGGTTATATGTCATTAGATTCACGGCAGCACTGCCACTTTTTCATATTCCAAATAAGTCTCTAGTTTCAATAATACTTTTAATTAATATCCTATTTTCAATACTTTTGAGAACCCTGAAGCAGAGCTCCAACAGGACTGGGAAAGAATATGCCAAATAGCCCCATGTAGCTCTAACTGTGCGAGTCATGCCTCAGTTTTGTGAAACATTGTAATATAACAGCAGACAAAACCACAATCAATAGTTACAATATGTCAACAGGAATCAAGCAAGCCGAGGTTAAATACTCACACCATATAGTAAATGTTGAATGAGATGTCCCCATTTTAGAGTGAGTGTGTGGGAGAGGTTCAGACTTGCACGATAGGACAGAGGACCAGTTTGGGGCGCTCGGAGCATGCCTGTGGCAAAACTCCGTCAGATATTGTTTGTGTTTAGCGGTGAGGCCTTATGAAGAATTGATGATGCTCTCTAGAACTGTGTTATCATCAGAAACAGGGAGGAGAATCAGAGCATGGCAAAACCACGTCTTAGTCGCCTCTACTCCCCTGTGAGAGACCTCCATTAGCTCCAGCACATCTGTGGAGACTGCACTGGCAGTGTGGGGGAGAGAGGAAGAGGAGAGATGGAGGTCCGAGTGGCTGGTACAAAACCACAACAATAATAATTACATAATACCTATATAATATACTTGCTTAAGTGCTGTTTCATCAACTATGATATTTTTTATTTTTACATTTTGTGGATTATATCAATAAATAAAAAAATAAAAAAGAACATTTACAACACAAATCCATACTTTGAACTATATATGTTTTAAGAATGCGTTGGATGAAGCAGACACTTAAATAAGACTACAGATACAGATTCTATTCTGAAGTTCTTTAGACTAATGGTGGAGGTCGAGACAAAAAGATGATGTGAAGTATTATTTCTAAAAAACATATTCATTTTGTACATAATTATCATTTAACATAATTTGAATTATTACCACTTTCTTATAACAGTGAGGGTCACGGTTGCATTTTTTAAATGGGGCTCCTGGCCTAAAGCAACCCCTGGGTTAGATCACAAAAGGTTAGAGATTGTGGTATGTGTGCATTTGATTGGTTAAAGCTGAAGACATATTCACATAAAGTGAGAGTCCAAAGAAAGCAGCAGTAAACAAATAGTTATACGTGCACACACGCACCCTCATACATCACACACATCACACGCACACACATACAGTAGATGATCTTCTTACAGGGCCTGGCTGTCTGTAGTCTAACCACAACCTTGCTCCCAGCAGCACTGACCGCAAACCAGTCAACAGAGGCACAGCGGGGCTCATCCTGAATGACACAACGCTCGATAACACTGCACACACCTGCACCGTCGCTGATACCTGCATCCCAGAGACTGCAACAACACTTGACTAGTACAATACAGTATTATTTCTCAGTATGTTAAACAAACAATCGCATAATAAATCAAATTAAATTGAATAATCATACATTGGATACTTTTAGAAATCTCCTATTGGGTAATTTCCAGAATGAAGCTTTAGGCAGTTACCAGTAAAACTTAAGATGGAAAATCTCAACCAAACAACTGTGAGCCATCTGTCTTTACAAAATACCGTAAAAAGCAACCTGTACTGTCCTCAATTTTACCACAGCAATAAAATGTCTGACGCATTGAGAACAACCAACCTGATGTTTGCAGCAAATCACAGCAGAACTGTCAAACAAAAGGCCTCATGTCTACGTCATCTTTTGATTATTAATTTATATTTCAGTAAACATTGTTATAAAGAAGGCTTATGTTCAACTTTGTAATTATGTATAGGTCTACCATTATATAAAAATAATCATTAATTTTTTATTTCCATTGTTGTGAAATGATATTGATGTGATTTGCATGTAACTCAGGGCAACCATAGTTGTCTGTGTAGTGCCAGAAGAGCAGCATACTGATTATGGCAGAATGACAAAGATGAGCAACATGTTTGTAACTTAACAGCCCCATCTAGTGGTAGAAAGTCAAAGTAAGCCTCACAAAATATTGGGGATACTTTTACAATCATTTTGAAATAATCATTGTGAATGTCTCTACAGGCTACCATTTATTTTCTTCAATAAACCCATGTCACTTCTTCGAGATTAATGTCAACCAAATTGTTATAAGTAAAGTAATCCTTTTAAATTCAATTACAAAATATTCCCCTTTGGCCCCTATAATCTTTAGTTGACCATAAATATATTTGCTCAATTACAGCGTTACAATATTCTTAAAAATCCATCTCCTCCTCCATGGCTTCAGTTACTACAAAGAAGTAAGTAAGTAAGTAATCTTTATATATATACTGTATAGCACCTTTCCCAGACCAGAGTCACAAAGCGCTTTACAATTGAGGGCTCCCACTCCACACAGAGATGGGCTCGTACCTATTGTATGTGTTTTTAATGGTAGGGGAAACCGGAGCACCCAGAGGAAACCTACGCTCAAATTGCCCCGGCCCACTGTGGGATGAATAAAGGATCTCTTAATCTTAATCTCAGAAGGGGCTGTTAACCTGGTGAAAGAAAATTGTATGATTTATGAACTAATGGTAAATATGGCGATTATTTTGGATACCTCCTTTCTTTCAGGCTGCATCCCTGGACTGTCCAAACCACTTTTTAGATAAATAGATATAAATATAAATAAAAACTCAACTTTATTCTTTACCCAACACACACACTCACACACATATATACACACACACACACACACACACACACACAGACACTGGTCCAGGCTAGAAGCAGATCGGCCTCCAGGTTATTGCACACAGACACGGATCTGCACTCACACCACAGGCACCAGGGGCAGTGAAAGGCCGGGCCATCAGAGACTGCACTCACGACGCGCGGCTTTACGAGTGACAGGCTGAGGGTGAGTCTGGAGGTGACACATGATGACACGGACCGAAAGGAAAGGAGAGAGGTGAAAAGAGTGGCCAGGGACCGACAGGCCAGGAGGTGTGAAGAAAGTCAAGTAAAAAGTGGACAACAAACACCTACGTCCCAAAGGAATCGCACGGCAAATCATGTGCAGTGTAGTGGCTCACAGAGGAGAAGCCTGCAGCCTATAGCCTCAATATACCATTATGTGGAGGCTAAATGGGACAAAATGATACAAGTAAACATGACTTTTGGAAAACTATATGCTTCATCCCTCTGGTTAATGTGAGCTTGGTCTATAAAATGCACTAGATAAATAAACATTACATACACAGTAGTTAAAGTGAGGATTGTATAGTCTTGTGCAGGGCTCCATATTAAAAAAATATATTATTTTCCTGGCCCACTCTGACAGATAGTTTTGGAGGCTCAATATTCATAGTTTGTACATTTCAGATGCTTCACATGTCATTATTATTTCACTCCATACACAGTTCATACTACAGTATGGCCGCAGCTGCCCTGTATGTGCCATCAGGCCCTCTGACCACCACCAACCATTCATGCACACGCTAGACAGTACTTTTAACACAAATAATAAGTAGTGCATACTGAGATCAGTATTTCACTCGTGTAAAATGGCTGCGATGAGGTGTTTGTGGATAGGGAACTCTCGGTGTCTCTGCTTTGACTACTACCCTGCGACCCGGCAATGGATTAAGTGGAAGAAAAAGGATGGATTGATGTAAAATGACACAAAAATAAAAATGTCATCTATTCTTTACATGTTAACCATTCTAGCTGCATATGTGCCAATACCAGGTGAAAAAAGTATGCCAAAAATAGGGTGGTAATGTTAACTTTTGCTTTACAATCTGCAGTCCATTTAGATTATGACTTCCTTTTTTACTACGAATAAAAAATTAGGGTTAGTAAATTAGAACTAGCTGAAACTTGTCCGTGTCTGTCTCATCATACATCTGTTGCTGGACCACAGGACCACTGCACGACCAGATTGATTAGCCATGATGCTCTTCCTTCTAATGCAGTGGATTAGGACGGCTACTAAATGTTTCATAGGAGCACAGGCGTAGATCAAACATGAGAAAGGCCCCTGGCTGGTGCTGGGGGTCAGTGCGATGCCCCCCCTCTGCACCCTGGTCCTCCGCCCACCCCAGCTGTTGGCTCTCAGCTGTATTATGACAACCACTGCAGCCCGTCTCTGTGGCAGCTAAAGGCCGAGCCCCCGTGAGCACACATCATTAGCCTCCATCTGTCAGCCTATTAACAGGTTGCTCTAATGCGCCCGAGGACTTCCTTCATTCCTACTGGGAGACCATGTTCGCACTATGCAAAGTTGTAAAGGCCGAGTCATACTTCCTCAGCAGTGTTTTTGTACATTTGAAAGATTAAAGCTGGGAAACCTAACTTTTTGGTACTTAAATAATACTATAGTTTGTCCAACGGAAACAGTCTTGTAAAAGTGCATCTATGAGAACTACTCCGACCACAACATGCTGTCTTTTGTATACTCGCCATGTGAGGCGCTATTTCTAGGGACAAGTGCTCAGAATTGGTTTGGCTGATGATAATAATAATAATAATAATACTAATTGGTGATGAGTGAGGGTGGTCTTCTCTTTCACTTTTCTGAAAATGCTAAATAGGGCAAAAACAGGAATTGCATGTACAAACTAGTGTAAAAACTGTAAACTGTAAAAACATTTGCGGAAAGTTAGGTACCCCAGCTTTAATATGGTATGAGAAGATGCAGGAACTTTACCTACCAATGCAGTCAACTTTCTTGATTTTTCAACACCGATGGGGAATTGATTGGTTTCAATTTCTATAGACATCCTCTTTGTATTGCTATCATTAGTCATTTACAAAGTCAAACTGAAAGCCCATAAAGATTGTTGATTTTAGGCCCCGTTTCGACGCGGTTGCTGCGGAGATGCCATTGTTGTTAACGTTTGTTCTCGGCTGCTGCATGTCCAAATGTATGTGCGGGGAAGTGGTGAGGTCATTGCAGGCAAAGAATTTACACCTTTTTCTTCAGGCGGCTGAAACACCCCCGTGCAGCGTGTCTGTTCTGTTCCACTCTGGAACTGAATTTGCAAACTTTTTTTGCAATTTCATCACAGTTTGGCGTTTCTGGATATTAATATTGGCTTTTTATTATTCCTAATTTTACTTCCTGCTTGTAGATAATGACATCACTAGAGGGAGACCACACAATATTGATGTATATTGGGTCAAAACTGGGGGAGGGTGTAACACTGCTCTTCTTCCTGTAAATGTCAACATATTTTTCTTCATTTCTTCACAAACTTTTCCGATAGGGTCACCTGACAGCTTGGTGTGGACATGCTATAAATATCTTTACTCAGTAAATTATAATACTTCATTTAAAGACTATTGTATATGTTTTTAGTTGTAGGGAACACTGTAGCACCCACAGGAAACCAATGCAGACACAGAGAGAACATGCAAACTCCACTAAAAAAGGCTTGAGAAGCGAGAGCTCTCTAAGCATGTGCCTTCACCTTCTTTCTGCATTTGCAGTCTTCCTCCTCCGCTGACCCAGTCAGCTGCTGTTGTGAAGCCAGAGATGTCCCAGAAGAATGTGCAGACTCTGGGCCTGTGGTCACCCAAGGATTAGCACTACAGGGCAAAGGAGAAAGTGTGAGAAATGATTAAGTCGTCTTTTGTAAACATGTTCAGACCTTTTCGAGCCACATGAAATAACCATTATAAACGGATATTGAGAAAATTAATGACATATAGACATCCAAGAAAGTATATTTGTATAGCACAATTCATAAGAAAATATACAACTCAAAGCCCTTTACAAAACAATGTTATTACTCATTAAAAAGTAAAAAAAGGTCTAAGAAAAATAAAATACAATATAAGCCAGCTTTATAAGCAAGCTAAGAAATCATATCAAATCAGTCATAAGCAAACAACTGAACAGAACTGTTTTAACCTGAATTTGAACATGTCTCTCACTCTGAATTTATCAGAGGAGATGCTTGCTTCACATAATCACATAAAGTCCAGAGCCTCTCGATCTGTATTTTCCTTCTCTCTCTTGTTCACAACTGGACTCCCTTCAGAGGCTAATGCAACAGTCCTGATGAAATCACACATACTGTATTTTTCAAATGAAGTAGAGCTGTAACAATTAATTGATTCATCGCAACTATCGAGCCTTTTCTTTACCGACAACTATTTTAGTCGTTGATTGATCATCAACTACTCTACAGTAATTACAGACTTCTACACATGTAAGTGCTGTGAGATGTGAGTTTGGCTCAAACAGAGCAGTAATTACAAAAAACAAGTAACTCAAATGTCTCAGTATAAGTATGAAATAGTTTTTGCACTGGAGATGTAATCTATTACAATGTCATCCAGCAGATTACTCTCGTTCCAGAACCTAAAATGACTTGATGAACTGTGAACTGACTTGACTAGTGGATTATAGTTTGCACTAGTTTGGTGCTTTCGCACCTCCCTAAATAAACCAGAGTTCACTTCTTTTGGACCAATGGATGTATTTATGTATTTGTATTTTTTGGATCATGTCTTATCACATTTGTAATATTTTGTTTTGAAATCATTTATTTGTACATGTATAATATTTTTGAATAGTGGTCATTTAAATATCTATTTTGGACCATAGATTTAATGGAACTTTACTCAGTTTATGTAAACATCCTAATAATAACAAAGCACCATCAGTATCCTCTTTTAAATCCCTTTTTAAAACACAGTTTTATCGAACAGCTTTGAACTCTCAGTTTTAAACTCCTCACGTTGTATTTTAGTGTCTGCTTTGTCTTTGTTTTGTCTTTCTTCTTGTGTTTGCTCTGTCTGCTTTGTCTTCCTGTATCTACTATTCTATCTAATTATTTTGACTTTGCATGACTGTTTTTATTGTTTATTTTGCTGACTGTGCAGCGCTTTGTAAACATTGTTTTTGAAAAGTGCTATACAAAAAAAGATGTATTATTATCATCATTATTAGTAGTAGTAGTAGTATTAGTATAAAGACTGTGAAGTCAAAGTAAAAGTATTGAGTCAAAAGTCAGAGTAAAAGCAAAAATAAAATCTTTGAGAGCACAGATGCGGATAGATAAAAACAAATATACTGCTGCTATTGTTGCTTTAGTATTCTTTCAAAAAGGTCTTGCGCCCACCCACATACAGTATGCATAAGATGAAGTGATAAAAGTATCGTAAGGCAGAGAAAGATGAAGTGGCTTCTGGTGGCGGTAGTGACACTGGTCTGAGCAAATGGGCTGCGCGGCAGCCTGTGTAACTCTATCTGTGGATGGGGAATACAGCAGTGGTCGCGTAATGGAAAGGTCATTTAGCCAATCCCCAAAGGTGGGGGGCCGCTCTGACACGACTCGTTTGTCACAGTTCGATAAGTGCCACTCCAGGGGTGAGACAGAGCCAGGGTGTGTGTGCAGGACTGTGGTAAGACATAACAAAAAAATAACATGATTTTCCTCCTGGTTGGGCAGCCATGCATTTAACTGGGGGAAATGTCAGGGCATATTCTTTCTAAAATGCAGGTGTTTTATCTGCGAATTAGAGAGCAATTAAACCAGAAGAAGATAAAGTGTTTTTCTTTCATTCAAACAAATCAGGATAAGGACAGAATAAATCGCAGAGTGGCCATTTGAACTGTCAGCTGGCACATTTTTACATTATTACAGTATTGTTAGTACCTAATAGTAGTGTAAGCTTTCTGAGAAGTGAAAAATGGATCACATTTATGGAACCACTGTATAAACTGGCATATCCCCAAGCCCACTTTAAGGAAGTCTTTTTGCAGACGGAGAGGCCCGTTCTAGGCCGAGTCCTGCAGTGCCCAGACCCTCTCACCCCTGGACCCTCTCCCCCCCCCCCCCTCTGGGCCACATGTCCAGAAGCTCTCACCTGTGTAAATCCACCAGCACAGGGAAGTGGGGCAGGATTCTCTAGCAACAAAAGCATGCAAGTGTCAACCGTGAGGCACTGTTTTTGTCTCACTCAAAAACTCCGTGCTAGGATTTAAATAAATAAATAAACAAAGCAGTAGGCTCCAGCATGAGGTCTTGATGACAATACACGTTTAACAGAGGTCTATATTTGACATGCTGCTCCACAAGGAAGGCAGATATGGACCTTTTTGTCAGAAGCACACCTGATTTGGTGCAGAACATATCTATCTTTGAGCTTAATGTATCTGTACATTGTCCCTTCAAATAAATTAATAAATAAATAAACTAGAGAAACTGTCTTTGTTTACATGAAAAAAAAAAAAAAAAATCGGTCAGTTTAATATATACAGTCTATGGTTTGAACATGTGCTTACGCCTGTTGCTTACCCCAGTGCCGGTTCTGTTTATAGCCTCAGTGCCGGTTCTGTAGTCTTTGAGATAGTAAAAATAAGCGATCGAACATATTTTACAACTTCTATGGTTAAGACCTGGAGATGGAGGGAGTTTGGGCAGAGAGACCACGTGCTGACCGCCACGATGTCTCCCCCTTGTGGCAATGTCATGTTAGACACTCTATATAAACGGTAACATATAATTCCATATTGGCTAAAGAGTAAATATAGGGCTACTACGCAGAGGTACTGGAGAAAGCATGGTCACTTAAGCTCAAAAATATCTGAACTAATTTACTTGCAGTCTGCACAAGGCCGGTTGAATATTAAGAGTACTCAATGCACTAATAGTATTTTAAGAAATGCTATGTAGATTTGTTATTTATTTTTATTATCATTTTTGTCATCTTTCTATATTTACTTGTATAACTTGTTTGCACCAAGAGCCAAAGCAATTTCCAAATTTGTGACTTCATGTTACTCACATCATAATTCTGATTATGATTCTGGTCATTGTAGCCATAGCAACACAAATATTTCCTCCTCTGACAACTTTGTACTCGTATATTGTAAAAACAAATAGTGTCCATTTCTTACATGAACAAATATATACACAGGCTCTGACAACATCCCACACCATAAAGTCTGTCCAACAAATAATTTGAAGTGGTGATGCTTCTGTGTTTTTAATACATGTCTGAAGTGGTTTGCCATAATGTAAATAAGATTATACATTTGTGATTAAAAATAAAGTGAATCAATAAACATTTCACCAAAACAAAGCGTGTTGAAAATATACTTATACAAGGAGTAGAATGCATTTTGTCATTTGTGGGAAAACTTGTTCATTTATATCATAAATGTAAGCAATTACATATTACTTTTTGTTCTTTTTTTATTTTTAGTCAAGTAAGAGAATGACATCACAATTTTTAATGAGGGTATCTACATGTTTTTACTAAATAACCATAATAACAGGTGCTTCTACCAGTAAGAATTAACAATATTTTTCATGGTTGCCATGCTACATAGAAATGTTACAAAAGTATAAAAGAAAAAAAAAGTTGTGTATTCTCTCTGAAACCAGTGAAATATATAATGTATTGTATTTTTGTCCAAAGTGATTTGTTGTTGGTTTCAAGCCCATACAGTGCAAAGGAAAATAATTATTGAAAAAAAGACATGTTTCAAAAGTCACCAGGGTATGATAGTGAAACCTCTGAAGGCTGCGCTATGTGGTCAGTGACATCATGAGACAAACCTCTTCCTCCTTTTAACTACTACTTTGAGTTTGGACGTGCACACTTAGTTGTGTGCTAGGTTGAGAATCCCTTGTATGACATTGAGCAGGCGATAAGATGGCACCTCTGAAGTTCAAAGATGCATTTTGGGCAAGTATATAGTGGCCTACATATGAGGATTATGCTTTGACATATTGTTCTTTTATTTAGAGACAGGTACTGTGCAGATCTAAAACATGAATCTTCCGTATGACCATTTTGCCTAACACTTCTGCATTTTACATTCTTGGTGTGACTTAAAAATCCTTTTAAAGCTAAGATGTAATTCAGTATAGAGTATTGTTCAGAATGTATGCCACATTTTCTGTTACAGGGGAGCGATTTGACTGACCACACTGGCTATGAAGTTATTATCCAACGGTTAAAAGACGGAAAGCAAATGTGCAAAGATGTAGAGGAACTTTTTAGAATGAGGTATCACAGTGTGTATTTTTAGAATGGCCATCTAGTTGTCAAATGATTTTTCACAAGTAGATTAGCTGCAAAATCAAACAGATATAAAAATAAATAACAATTACCCAATGTATCCAAATAAACTTGTATGTTTTTGTCTATATCAACTTTTATCCTCAGAGCATTGGCAGAGGAAAAGTATGGGAAAGAGTTGGTGAACATTTCAAGAAAGGCTGAAGGATATACAGAGATTGGGTATGGTAATGGCACTATTCTACAAAAATAGTATTTTGAATGACTCAGAATGGAATGAGCCAGAAAAGGAGAACATACAGCCCTCAGTGGTCTATGCAATTCCTCTCAATGTACTAATTTCCTGTTCTCAAGAGAATGGTTATATTTTTGAGAAAATACTGATCTATAACATTGTCTTTTTGTCTTTGTCCAAATAATGTGTTTTTAGAACTCTCAGAGCATCTATGGAACAACTTAAAACACGTATGTAATTTTGTTACTCTTGCAAAGCTGATTTCTTGGTTAAACCTTTTTTTATAAGTGTCTTGTTTGTGTTGCAGAAATTGACAACATTGGTAACTTTCATCTTCAACTTGCTGAAATTTTGAAAGAGGAGGTGAAAAAGATTGAGACATTCAGAGAGCGGCAGAAAGAGCAGAGGAAAAAGGTACTGGTTTTTACCCACAAAAGTTTGATGCCACCTAAGCTGAACTTAAGCTAGGCAGAGCCTGGTTAGTACATTGATGGGAGACCTCTGGGAACACCAGGTGTTCCCAGAGGTCTCTCAGAGGTGGAGCAGCAGTGTCTGTAAAAAGCCATGTGTGCGTGGCAGATTGGTCGGATGGACTGTTGGTACAGTACATACTGGTTGTCTCACTTCTGACAGACGTGGCTACAGTGATAGTTTATCATCACTCTGTATGGAGTGAAAGAATAATGCCAATAAAACATCTATGAGTGTCCAAAAAATCGCTATGAAAAAGACGTTGACACTGACCCAATGAAAAATTAGAGCCTTTTTATGTTCTTGATCGCAGTTTCAAAGCATCATGGAGAAAGTTCATAAGAAAACAAATGCTTCATTCAGAAAGACAATGGAGGTAACACAGACACGTTTTTGTGGCTTGAAAAAGTACTCATACCCTATTAACTGTTTCTCTTGTTACAACCACAAACAAGTGGGGAAAGACCAACGTGATGCGACAATTGTTAAATGAAAGTAAAACAACTGTAGCTGTTCTGTGATGCCTCAGAGGTTTGTTAAGAGAATATTGGTCACTAAATAGCACCATGTAGTCCCAGTAACCCACCAGAGAGGTCAGGGATGAAGTTGTCTGAACTTTTCTCAAGCTTGGTCTTGGTCATTCACATTAAATGCCAATAAACATATCATCATGGTTTGTGGTTGTAATGTGGAAAGGTGCATGGGGTAAGAATACATTTTCAAAGCACTGTACAACTGGATGTGAATACACAAGCTATATTACTTTCTCATTTCCTCCCTAAGTCCAAAAGGCTCTATGAGCTCAGGTGCAAAGAAGCTGATGAAGCGGAAAGAAATGCTGAACAAATGACAAATGCTGGCAAAAATACAGAGAAGGTATTTTAAATTTACTTATTACATTCAACCACAATACTCATTTATTTTAACAACTAAAAACTGAAAATCAAATCATTTTGGGATTGTCATGAAATGTGTTACTGACAGGTTCGTCACAAAGTAATACACTTGAGACAAGCAGCTCTTGATTCTGGTACGATGTACACTAGACCTACTTCACATTATTTGAATGAGATTGTGTTCTAACTTAATATATTTGCTCTCTTTTAAGAGAAAGTTTATTTCAAAAACATTGTGCACTTGGAGTCAGTTCGACAGGACTGGGAAGAAACGCACAGAAGCGCTTGTGAGGTAGTAAAATCTACATACTTATCACCTGAGACACACTTCATTTTCACCAAACCACAGCCCACATGCCCTTTCATATGACTGCTATATTTGCCTGCCCTCTACAACAAGAGGAAGTGTGTCTACAATACTAAACACAGGTATGGTTTACATGTCTTTGTTGAATATTTCAGGTATTCCAGCAGTTGGATGGAGACCACATCAGCACTCTCAGGTGTGCTCTGTGGGACCACTGCAATCACTTTTCTGCACAGTGTGTCAAAGACGATGATGTAAGTGAATCTTTTAGAGAGAAAAAAAAAATATATATATATATATATATAAATTGTAATATTCCTTCACAGTTGTATGAGATGGTTAGAAAGCGTCTTGAAGAGTGTGACGTCACTAAAGATTTAAACACCTTTATTGAGCTGAAAAGTACAGGTTGGGCGCCCCCTGGTGAGTTTTACTGCTTTCTGTTGGTTTACTTTATGTAAAACAATATCAACACCACTTATCGTGCCCGTTCTCTGTGGCTATATTTCTTACAGGACCAGTGGTTTTTGACTCAAACCCTGCAGGCATTGGTAGAGATAGAAACGGAATCTCAAATGCACATTTAGACGGAGGAGAAAAGCCTGATACACCTGCAACATCAAGATGGTAAGGTGGCTTAGGAGGTGAGTGGTTTCATTGCATTGGTTGTTCATTTGTTTGTTTGATGGGAAGTTTCTTTAGGAGCAGTAAGCCGTTGCTTGCCAGCGCAGCCACGACGGAAAGCGCTCGAAACTCTAGGTCAACACTGACATCCAGCGGTGAAAGTAGGTACTGCGTCTATGAGCTCACAATAGTCTATAACTGAAAAAAAATCAGACTATATTCTTTACTTAACATCCTTTAAATGCAACTTATATTTCCTGAACAGAGCTTATTGTTTGTCTGTTCTCTTATTTAGTCGACACAGAAAACGGAGGCTATGCTCCATTACCTGAATTTGAACAAAACACAACATTAGCAATTTCCTCTCCAGATACAGACAAGTGGACAGTGCTGTATACCTATATTGCACAGGTAAAAAGAATGAATCTGATTTTAATTCTTTGTTATATAAGTGACTGTCTGCTCAATAATAGGAAGCCGATGAGTTAACCATCAGCAGAGGAGATGTAGTCCAAGTGTTGGAACGAGGAGAGGATGGCTGGTGGACAGTGGATAGAGATGGACAGTGTGGACTGGTACCAGGAAACTATCTGGATCAAATCTGAAGCCGCCAACATCAATGATACGTCGTCTGCAAAATGTGATTTTAACATGACTTTTATTTATCCTACAATGTATGGTGTTGTGGTGCCACTAGATAAACAAGGAGAAATAAAACAGCAAATATATTAAAAACAGCACTTCACTAAGATGTGTTAAATAATGCATTGGGGTGCTTCATCTACAGCAACAGAACGTACAAAATCTAGCTTATTTAGAAACACTGACATAACAATCGCAAATAACACTGAGAAAAATACGGTAGGCCTGTGCATTACAGCCTAGTTTGTAGATTTGCCATGATCAAAAGTTTTAAATACTCATACACGGTCTCGCTGCAATCATTCAAAATAGAATTATTCAATGCGTACTCCATTTGGTCTCATTGTAAAAGTAAACCAGCACAGATGAAGTACATTCAATTTAACATACTAGAAGAATTTACATGTGATCTAAGCTCTAAACCCCCCATTTCACAAGAATGAGCGAATTTAAAGAAACCATAAATCATCAACAATAAGAAGAAGTGACAGTCACCTAAATATGACTGACACTGCATAGCTGCTTACTCACAGCTTTGGTATTATGGAAAAAAACATACCATTCCATTGGTATAAATAAAACCATTGTGATTCATCTCCAGTGACTAGGACTTAGTAATGAAATATGCAAGGTGAAATCAAGGAGACAGGGAGATGTGTGTAGTGATATTTCCATTAGAAGTTCTGGTTGCTGGTTTGATCTCATGCATAACTGTTGGTTGTGACCAGAAGTTCATACGCAGGATCATGACTTCTTCTGCACAGAACAACACAGGCACACAACATGCCCAGCATCTGCAGACAGAAGAAACTATGTTTATACAGAAACATGTATTATTTTCATTTTAGGGAGGACTGCAAAAAGGATTTTCTTTAATGAATCTGTAAACTATATTTTACTTATAGAATGAGCTATTATCTAAAAGGGATACTTTTTATTCAAACATTGTAAATAAAACAATAAGTGGCATCTCTAAAATGTGTTCTGTTTGATGTACTAAACATGTGTTTTCTTTATTTTCTCTGAATAGAATGTGGTTGCACAAACAAAAAATACAAATAGATATATTTATATAATGCTTACCTGTATAGATGCAAATGTTAGAGCTGCCCAAATGACATACATCATAATCTCCTTTAACTTTTTGACAACCAAAGCTTCACAGCCCTAAGATAGAAATACAAAAAATCCAGGGTGTGCATGTAGGTGAATAAAGTCTAGTATTATGGTTGTACAGTATGAATGTTTACCTCTTGGTACAGGTCTCCAGGGCGAGTCAGAGTACCAGTGCAGTTATTGATGTTGGGCTGACAGCAGCTGACAGGAACACTGTTGTTTTTGGACTCTTTAAACCAGTGTGTGTACCTCCAGTCTGAATAGTTATGAATGCCACAGCAGCGAAGCTAAAGGCACAAGTCAACAATCAACAGTACAATTTAGATTTGTGTAGCAGAGATACTTTAGAGAATATTTTCAAGTGGAATTTTGGCTGGCTTACCTGTCTCTGCACATAGTCAATAGCACGACTCGGAGCGTCTGTATTTGTCCCATTGTATTCATTATAAACTTTTTGGATGGAGTGATTCACCTGATCTTCAACCTGACAATAATAAAAAAACGTTTGATGTATTTTGCAACAAATTTTGATTTTCTTTAGAATATTGTGTGTTGAGTGTGGGACTTTGAAGGTGCACCTTAGCTCTGTATATATAGCCCAGAACCACCACTACACACTCCGTCATAAACACCAGCAGGAGGATTGCGGCAAACTGAAACAAATTAGACAGAAAATGTTATTATTAGTTCATGAACAAAATAGAGATGTATTCATACGTGTTTGCTTACTGTTGCCAAACCACAAGAACTCTCACGAATAGTGGCACAGCAACCAATCAGACCAATGACAAAGAGAAGAGAGCCCACAGCGATTATTATGACAGCAGGAATCAGGGTGTAGATATCCTCAAAAAAGTGGTCATAATCATCATAAGTGATGAACACATAAGCTCCAATGTAGCATAGTATCCCTGCTGCTGCCTGTAGGAAGAAAGCACAAATGTTAAACCCTAGAATCTAGTCAAAGGAATAAAGGTTTTTCGCAGTAAGTAACATGCAAAGTGACAATAGCCCGAATATAAACATGTTGCAAACACATAAAATGCATTGAATTATATTTTAAGAGAGAATATAGAACACAGACAATAAACGTGCCACATACAGCTATTTCTTTAAAGACAGATGACATTCACCAACATCTTTGAGCATGATGCAGCAACTCTCACATCCACAGCCTTGCCTACATTATCATTATACATCAGACGTAATTTTCCAAAAGTATTTTCTTCACTGATTTGAGCTTCAGAAATAGAGATTTGAGCATTTGTAACCGGGGGACTAGCCCAAAATGAACACAGCGCATCTCTGGCGCACTTTGCTAGCTTGCTAATGTTTTCCTCTCCATCACCAGAGTCAATGGACGTTCTATGTTCAACGTAATTTGCTTACCCAAAATATGAGATTCAGAAAAACCAACACGGTCTTGGACGATGTAATTCCACACTGTCCCATGCTTCAGCGACTGAATGAGTGCAACAGAAGTAGAAAAATGCAGATGCACCTGCCGCTCTGCAGATGTAATAATAAAATGGCTCCGATGGCTCTACCCTGCAGTACAGCCTCCTGCAGGCTTTAGCCAATCAGAGGAGAGCCTCCGGTCACATGGACTGATGACATCATCTTTCAAAACAAGGCTGATGTTATGCTAAACGATACAGTCATGGATCTATTATAATAACGGATACAGTCTATGGATAACCGTCAACATATTAACTTGTAAATTAATTGATAAAATGGGAAACGGAAAACGGATAAAATGGATTAATCAAAGAAACTGCTCATAAACCCTGTAGACTCTGAAATGTATTAGATTTCCCATAGATTTTCTAAATAATTGGTTTAGACCATCCTTTTTAATCTTCGATGTGTAACTTTATTCCAGATTTAGTATTGAATTGAATTCAAACTGCTTATAAAACTGGCTTATTTTCAGATTTGGAAAAATGCCAAAATCATTTACCAAAACAAATACCTGCATTGGTGTAAAAATAATATTGTATATGTAAAACATTATTGTGAGGTGTTTCTTCCAAATGTTTAACCATGTATCGCATACTAATTACTACTACAAATGTTGCTGTTTTCATAGATGCTACTGATAAAGGGGTGCTGATGATCTTTAGAGGGAGTGTCCCTACCTTTGCTGAGAGGACGACTGCTACCTCTGATATTTCTTTAGGACACCGGCAAACAGATCGCAAAAAAGCAGGTGACAAAAATGTGTACGAACCTTTCCTTCGATATAAATAATCACAAACAAGTTTCTACTGTCTGTTTTAAATGTTTTCAACAATCTACCCATGACTGCAATAGGAGCATTGCCTGCTCCTTCCGTAATGAAGACATTGAAACAATTATGCATCTGTTCTGGTGTACACAGTAACTTTTGAGAAAGCCTTTATTTTTTTTATAAACAATTGAATATTCTAAAAGACTTTTCCCTTTTGTACATGGATGCATAATGTGCCCGCATCCCCCAAAAAGAAGTTTTATTTAAAAATCTTATTGCATACTAATCTTTGCTAAATTCCACATTCACTCAGAACTGTTTCAGTATAAAGACAATATTTGCTCTTCTTCTAATCTTAAAGCTGTGATCCTTATAATTGTTTAACTTCCTTTCAATCATTCATTTAATGCAATTCTTATACATGCATTTTGAAGGATATTTCCCCTGGTATTGCTTTTTGTTCAAGAATCATTGTAAAACTGCAAGAAAAACAAAAAACAAAGTTCTTTTCAATGGGCATGTGGTTCTTCTGTTGGGTGTTGGGTCATTTATGTTTTATTCATTCATTCATTCATTTTCTACCCCTTTATTAGTCGATTTATGGGTCGGGGGGGGTCATGGAGAGCTGCCACCCATTGCTCATAGCACCAGTCCCTCGCTGATCCTCTGCAGGTGGTGGGTCCACCTGCAGGAAGATGGCTGCGACATCAGCGGTGCCTCAGCGCTGGTGTTTCAGCAGGAGCTTCAGGCAATGTGGGGTTAAGTGTCTTGTCAACAGGAGGGAGCAAAATTTGTGGGAGCAAAATTTTATTTATGCTTTATCTTTTTTTAATTAAATGGCATTAAAAGCCATTGTGTGCTTAACATTGCTTAAATGTCATGGACTACTTCAATGATTTAGTAGCCGTTTTCTAAATCAGCTATTTGTTGTATACCATGTGAGGACAAAACAGATTACTTCATTACAGTTAAATGCCTTTAGGAGTCTCCATAATGATAGCATTTTTGCTTCCAGCCTTTCTCATTTGTCTGTGTCAGCTTTGTGTGATACATGTGCCATGGGCTACAGTTTCAGACACCACATATATTCACTTGGTCAATTATGTATAAGCTTTGCCAACAGCTTTATTAAACAGCCCTATACTTCAGACACAAGACTGATAGCATTAGGAAACACCATTTCAAATATTGTTGGGGAAAAAAATAAGGAGAACTATCAACACAATTTACAAGAATGTTCATTTTGACTTATTTTGACTTTTTACTGCTGAGGTTAAACATCAACAGTGGTTGTCTTTCAACAAGAACATAAGCTGTAAAAATAACAAGGAGCTGCAGGGCACCACAAGATAGAGACTTGTTTGGCCAAACAGAAGTCAAAAACAGAATTATTTGAAAACTGTTTATTTTCCATCAGGAAACAGATGGGTTTTCTGTGTGAATTTGTTATGACCCATTGGCCTACATCTGTGGGGCACACACAGACACCAGGACAATTTGCAGGTCCCTGCAAGCGCTTAAGAATATATGAAAGTGGCTGAGTAATCATTGTTTATGGCCGTCCAGTTTCAAGTGTGTCAACCTTTTTCACTTGTTATTCAAGTGTTTGCATCACCATTCCTTATAATATCCTAAAGCTGCAGCTTGTGGGAGTATTCATATAAATAACAGCAGTGCATTTGTGAAGTTGTCTTTGCCTAAGGCAGTGCAGTTATTGATTTGAGGAATAACATGGAACTATTTCAAGCAATTTGCCATTTGTTCTTTTTGTTAATTTTACATTTGAAATTCTCCCAGAGACCAACATCACAGTGGTGCCAATACTTTATTGAATAACTACAATGTAAAATGAGAACAATGACTTAATCAATGCGACAGATTATATTTAATCTTTCATCAATAATTGTGACAGTTAACCAAAGTAACAAAAACCTAAACTGTAAACTTCAAATTACTCTTTCTCTAAAGCAAGAAAATGCATGTCCATGCAGCGACTTGGGTCTCTCCCATCATTTTCTGTTTTGTAAATAATTTTGTAAAATCTCCAGCAACATATTCGACTCCTGAAAGAGAACAAGCGTTCTTGTAAAAAAAACACACAAAAACATCAACAACAACACTTCTCTTGGGTTCATTTTAAAGGAAATAAATGACACTCACCAAATCTTTAGAACGGCTCTCTTGTGTTTCCATCTGCGTGTCCATCGCCATCCGCAGAAACTCCTGCAACATGTCTGTGAGCGCGCTCTGCTCTGACATGTCAAGAGCATCCATCCTCTGGATCCGTGAGGAGGGCATCAGGGGGGCATCCACCACGCTCTTTTTACCCATGAAATGTCCTTTCACAAAACAAAGAATAAACTCAATTTCCTTCAACATTGGCTCCAGTCTTTTAGTTAAAGCATAGGCTAATTGGTTTACATAAAAGTTCTTACCCGTTGCCCACAGATTTCCTCTTGGATTCACTTTAATCTTTGCTACTTTATTCCTGAGCTCAGTCAGGTCAAAACTGACTGCAGCCGTAAAAGGCATAAACGATATCACAAGATACGCAAAAAAGCCATAATGGCACACGTTATGGACCGTAATGCCCTTCATTATTTAGAACGATCCTGATCCTTAGGGCGCACCACAAAGCGTGTGCCGCGCAAAGGCGCATCAGCTTTTATAGAGAATGTCCACCAGGGTGGGCTGGCTCTACCTCCGAGATACAGGCACATTATCAACATGAGTCACGCGGTTTATTTAAAGTATATCAATGAGACTTTTTTTGTAATCCTTTAAAAAATGTGTCTGCACTGAACTAGGCCTTACAGCCTATATGTTCATTATGTTAGTTTCCCTGAGTCTCTGAGCCATCCCTGGATTTGACTGTGCATGCATGTTTGCCCACAGGGAGAACCAGTTGGTCGCAATGGCCTTTTATTTCATTTTCATGGAACGTAATATAACGGCCTAGAGGTATAATGGAAGAAAAGACCTTCCTAGTACCTAAACTGTGCCTACATCACGATTACTTCTAGTGTGTGATCTCCATCAGTCCCATCGACTGTGTCAGTCCTTGGAGGATGCACAAACATGTCAGTTCTTGCTGTCAATTTGAGCTGATAAGACATTGGCACCTCTATGTCACTTGTGTGGGTACAAGTGACTGTATGCTACTTTCATACATTTCTATTCATACACAGCCATAACAATCTCATCTCTTGCTACCGAATGTAACTAAAATGTATCTTGTCACCTTATGGATATCAGTACCATATACAGTCTATGATTAGTACCATATGTTATATTCTGAAGACTTTTTACTTTAATAAGCCACAGCAAATCAATTGTTATATATTTAATATTGAGATATAAGAGCATGAAAATAAAAAGAGTGGCATCTGGTTTCATATAATCTTAAAATGCTTAGCACCTCGACCTTTTCCCTTCTGTGTGTCCTCTGTGTCCTGGCTAACCTGGCTGAGGTAGAGCCTCATCTCTCCTGTGACCTAAGATTCCCTTGTGGCTGCACTCAGGTCTCTGCTCCTGGTGTGGACAGATCCTCAGATGGCACTTCCTCGGCTTGTTTCACCTGCTGATTGTATGATTCTCCAGTACTTCCTTTCACATGAAATGTTTTGTGTGAAGGTTGGTGTTGATCGATGTGTGACAAATTATGTTATCACATATAAAGCAAAAAAAAAAAAAAAACTGCAACACTACCCCAATGTTTATGCATCAAATTGGAAAATATTGATCCATTTGATGTTCAAAATAAAAAGGATACATTTTAATGAAAAATTATGTTTTAATACGTTTTTATTTAATAGTTGACATAAAATATGTGACAACTCAATTCAAAACAATGCTTGAAACAGAGCGCGCTTTGCATTCTAAACACAACATTTTGACCTAAACCAAACAAAACAGAAATGATTTGACAGAGGTGGGACAAAGAACTTGTTTTGTGAATGGTCTTCAAGTCTCATCAATGACCCATAAATTCTCCGCTTTGTCTCAAGTCTTATCAGGTCCGACTTGAATTGTTCCTGTTCCACGTAAATTCCAACTTTTTGTCCATTTCATCAGATCAAATCTCAATTCCAAATAAAACTCACAAGTTAGAACTTGTAAGTCCGCCTCTGACAATAAAACCTTATGACATCTGATTCAATAAAACATTCAATTGACTGTACCAAAAAGAATTGAATGTGGGGAAAAAGAAAAATATTTTATTGTGAGCATTGTACCAACTCATTCTCGATGAACCAACACAAACAGTCCCAGCATGAAGAGAACGGCGTACTGCAGAAATAGACACACATATTAGTTTTAAAATTTGAAATAAAATCACATTTCCGTTTTCTACTTACTTTAAACTTTGGGTAGTCGTTCATGAGAATGGTGACAATTCCAATGTAAGGCACAAACCTGAACAACACATGAGCAATACAGTTAGAATGTAATCTATAATTTTTATTCCACATACATAAATGGCAAAACAGTGGTATGAAATCACTGCAGGGACGGTCTTATAAGATATTATATTGACTATGCACATGTTTACATTTGTTTAAGGACCCCATCTACATACTAAATCTAATCATAATATTTAATTCTATGGGAAATTTACGAATATCTTTGGAAAATGAAATACTTTTCAAAACAACAGGCATTATCAATTCTATACATGTGCAGGTCTTTGTAGAAAAAAATCTAATAGAAAGAAAAACAAACTTGAAGGTAATCAGAAATCCCATTCAGGTAGCTGTAACTATGGTGCTTGAATTTTTGTTCATTCATAGAGCGGCCATTACCCTTATTCATGTTCAAGTATCTATAGAGCCAAAAGTCGGCATTGTTCAACAATCATTGAGCCTGATGAGCTACAGGTCTATTGTATTCATTTTAAAGGTGACTTGGCTTACCCAGCTGACAAACAGGCTTTATTATGCATTTGATCTCACAAGAATCTCAAAAGGATAAATAAGAGGATTAGAGAGTTTTAATAGTATTACCCAATCCAAGTATTATCCACATACAAGAGTACATAACAACAAAACACCACAAGGTCAATTGACATTACTTGACCTGTGTTGAAGTTAAAGGTGCAGTAAGGGATTACTGCTAGCTTAGCAGTAGCATCCGAGCAGCACCTACTCAAAACCACTCCCCCTCCCCCCTGCACGAATCCCACTGGTTTTGGTCAATTGGTCCACTCAAAAATATTTATGATTTATTTTTTGAGGCTACAGGCATCTGGTTATATCCATTCCTATTTGAAAACACATTATAACTTGACTACTTTTGGGGTTTAGGGACGTTTCCCCATAGTATTTTCGCAATTGCGTCTAGATAAAGCATTGAATGCATCTTTAACCCTCTGGGGTCTAGAGCATCGGATCTGACGCCTGCGCACATGTTTTATAAATGTTCAATTTTCTCATGAACGGCAAAACGTAGCGACTTACTTTTTTTTTTCTCCGTGAAGTACACATTTCAGGTATTACAGCGCTAGTTTTGTTTTGTCTGTGTGACTTTTGGGGAATTTTCTACGTGTGTTTGAAAGTCGGTGTCCAATCGGATCTTCGAGCGGTCTCCCGTGAGGTAAAACAGCCAAAACAGTAAAGTTATTTTGCTTACACGCTGACACAGGGACTGCCAAAGATTGTCAGAGAGTAGGATGATCCACTCTCCTGTGTGTATGTATTGTCCCATAGTTGAAATTACAGCTGCGATTGCAATTACTGATGCGTAAAAGACGCATTATTTTAGCGGAATGTTACGAAAATGCGTCCCCGACACAGCTAATGTAGCTTTTGATCACTGATCTACGTGATCTACGAGTGATCAGTGTTGCCAACTCCCCAGTAAGGAAAGTAGCTATTGGCTGTCCCAAAAGTCGCTAGAAGTCGCTAAATGACGTCATCGCCTAATTTGCATAATTTGCTATTTGCAAATAACTGTAATGGACGCTGCAGGAGAGAGGAATAACGTCGTGGGAGAGACAAAAGTGAGTAAAAAACACCCTACATATGTTTAGAACTACAAATGTACACAAATAATTTCAACATTAACAACATTTAATGATTTTAATGCTTTGTCTAGATCTGTCGCTAGTCGCTTTTTTGAAAAAAAGTCGCTATAGGGTCTGAAAAGTCGCTAAATCTAGCGACAAAGTCGCTAAGTTGGCAACACTGCGAGTGATGTGTGTGTTCAGAGTCTGGGCTTGAAAGTGTATTACACAAAGATAGGAGGAGACGCAGATGCAGCGCTCACAAGAGCCAGCACCTGGCTGAAGAGTGCGCATTATTGATGTAATTATATTATATATTTATTATTGACATCGATAAATACATTATAATGATATGATGTATATGAATATGAGATGTTGTTTTTCTTTCTTTGTTTTCTTAGTTTTTTTGTTTTACATATCTTACAGCTGTGATACTGAAGCAATATATAGACATAGACAAACTGCTTCAGGAAGGGCATCAGGAGTACAGCGTTTTTTTCACTTGTAGTGGAATTTTGTAAAAATTATAATAGTCACAGGTTCAATTTTTTTCCCCATCAACCCCAAGACCCTAAATAACATTTCTATACAGTGTAAAACGTTAGCAATAGCATTTCATTGTGTTTTTCAAAACATTTTGGTGAAATTGAATTTCCGTTTCATTTTTTTCTTTGTCTTCATGATTCCATATTTTTTATATAATTCATATGACAGCTGTACACTATGAATATTATAAATCCACAGGTTGTACTGAAAAAAACAAAGTTTACTGCTTGACTCTGCATCACAAGATGACTATTTTATGAGCAATTATACACAAAGAAAACCAGGCGAGGAAAGTTCCCCAAAATGAGCTTAGACCTTGAAGGGTTAACAGAAAAGGCATTTCTACTAATTGGTGGTTTACCAGCTTTTCATTTTTAGAAAATTAATTAAGTGTTTTCTTCTCTTTAGACACTTGCTTAATTACCTGGAATGTTTTGGCAGTAAAGCCTAGTGTATACTTGTGCGGCGCGGAGCTTATGAAGGTGACGTGACGTCACTTGCGCAACGCGTGGATCACCGCTAGGCCCTTACGTTGCCTGCCGCGCAGCATCGAAATTTTCTAACTATGTAAGGGTCGCCGCAAGGAAGCTCCGCTGTGATTGGTCCGTGTGTGTTTTCCACCGCAACCGCTAACGTAAGCCGCGCAAGTATACACTAGGCTTAAGCTTCTGCCTTCATCAGTGGTTTGTGCTTCACTGATTCATATAATGAAGACCCTAACAAAGTCTTAATCTACACAAAGCTGTAGTGACTCCTCATAAACTAGTTTATTGAATAAATTACTTGTTTTATAAGGATAAGAAGTCCGACTGTCACCCCAGGACCTAGGACTTCAGAGAGCCGCAAAGTGGTCACGGGACATTAGCGGACTGAGCGAGCAGACTGAAAATACTCGTAAACAGCCAAAACAGGACCCACACAAGGCTTCACCAGAACTCAAACCAGGGTTGACAATGGGGGACTGTGTGCTTGTGAAAATATGCGTTGTCATGCTCCCGTTACCTTATGCAACTGCTTTGAGTGTGTTCACCGATGCGGAAATACCGTTTAATAATATGAAAAAACGTATGGCGCACCTCCGTGAACACATACTACTGTTGTATAAAGCCCGTGGAAAGTCTCTGTTCAAAGACACGCTGCAAAGCTGCATATTGGAGAAGATCTGTACACAAGAAGCCGCTAGCATAGCTCTGTTAGCATCAGAGCCGGCCGGCTACTTCCGGTGCGTGTCAGGACATCTCGGTGTGAAAACCTCTGCGTCTGAAAACTAGAGGATGCGCGTCTGGTGAGCAGGGCTTCAGCGTTTCAGCGTTGGCGGTCTGAAAGCACCATTATACACCGCGTGGTGGTGAGTGTTCAGATGTTTGATAACGTTTCTGGTGTTATACATGTTTTTTTGGACCCACCTTGTGACAGTTTTGCTTTATAGTCCATTTTACTCTTGTCACTCGTTTACTTCCATTAAAAAAACCTCCATACGGGCGAGATCCTGTCCGCCTGCCACTAAGCTAGCGGCTAAGCTATGCTGCCGCTAAGCTAGCAGCAAGTGCTTTCTAGGTGCCTACTTTCAGCGATCTCCATGGCAACACGTGCTGCACAGCAGTCTGCTGTTGTGACGCTAATGTAAATAAAAAATGTAGGTATCGGTTGCCGGCATCTTGTCTTATGGTATGAGTACGAGTACAAGCCTATGGTATTGACCCATCAGTGCATCCCTACAACTTTTACCTATCAAATATTTTTCCGAGTCACATGATACATAAAAGATAATGCAGAGTAGTTATCTTTGGCTCAGTTATAGTTCTCAAGCAACCACTGTATCACTGATAATCTCTCAACTCTTTTTACAGTAGTCATTTCACTTCCATGATGTATATGCTCAACTATGACTGCTTTTAAAAAGAAATTTAAAAAGAGACATATTGAAGAAATACATGGAGGACAGAGAGTGATGCCCTGGGCCTGGACAGAGCGGTGGGAGAGAGGTGTGTGGTCAGGGAGTGTTTGGGCCAGTGTCTGTGTGAGTGAGAGAATGAGTGTGCGTCTTGTCTCTGTGTGTGTTGTTTTTTTATTTTTTGTATTATTATTTTGTATTTTGTATTTGATGCAATGATATAACTGTACAGTGTTAGTGTAATTTGTATTTGCTGTTTTGCTGGAAGTGTGAGGGGGTTGGAAATGTATAAGCGTCTGCTTCACCCAACCCCCTTTTCAAAACTTGTGACTCTTTTTATTTGATAACTGATATTTGTACTTGTTTTTGTGCAGGTTTTGAAATAAATAAATAAAAAAAATAAAAATAAATATTCTGAGGTTGTGGTCCTAGCTAAAATTCATGTACATGGACTTACCCCCTAGCTCGACCAACCACATCTTTTTTCTCCAGCCAGTGTTGTCCCTGCTTATACAATCCTCTGTCGTCAACTGCATTGTTGTCTCCTTTAGTCAGGAATTTAATGTCTCCATTTTCCCTAAAGAAAAAACACAACTATCAGATGGGATGACATAAACATTAATGACAATAATTCTTTATGGAATACACCATCTAAAACAAAGTAATTACAATCAAACAGATAAATGGCATACTTTTCATGGATCTTTAGTACCCTGTGTACTATTGGAATCTCTCTGCCCTCTATCCTGAAGACGACAATTTCTCCAACTCTGATGGGGTCCTCTACTCGGTTGGTCAAGAAAAGTAGGTCCCCTCTGTGGAACGCTGGCTCCATGCTCCCGCTGCAAGATAAACAAATATATATCAGTGGGCAGTTAAACGCATTAATAACACAGTTAAGACAAACCCACATTAACTACATTTTTTGTATTGCACAATTAACGCAAGCACAAATTTCTTTCTTTCCTGCTAATGAAATGTGAATAAAAACAACATGGTAATTACTTGATTATGAATCACATCAGCATCATGAACCAAATGATATGATTACTTTGTCCATTAAAGGACTGTCAGGAATGAACCAGACAGAGATGGATGATGGTGCGCCCAACTGTGGAAGTTTATTTTGGTTCCAGTGGTTTCTGATGTTTCTTTCTCTCAGACAGAAAAGGCAGTACACAGTTTATATAGTCATTGTCACGTCACACATCGAAAGACATACGTGTCAAATCCAGAGACAGTCACGAGTATGTCATAGTCAAAACATGGATGCATCAGTCCTTGTATAGTCTTGCAGTTGTCCTGCACGTAGGCCAAATCGCTATCTAATCCTCACAGGACATTCAGAACAGAGAAGAATGTATGATATATTGTAATTAATTGCGAGAAACTATGACAATTGTTTGACAGCACACACACACACATATATATATATATATATAATTATATATATATATGTGTGTGTGTATATATATCGTTCGTCCTAATCAGCCAGAATTGTTTAACTTGTTCCACCTTTAGTTAAACAATGTATACAAATAATAACCAGCATTACCATAACATAACATGCATTAGAAAATTATTGAAATATTGTCGTAGACTAGTGTCAGGGATGAACCAGACAGACGGATCGTGGTGCGCCAAACTCTGGAAGTTTATTTAAGTTTCTCTCAAGTTCCAGTGGTTTCAATTGTTTCTTTCTCTCCGACAAGTCAGTACACAGTTTATATAGTCAGTGTCATGTCACACATCGAAAGACATACGTGTCACACAGAGACAGTGCACATCATAGTCAAAATAATCAGAGTCCTTGATAGTAAGTAAGTAATCTTTATTTATATACCGCCTTTCACAGACCAGAGTCACAAAGCGGTTTACAATTCGTTATTTTTGGGCATTTGTCTCTCCACACAGAGATGGGAGCGGGGTCGCCGAACAGGAGGCGCATGCCAGCCCTATTGTACATAGTTTTAGTGGTAGGGGAAACCGGAGTACCCGGAGGAAACCTACGCAGACACGAGGAGAACATGCAAACTCCACTCAGAAAGGCCCTGGTCCGACCTGGATTCGAACCTAGGACCTTCTTGCTGAGAGGCGAGAGTGCTATCCACTCAGCCACCTCGCCGTATAGTCCTGCACGTAGGCCATATTGCTGTCTAATCCTAATACTAGCGTGTCAGGCTAGGAAAGATTGTCAAGGATGATAGGAAGGAGAATGGAGTAAAATACATCCTATGGATGAGATCAGAGTGTTTGATTCAGTAAGTCCAAACGCTGTTACTACCACATAATTGGCTTCTCTATTTTTTTAGACATGCTGGTAATTGAGATTGTGCAAAGTATGTGGTAGTAACAGCGGGAGGTTCAGCTAAACAGTGACAGCAAAACAATTACAACAGTTACAGCAACAAAAATTGACTGATCAATAGGAAAATCAAGATCATGTCCTAAAATAATGTGCGTCTATGTGCATACAATTTTCCAGCAGACATTAGACAGGTAATTGAATTCGTTTCTTTTTTTTTACTTTATCATTGCAGAAATCATTGAAAAGACCTGAATGAAAAAAGACTAGAACAGGAAATATACACAAACAGAGGAAGTGGTCAGAGTCATGCAAAATGATAATTCTATGTTGAGCTCTGTATATCTGCACATGTATTCTCGACGAAAGTTTTGCAAATACATTTTAAACTGGTATACTTATCATGCCAATGGCCCTATGAACACCGGATTCAATTTGGATCCAAATCACTGTCTGGGTGCAAGATATTTTTCTTTTTTTTTAATTAGCAGAACAAAAATAAACATTTCATACATCAAACCTACGTCAATGATTCATAGACATACAAAGAGACATATAGACATACAGGTAGACATGTAGATGTATTCCTTTTAACGGACTTGAACGGTGCCTCTAGGTGGACGTCAGCGCTCTACGAGTGCATTTATAGTTCATATGTTGTTTACGCAATGTACTCGGCAGAAACAGGCAGATTCCTTCCACAGAAACATGCCACAAAAGAGGACTTACCTGAGAACGACTACAATTGGGCTTTCGCTCCCAGTTACGACCATTAAGCCTTTCCAGATCATCAAAGCAGAAGAAACTATCATCCCAAAGTTCAACACCTGGTAATAGAGCTGCACACAAATGAACACAAATTAGCAATAACTATCTGGTATAGTCAATCGCTACTTGAATATATAGTTGTTTAAGAAACTAAGCTCAAATGTACTTTGTGTTTTGATAGCTAACCCAAATACTAGCTTGTAGAAGTGTCGCTGTGAAATGCTTTGTGAAGCTCGTCTACATTAGCTCTGATCACACAAAAGAAAATAGCACACGTCACACAAACATACCTGACGCTTATTCATGCGACGGACATCGTCAAGGAAATCTAAAGACAGCATTTTGAAATACTACGGTGCGGATTGAAGCCTAAATCACATTAAAACTACTGAATGAAGACCATATGGCTGCACGATCCGCCACTATTCTCTCGCATCCGCGTCTTCCGGGTGCGCGGCACCGGAAGTCCCGCCCACGGCACCCGCAGGGTTGAGGTGTCAGTCCAGGATACGACTGTAACATTTGCAAGTGATCTTCACTTTGTATGTTATATGTCATTAAGCACCGCTCTTGAGGCAGGAGTAAACATATAAGAGAGAGAAATGTGTAGAAAATGTGTAGAAAATACAAAATACAAAAAATCTTTAATTATTATCAGTGTTAGATTACTCGCACATTGGCCTTTGGCAAATTTAGTTCTTTGCATTTTTAAAACGTAATTTTACTCAAAAAACAGGATAACTCTTTATAGAGACATTATTTTCATTATAACAAGTGTGTTCGAATCAGGCCCCTGTAATTTCCTATGTAATCGTATGGGGTGGAATATGCCTGTGTCAGTGCCCTTTATTTGATATAGTGTTTGTTAATAAATGCAAATGTTTTGTTGAGCTAAGGGCGAACCGAACATCACCTTGCCTCATACGGTTGCACACATATGAGCCAGTTTAATTTTGTTTAAATGCACCCATGTATGTGCGCTATATTTATATTGTAAAAGTAAATTATTATTAGTATTATTGATTATTATTATTATTATTATTTAGAACACCTTTCTTGAAGAATGGCATTTTTATAGAAAAGCCTTGTAATGGTTATCAATCTAAGTGTATGCTTTTCTAAATCCTCCTTGGTTTTTGTATAATTGATTTTTCATTTTAAAATAAGATTTGGCTACACCATCTTTGCTGCTGTGAACTGTCCTGTTCCACCTCTGCTGCTGTGACCTATGAGTTTATTTGTTTTGTTTGTGTGAATGGATGTGTTTCAGTAGCTGGACACCTGAAGTTCACCTACAGGGATCAATAAAGTATCCATCTATCTATTTCTGAAGACGTCTTGTCATTCATTTATTCAGTCTATTTTTTATTTGTTTGATGTTAACCTTCCTCACTGGCCAAGAGCTAGAGGCGTTCCAAGGGTACCCCGGGGCCCCAGGCAACAGAGTCCTTGGGGGCCCCGATACCGACCACATAAAAAGGCTTATATTACAGTAGGTATAAATATATATTTATAAATAAGGTAAAATGCAATATCTCTTACTTGTTTACATTAATACAAATTAAATGTAGATAATTTCTTATTTTTAACAATAAATGGATAGGCCTGGGGCCTGCCTGGCAGACTGTACTGTACAGTCTACCATAGAAAATTGTGAGTACTTCAGTCCTTAACGTGACACAAAGCAATGAGAAATAATTTAGCATGTTTTTATATACGCTTGTTCACTACACTCATCATGTTATCATTAATTACAAAAACTACTTATCAAAGTGTATTAATTCTACAAAATATATTCTTTCATTTGGGCCTCAGTGTTTATAAAGTCTAAAAAATGATTAGGCAAATAGCTTTCATTTGCAAAAAACGGTGGCTGAGTGGATAGCACTCTCGCCTCTCAGCAAGAAGGTCCTGGGTTCAAATCCCGGCCGGACCAGGGCCTTTCTGAGTGGAGTTTGCATGTTCTCCCCATGTCTGCGTAGGTTTCCTCTCCGGTTTCCCCTACCACTAAAAATATGTACAATAGGTCTGGCATGCGCCTCCTGTTCGGCGACCCCGCTCCCATCTCTGTGTGGAGAGACAAGTGCCCAAAAAATAACAATTGTAAACCGCTTTGTGACTCTGGTCTGTGAAAGGCGGTATATAAATAAAGCTTACTTACTTACTTACTGCTCTGGTTTCCTATGGGTTCTCCGGCTTTCCTTGCCACTAAAACCTTGTTTCAATAAAACTGGTGAGGGATGATCAGAGGGTTCGGTGGAGCAGCTGTGAGGCAGTTGTGAATGAAAATATACTCAATATGATTATTTTAAACAAATGAATTTGTTAAAAACCAAAAAAGCACATTTTGTACAAAAAAATCAATGTGCTTAACAACAGGTGAGACATTGGAATAAACACAGAAGAGTTGATAGAATTTATCTAGTTTATTCAATGCATTCAACGTTGGAGCACAGGCTACTTGATTATTTAGACAGGGCGACGGTGAATCACGTACCCCAAAGTGGTCATATTTCATTGCAACAAACTTTACAGAGAAAAATGAACAGAGGTGTTAGAGAAGTGGAGGAATGACAATACACAATCAAGAAAATCACATGGTGCAATAGAAAAGCTCAGTCAAGTGCATCGACTCATTGGAGAACTGAATCACTGGTCTTCTATTGCACTGGACTGAGGCCTACGTTTACAACTGTAATCACTTGCTTACATACAGAAAATCAAACATTTACAGGAAATTAAACAGGTCTCCCATAACACGCTCATAGGCTTTTGTGATACCTGCTGGATACAATTTGATAAATATATCTAAATATTTTAATTTGAATTATCATAGTTTTATTATTTTTATTGTGAAATAATGTTTATGCAGTAAACATTAAACATTTACTTTGTGTGGGCACACTTGTTTATTGTGCTTGTATTAGTGTTTGTCTTTCATAGCCTAATTGCTATTAGTCATACTATAGATAAGAAAAGTAATATAGTCAATAAGTCAATGCACTGAACTTATGACATATATTCTTTATCTTCAAGCTTATATTTTGAATGCAATACATTCGTACTATAATCATATATTAAATATTATTGCACTATATTGACAGCCGTATCATGACGATGCACACCAACAATAATTCTAATTCTAAAAATCTGAAAAGTAATGCTTTAAAAGTATATAAAGACATTTCTATACTGTTAAAGTATAAAAGTATGTGTAGCTTTACCCTCCCCATGTCTAAATAATCAGGTGGATATCAGAATAGACTATTCTTTTAACTCAATGACTTAGCACACTGTGGCACATGTTTAGCATAAAATGTTCTACATACATTTTCTTCTTTGCATAAGGAATATTGTTGTTGTTGGTCCCTAACAAAATATATAAGCTTTATTTAATTTGTTTTCATAAATCACCTCTGGGTACCTCATGGTATGCTATAATTTGCGCCTCACAATAGACTTTGCTGCACTGAATTATTCTTTTGATATCTCAGATGAGGCAAGATATACATCTGCTCTGATATCAGACTCGGAAAAAGCTTGTAACAGTAATGTTTAATGAACTCCGCAAAGACGATGGCACTGAACAGAGCCAGCCACTGACTTTTGGTTAACCAGAGATAAAAGTTGTTTCAAATGTCAAATAGTCTGTGGCATTTAGGGGTGTGTGATCCTTTTCACATAATCTGCCTAAATGAACATGGCAGCCCTGTGTGCTAATGCTAATTGAGGTCAGGGAGAGGCGTAACATTTGATGCCACATGCAGCGATGGGGAGGTGTTTATTAACTCTTTAATGTATGATTACACACAAAGTAGTAGAACATGTTGAAATCAATCATATCAGAACAGACACAAAGCAGACTTTTGTGTCACAATCAGGGGAGAAGACAGCATGTCTCAATTTTGATACATGTAATTGTACAATCACATTCAGGCATTGTTCTCAGAGAGGGAAGGGAAATACAATCTAAGAGGAAAGCTAAACTTTAAAGTAAAATATGCAAGAACAACTATGAAAGGTTTCAATGTTTCTATTGGTGGCGTTAAACTATGGAACAGTCTGTCAGAGGAATTAAAACAAAGCAGCACCATTCTGCACTTCAAAAGTTTATATAAAAAACAACTAATTGAGGAATACAGTAAAGAAGAATGAGGTTTTGCCCAGTAGGCTCAATGACCGAACACATGAAGAGTATAATGGTGTGTATATGTACGTATGAGTATGTATGTATATGTGTATAGATATGTGTGTGTGTATGCGTTAAACTACATACACACATTTAATCTTGTATTTACCTTTTTCAGAGAAATACAGTATATGTTATTGTTTGTTTGTACACTTGTAAATTTTGCACCATCTCCCTTGTTTCCACATAAATAACGGATTTTGTAAATGAGGGGTAGGACCATATAAGCTTTTGCTTCTTCCTACTCCCTTTTGAACATGTGAATGGATTAGAAATGTTTGGTTTTGTTTTAAGGCTTATGTAGGAAGTATGCACACATGTTTCAAAATAAACTGAAACTGAACTCATTTGTATTGTTTGTTATTCCTTAACAATGCAAAAGGACTAATTTAGAAATATACCATTCCATTCCATTTTCTTCCGCTTCATCCATTGCCGGGTCGCGGGGGCAGCAGTCTAAGCAGATACGCCCAGAGTTCCCTATCCACACACACTTCCTCCAGCTCATCTGGGGGGAGCCTAAGGCGTTCCCAGGCCAGCTAAGAGACTAGTCCCACTAGCGTGTCCTAGGTCTTCCCCGGGGTCTACCTCCCGGTGGGATGTTCCCGGAACACCTCCCCAGGGAGGCGTCCAGGAGGCATCCGGAACAGATGCCCGAGCCACCTCAACTGGTTCCTCTCAACGTGGAGAAGTAGCGGCTCTACTCCGAGCTCCTCACTTGTGACTGAGCTCCTCACCCTATCTCCAAGGGAGCGCCCAGCCACTGCGTGGAGGAAGCTCAGTTCGACCGCTTCGCAATCTCGTTCTTTCAGTCAGTACCCAAAGCTCATGACCAAAGGTAAAGGAGAGAACGAAGATTGACCGGTAAATCAAGAGCTTGCCTTTCGGCTCAGCTCCCTCTTTACCACAACGGTCCGATACAATGCAACTGCATCACTGAGCACGCTGCACCGATCCACCTGTCAATCTCACGCAATGCCAATCTAAGACAGCATTAAAATCATAAATAATCACAGTACATCAAATGGAAAGATAAAAATATAAAATCCCTCAGTTATTTGCAAAAGGCTTGTCTCGCATTTTTAGGAAGATTGTTCCAGATTTTATCAGCATGAATCTGAAATGCAGCCTCCCCATGTTTAGTCCTGACTCTGGGCACTAACAGCAGTCCCGTCCCTTTGCTCCTCAGAGTCCGGGCTGGTTCATATGGCACTAACATGTCACTAATATATTTTGGTGCGAGGCCATGGAGAGACTTGTACACAAGCAGAGCTGTTTTAAAGTCTATTCTCTGAGCCACAGGAAGCCAGTGCAGAGACCTGAGGACTGGACTAATGTGATCGTACTTCCTGGTTCTAGTCAGGACTCGAGCTGCTGCATTTTGAATGTACTGCAGCTTTTTTACAGCCTGTTTGGACAGACCTGTGAGAGATTACAGTAATCTACCCTAATGCATGGATAAGAATCTCCAAGTCTGCTTTAGACACTATGTTTTTGATCCTGGCAATGTTTTTAGGCGGTAAAAAGCTGCTGATGTTACTGATTTGATGTGGAAATAAAAATTTAAGTCTGAGTCCAGTATCACCCCTGGATTTCTGACCTGATTTGAAGGTTTTAGGGATAGAGAGGAGGTGACAATATGTTTGATAGCCATAAAACTATAATAGTCATAATACAGAAATTAACAAGAATCTGTTGAATATTCTGGAAAAGCTCTGTTTTAAAAATAAAACTGCATGTGAAAGTAATGAATAAATATGAATACGTTATTAATCCTATTCAATTGTACATTGACTAAAAATTCACTGATTTATTCTTATAAGAAATATTAATGCTGACGATATTCCCTATGATTTAGTGATTTTCATGCCATTCCATCAGAGCTACACACTAGTGCAGGAAAAACTGTGCCAATGCATAATCTTACTCCATTATTTTCCTTAGGTCATCACAATTGTTAAAAACATATTGGGATATTGAAGTTACAAACATCTCACCATGGAACAGCTACAGTATTTGTCACAATACTTTTCATAAGGTAGTCGTGGATCCAACACCCTTCACTCGATTTATCAAATTAGATTAATTAATGGTTAGAATCAAAATGGATGCCTAAGTCCAGATATTACATAAAGGACATAAAAGATGATTCATAATGAGTAGGAATCACTAAGAATTATCTTGATGAAATTAGCCTTTCACAACATAAACACTTCTCTCACAGCACGATTAAGTGCTAATGAGGACGGACCAAAACAGAGGCTACTTTTACTTTGAAGAATAACCATTGACATTTCACAGCCCTATCACTACAGTTATCAGTTTACCAAACGTTTAGGTCAACAACCAGGATTGGTTGTTTGTTTCAGTGTGTGTAATGTTTTGGAAACCCTAAGCCAGGGGTCTCCAACCTGTTGCTCGGGAGCTACCAGTAGCTCGCCAGCCCCTTTCAGGTAGCTCGCCAAAGGAATTAGAATTAACAATGAATACATTTTGAGCCATTTCATGTCTATTATAAGTATAAATATAGGGTTATACAGTATTATGGTATATTTTACATGTGTTCTCCGTGTTTTGTCGTAATTATTAGATGCATTTTTATTACAACTGCAAAAAGGAGTAGCTCTCTGCCTCTTCATTTGTATAAAAGTAGCTCTCTGACTGAAAAAGGTTGGAGACCCCTGCCCTAAGCTATACAATAAAGTGGCTTCAGATCAAAACCTGTCAGTGAAACTTTGCAAATGTATAGCCAAGCATGAAGAAGTCAGAATGTACAATCTATTATGAATAATTAAGGCTTAACAACCACTTCATCATTATAATTAGAGATAAGGTATTGATTAGTTAGACTTTCTTTATCTTTAATTATGCTAAGTAATGCTAATCAACTCTTAACCTTTATACTCTTAGAATTGGCAATTCAAAAGAAATCTTTTCAGGTTAAACTACTTTTAGGTTTTACTCTGGGGGTTAACCTTGAAGCAGAAACTATATATATGTATTTTTTTATACATGCAAGATTCAAGAAGATGCTATTACGCTATAGAGGAATCACTGAAATCACCATGGAGCAGAAGATGAATATTTGCTAATAAAGAGAGATAATGATTGCCTGTGTTTAAGCTAATCTGATTCACTCCATAATACGCTAATGCCTAATAAAGGCACACTGGAATTATGGCTGTACTTCTGAGCTGCATGTGACTAACACAGCCCCAGATTCTGTATATGAAACACATTAATTAAACAGTGTGATCATAGTGAGCAAACAAATGCTGTACACTGGACATTTGTACACTAGGCATTTGGCTTCAGAATTACCTATGAAGCTAATGCTCACAAGAAAAAAGGCAAAGAAAAAAGGCGCGGTGCAAAGACTTTTTATTAAAGACATATTTACTTCAGTCAAGGGTGCATTATTTGGCTGGTGACTCCATCAAAATAATTCTCTATATACTGTGCACATTCCTGTACAGTGATGACACAGTTTAAGGGCTTGTGCTCAGCTTATCCTTAGATTCATCTGCAGGGCTTTGTTCAGTCGGAGTTCTGTGACCGTCTTGCAGCTTCTTCTTAGATGTCCTGGGGCTCGCAGAAGTCTTTCGCCCGGTCTGGGGGCTTGACGAGCCAAGTTTACGTTGAAGTAATGGACTTTTAGAGCCTCTCGGTTTTGTCGGCATCAGTAGTGACTCAATAACCTTTAGTGAACGTAGACCCAGCAGGCCACAGTAGTAATTACATTGATGCTGGATAACAAACTGCTCAAATATTTTTGGATTTCCCACAAGAGGGAGACCCTGGTGCCTGTAGCGACATGCAAAAACCACAGAGATTTTAGCAAATGGATTTAGATGCAAATTACCAAACAAATGAGTTCTGGTTTCAAATCAAAATTACTGACCCGTGTGATTTGACAGAAATACCGATGTTTGTGATCTTAAAGTCAACACCTGCAAATGACAAAACATTAGCTTACATCAATCTAACATGCAGTAAATTACTTTGGAAGGAAAGGACACAGTGGTAATGAGATTCACAAAACATCAAACAGCTAACAGTTTAAGCTAAACACACAAAACATGAATTCAAGAGTAGGTTGGTAATCAATTGCCCTTGCTCCATGGTCATTGTGAATACAAAAATTGCATGAATTCTAGTATACGAATACATTAGCTAATGTAATTGTATTCTCAAACTCCCTTTTCAGTTATGATGCCAGTATTATGTCTTTCAGGTTCTACCTTCGAGCTTGGTGAACAGCATATTTCCATTGGTCCATTGAAAGATCCAGTGCAGCAGCGCACAGCACTTCTGCTCCACTTCCGAAGCACTCCTCATGTCTAATTTTCCAGTGTGATCCAGTCCACAGTATCTATTAAACACGCCGGTCAGATCTGTCTCCACTGTGGCATATGGTATGCTGTTTGCTGGCCGATACAGCATGTAAACCGGAATCACTCTGTATGACAAAAATGTACACAGTTGTACAGCTTGTATAGCTTTTATAAATTGTGTTTTTAATAAGTATGCATCATAAAACGTACTCAAGGAAGGAGCCAAAATTATCTATTCCTCTTGCCTCTGTTGAGAAGATCTTGCAGTATTCACGAACAAGGTTTTGAAATTGACATGCCTTTTAAGTAGATAGCAAACATAAGTAGGTGGATTAGCTTCTAAAAAAAATATCTGCATTACAACGGCTAATGCATGATCTGTCTATAGCATCTCACCTGTTTAACACCTTCTTGATTGTTTTGTGTCAGCAGACCTTCTGATTTACCTCCATATCCAATCGGATTGCAAACTTTAATTATGCAAGAGTTACCGGATTCAAACACAGGTTCAAGACCATAAATGACTTTGGCCCTCCAGGTTTTGTGGGAAAATCCAACACCAAGATGACTTTCTTGCACCATAATTCGGCCAAATAATTTATTTCCCCACACACAAGTATCTGCCACGCCTTTGTTGAAGATCAGAGGTGTCAGTTCAACTTCTTCCCCAACTGCAAACACCAATGAAAGCAAAGATTTTTGACATGATTTTTGACAACAAAAATACATTTATAAAATATTAGGATAATACTAATAACAATCCTACCACCAAGATCTTCTCGCAGTGACATTCCACGTAAGACTACAATATAGTAGGAAAGAAAAATTCAAATAAACGCTGTAGACAGTAGAGTGAAACATTGTCATACCTTCAGCACTGAGCAAAAAGTCAGTTGAGTCTGTTCCAAACTCATTTGAAATTGTGCATCCATAAACACCAGTGTCGAGGCATGTGGCCTGGGCAAGAGCAAGATTGACTTGGGTTTCATCCCCTGCACTAGGAGATAACAGCTCATGAACTACAGATGTATCTACAGATGTTATTTAAGATAAGACGTTGTACCTTTTTATATTGCTTGCAATGACCCGTCCATCTCTGAACCATGTGACTGTTGATTCACAGAGAACATTGAAGAACTGGCACCACAGTTTCATGTTTCCACAGTGGTCTGCAAAAGGTTCCCCTCTGATCTTTCGAATTACCTGTGGAGCTTTAGCAATAGATTAGAAGACATTATATACAAGAAAAGATCATTTAACAAAAATATAGTTTTTCTTTTACCTCTGTAAGGGTCATTCTTGACCTTGTTTGCAAGGCCCTCCTCAGATTTTACATTTGGAAGCTCAGAGGTTGGTGGGTTTGGAACATCAGCTGCTGGTGACTTCTTTTTACTCAAGAGGGGAGAGCGTTTTATCTTGGGTGATGCTGCTTCTACATTAGGCAGAAGCAGAACTGAGTGTCCAGAAGGTTGTGGGGATGTAGGAACACTCACTGCAATAGGATTTGAGCTATTGTTGATGGGAAGAGGTTCCTCCAGTTTGTTTTTATGTGAAAGGACTTTACGCCTGGCACCAGATGCAAGCTCTTGCGGCGTTGCTGCAGGAATAGAATCAGATCTTTTCTCTAATCCAGGACAAGTCTCAGGAATAAGATGAGAAAGCATAACTGTTTCAACGTCTTCAATTGTAATATTAGTATCTACACTTTCCAAAGCACTTGGAGCAGGAAGCTCTTGCACAATCTCCAAATGACTCATGTTTGATGTAAGTTCTTCTGTTTTAGAGATGAGCGGTGCACTAAACGTTTCTCTAACCTCTACAACTGGGAAGCATTCTAGATTTGTTTTAGCCGTCTCGTTGGTCACAGTCTGTGTCTCCTCCACAAAAAGACTCGGGCAGTGTTTTCCCTGTGTCAGTCTTTGTGCATCAGTGTCCATAGATTCTTCAGGCTCTTCCAGAGGGTATCCATTATTTTCACTTGCTCTTTCAGACAGGCCGGTGGTTGCTTTGTCATTCATCTCACTGAATATTGTCACCTTTGGTGCAATCAAAGAAGGGATTTCTGCAGCATTGAGGGGCTGTGTACAGTTTGACAAAACAGGAGTTTCATCCACAAAGAGATCCCTAGTTTTGATCAACTCATTGTAAATGAGGAGTAGTGTCTCTTTAATGCTTTGGGGTGGGCCCTGATCAGTGAGCGGGTCTTTGTTTGTTGTGATGCAGTTACTTTCACCCTCCACGCCCTTTCCAGTAGAATTGTTTGTTGCAGCAGTTTGTGGGGAAACAGATTCCTCAAGAGCATTGATTTGTGACCTCAGGAGTTCAGCAATCGATATTATGTTTGGAATGGGTGATGGACATTTCTTTAGGTCTTTTTGCTCTGATTTCAACAACATATCTGATTTATTTATAACCTGTGTATGTTCTTCTGGTTGCAATGAGCAATGTCCTTCTAATGGCACTTGAACACATTCGTCTGAACTATTATGTTTCTCTTCTTTCTTTAAATCCCCAGACATTTCTTCAATAGTTTTGGCAATTTCCTCATTTTTTTCTTCAAGAAAAAATCTACTCTCATCATGTTGAGTTCTGCCATTCAACTGTAATACTCCTGTTGAAGTTGCTGCAGTTGCTGAAGTTTTTATCTGTTCATGTTGTATTTCTTCCTCCCCAACAGTTGATATGGGTGTTTTAGTTTGGCCTTGCTGTGCGGTAGGAGAAACATTACACTTGGACTTGTTCTCAGCAGTGCGAGGACCTTTGAATGGCAGCTTCTGCATGCTTGGTGAAAGGCCCAAGGAGATTTTGTTTGATCCCATCAAATGACCCTGTTTGTCCTGGGTCATGTTGTCCATGGACTTGTGGAAGCCGTGGTGCAAAGACGTGCCACGCCGATCCCGTTCGGTCTTTTTACATGTAGTCGTTTCTGGTGCCACTGCTGCTTGGAGCTTGGGCTGTAGCTCAAGGTCAACAGGTGCCTCATTCCTCTGCGACTCTGCATGGGGCTGTGTCGCCTTGTAAAGAAGACAAAGCATGCTGTTAGGGCCTGACTGTAAATACATGCTGCCTAATCCTTAAGTATGTTACCATGGATGAACAAAACAGCTTCTCAGAAACAGTAGCAATGCAATCTACTGTGCAGTATTATAAATGAAGTCCAAATAACAGTGGCCTTTTCCTATGATCACATTAACTGTAAGTTTACTTACATATCTCTCAATACGGCTGGTTCATATTCATAATTAGAACCAGCCTTTACATGAAGAACAGCGCTGATAGAACACAGACCTCTGCCAAAAAAAAAGGATCCTAATCACCCCCAAAAATGTTTCTAATTTCTGAGATTTTCATTCAGCAAAAATAAACGTATTGAGTCATGTTTCTTACTAATAAACAAACCCAGATGAAGACATAACCCGCTGGCCGAGGTACAGCATGTTAGATCAAAGTAGATCAAATTAGTTGTTTTAGTTTCAATGGAGGTGACATTGACATTTGACCTAGGTTTCTCTCAAGTTTTAGAGTTGTTGAAGAGTGAGCTTAACAAAGGCTTTATGTCAGTTTGTAAAAATATTCATCTTTGTTTAATCACAGAAAAAAGGAATATGTGAAATGCCTATCACTGTCAACAAATGTGTCATTTCATTCTCATCACCCACAACAGCCAGCAAATACTTTAGGTCTAAGTATAGAAGCAAATGCATGGGTTAGTGATGAGGTCAGTGTTGGTAACACACTTATGAGCTCATGAGAAACAGTCTGGCTCACCTCCATCCCTTGCACTGAAACAGGCACACCCCCACTTTTTTGGCCAGGTCTTGTTCCCTTTTGGGGTGCCTCCTGTCTGACCTGTTGACATGGAGGCTGAGGCGAAGCAGTGCTGGTGTCACATGATGTGTCTGGTGGGGAAGTCATATCAGGGGACAAACACCTGGCCTTCTTATCTCTGTCTATGACCTTAGGTATGGCACTTGTTTCCTTTTTTATTGTTAGTTGAGGCGATTGTAGTTTTGAAGTTCTTGGTGGTATCACAGGTGAACATTTATTTGATGCATGTCCATTCTGTACTTTTACATTTACTTTTGATGCCTTACAATCACCCTTTTCCATATTTATTCCTTGTTTGCCACAAATACTTGTCACTCGTCTTTTCAAAGATTTCAAAGAGGTTGACACAGTGTTACTTTCTACTTCCATGGAATTCATACAGTTTCTTGACTTTATTAGAGATTCAGGTGTCTCTAAACCAGCCATAGAGATATTCCCTTCTTTCTCACAAACCTTTTTCTCTTCAGAACTAGCCTTAGCTGAATTGATCTTAGATTTCTTTATAAGAGGGGTTTTGGTTTGCGGCACGCCAGTAACCACCTTCTGAGCAGAGTCGTGTGTTCCAATTGAAGGAGTGTCCTCTTTGGTGTCCCGATCTGTAGATAAACGTGGCTCTATGGACTCCACAGTTCCATTAGTGTATGTGAAGGCTTCCACACTGCTCTCCTGTACTCTGCTGCTGACCTCACTGATCCCTGCTGCAGCCTCCTGCTGACTCTCGTCACTTGTGTCGTCCTCTGTGGAGCTGGGGGCACTGATGTAGCCCCCCACAGTGGAGCGCCGCTTCCGCTGAGTTCGGTCAGGACTGATGGTCCGAGTTGGTTCGTGATTTTCCTTTTCCTCCGCCTCCTTTCGTTTGTTTTCAGCCTTTTGTTTAAGTTTGGAAAAGTATCGCTGGTGGATCTTAAACTCATTCATCTCTCCAACTTCAAGAACTCCGGAGCAGGACACAATTCCTTTAGTGTTGGTGGCAGAGGCCTGATATATTGCTGCATCCTCCTCAGTACAACTGAAAGAATTGACAGAAAGAATGTTTAATAAACATATAATATATATTCATGTTTGTTGTGTTGAGATTCACTTACTGGTAAATGTGCAGGGAATGATTCGGACCATTGCGGAATATTTCATATTTTGGTAAACCACAGTATCTGTCTAACTGAATGTCATCCTTATACCAAGTGACTTGAGGTGTAGGGTGCCCTGCAGAAAACAAACAACATTACTGTAGGAGATAAACTTGAGGAAGTATCAATCATAGATTCTGGGATTTCTCTTTGTAAACACTGCTTACCGGTAACAGCACAGGTGAACTTGGCACTGGAGCTCTGCGACACGGCTTTAGACTTCAGAGTTACTTCAAAGAAAGGCTGAGTCTCTTCTGTTAACTGTGCGATGACACTACACAGAGTGCTCCTAACATAAACAAGGGAAGGAGAGACATTTTGTGTTAACATGATTCAATCATGACATGTACAGTATGATGAAGAACATGTCAAGTTTTTAGTTCTCACGTAACAGATGCAATATACTATTTTCAACCACAGATGAAAAGAAAATAGAAAATAAGGCACATCTCTACTTTATCAAATATTGTTTTTTATCTTAATAAACAGTGTAAATAGATTGAAGCAATGAGAAAGGATAGCTGTGATCATGCATTTAATCCGCACATTAAGTTAGCTCTGATTTGTGGTGTGCATTTAATCCATGTCTGGTGCAACAGTATTGGGTCACTGCACATTAAAGGGACATTGCTTCACTAAATGTTTTCTGTGCTTAAGAAAACAACACGAGACAGTAACTCTTATCATCACACACACATTATAAACAGTTACAGCAACGCTTATCTAAGTCAGACCTATCCATTAAAATTAAGCAAATACAAAATAATGACTTTGTGGGTTGTAAAATGATAGGCCTAAACATTGCACGAAGATGGTTATGTATGTGTGCTAAGTGGTAACATTGAAGAGAAAATTAATTATCCTGACACAAACACTGGATATATCGGTCTGGCCTGAAGTGGGCTCACACTGCATTACTGACATGCTGTTCCTTATAAACACTGTATTTAAACTTCTGTGGCCATGGTAACAAACAAAGAAATAAGATATGCTGGCAACGTGGCAAATAATAGGTTTGACTCGAGTTTGTTTTGTGGTGGAAAGTGGATGATGTTTGATACTTTGTTGTGATTGGACTTTACCTGTTTTCCGGCCTCACGTTGGATAAATAGCTGCATCCAGGGAGCCGACTGTTTCCACTCACGTCTGACCCGTTTAGGGGTCTCCCACTGCCCGTCAGGGAATGATTGACTGTCCTCCGTGAACCCATCAGATTAAGTCCACAAAATCCAAACGTTTAAAAAAAAGTAGTTCCAAAACAATATACCTAAAAAAGATCTGTCATTATTTGGAGCGCGCACATTTTCAATAATGAGTTATATCTTAGACACTGGCTTTCACAACTGACTTTCAAGTTTATAGAACATAATTATCTCAATGAGACAGCATTGTAAATCCAATCATATGTACTTACCATCCCAAATTTTCTTCCCTCCTTTGACAGATACCCCAGAGCTCTGACTTTAGGCAATGAAATTTCCAATCAAACATGAGCATGCGTAGGCTGTTGCACTATTTATAGTTGGCCTGCAAATAGGCACAAGAGCACATCATACTTTCCAAAAGTTACCATTGGGCCATTATTTTATGTGTCAATATGCTGTAGGTCTGTGATGAAAAACATAACTAAAAAGACAGTTAAACATGCAAAAGAGATGCAATAGTATGACTAACATGAATGTTTCAAGAAATCTGTCAAATTAATGAATGAAAATCAACAGCAACTTCAAATATAAAAATACAATGTTGCATCATAAATTGATTGTGAATAAACAAATAAAAAACATTAACTTGTGGTCGGTACAACATGGTCTGTGTTATAAACATTGTCATGAGGGAGACAATTATGTTGGTGCGCCCCAGAGGAAAAGCTGTGGAAATACTGCAGCCTTATATAGGCAGACGTTGGTGAGAGCCTGAGAGCCATGGACATTTATCTGGACACAGGCAAACAAACAAAATAACAAATATTGTTCATACTCAAAAACAAAAATCAAAGTGTAAATGTAGTGGAGGAGGACTTACATCATGGACTTCATTTCCTGGCCAAGGAGTGGGACATCAGACTGATCAAAGCATTACAGAGTGTGGAAACACGACTATGGGTCCAGTAGTGTTACACAGTAGATCCTCTAAGCCTGCACATCTTTGGAGAGGGGCACTCCATAGCTTACAAACTTACAAACTACAATTACACATTGTAGCAACAAATACCAAAAAAAGCATTATAAAAAAGATGATCATATCAAATAACAATCGGTTTAGTTACCAAGTAGTATTGCTGATTGTTGCTTCATGCTGTGACGTGACTTAAGGGGAAATTTGTTGAAGAACGACACAGCAATGACCAAATCTGTGTTTGGTTAAATATCGTCTCATGATTTTTGTACAATAAATAGTAAATATATCCAAAACAGCCATGCAATGCAGAGATTAACCAACACATTTTCTGGTTCTTCTTTCATTTCATTGTGGTATTCATTGCACATCTTCTTGATCTAATAAACATTGACCTTTCAGCTGACTGGCATTAAGAAGGAAAGATCCTATATGAACATACTGTAGTATTCATATGAAGACACCTCAGCTGCAACCGAACATGCTGTTCTCACTCCACAACATCCTTTTCTAAAATATATTATTGCCATATTATGGACAGTTGGACACTAGACTATTTACAAAAAACACAATAAACGATTACCTTGACTTAGAGCACAAATAAAGCAATGTGGAGAGCATTTGTAAAATGTAAAATTCTAACCTGTGAACTAAAGTAATGAGAATGAGATTGAAAGAGTCAGAAACATGAATGAACACAGCAACAGCGTGACATCTGATGCACTTTATAGGCCTGCGTTTACGCGCCGGATGACACTGTGACGTCATATTGTAGATATTCACAACAGAGTCTGTTCCAAAGAAGCAGAAACAAGAGAAGGCAGACAGCTGGGAGACCACACGCACGCGCGCCCTCACACGCGCGCCCTCACACACGCGCCCTCACACACTCACTCACACAACAGCACGCACAGTAGCGCGCACACAAAAGCAGGTTAATGTTACATTTTCCTAAATTTGCCAGGATGGAACATAACTCGTCTGTGTCACAGTGACATCTAGTGGAGAGTAAATCTAAATACCGCGTTAGGTCAAGTCAGTCAGCAGTTATTTTGTTTCAACTCAAAAACATCAGATTACATCCAGAAGACCTTGTACAGAGGATTTGGCCGCTTCAATTGTTGTAAAAAAGTAATCATTGTATGCTACTCATGATGCTACGTTTGTTTACACGTTGTTCCATAAGTGTCCATTGGAGGGCGCCCCTACCTTTTACCTGAGAAAGACGGTGATAAGGTGAAAACACCCTTTCCTTGCTGCAAGTGTCAGATGCAGTCTTTTGTTGTGGTCCAAAGTGTGCGTTCATGACAAAAGTTAGTTCCTATGAACTCCTGATTGTTGTAAACGTGTATAAGTGTTTGAGTTAATTCAAGAGCCTTTTATATTTGTGGCCACACTGCCTGTGTAACTGCATAAAGCTAAACTAGCTATTCTGTGCAATGTGGAATGTTCATGTGCCAAACTGATGTGATAAAGTGCCTATTATCTTCATAAATTTATATTTATATAACCCTGTTATATTGTGTTTGTATGGAGAAGAGCACTTTGTAATTTAGTCTTTATTTCTGTATATTTTGCAGAGACCACACATACAGACAGGCACGCACCCAAACCTCTGAATGTTCAAAACAAAGACTCATAAACACGTCTCGTCAGTCTCCCCTCTGCATATCAGCGTGGCTCAGTAGTGTTCTGGCCGACACTCCCAAGACAGTAACATTCTTAACACCAAATCAACACCTTCTGTGCAGTCCTTACTGCCTACCCCTGAGTTATCTACCCTTCTAAATGAATAACTATCAAAATTCCGTATACATTGGCATTTTGTAGTCTAAAAAAATATCAAGATAAGATGAGCTGCTTAATTTGACTATTATATCAAGTAACAGATTTATCAATTATCAAAATAGTTAATTACAGCTCTATAAAAAACAATATAAAAGAGAAACACTCCACTGAAAATATTCTTGTGGAAAATAATGTGAACATATTTGAAGACTTCTTATATTAAAACGTGCATAATGATATGTGGTTACTTCAGCTTTGCTTTTTTGCACAGCATGTCCACAACAGATGGATATTTGCGCTTCACACCTGCGGAAGACAGAATAAATGTATATATATGTACATATATCGGTTGTAAAAATTACTTTTACGATACCTTGTTTTTTGCTGGGTGTCTCGGGCTTATCTTCTGATCTCTTTGCGTAGGCTAATTTCATCCTCTGAATGTTTTTCTTACGGACGACTTCATGTTCTACAATAGGCTTTGGATAATCTTTGCCAATAATGCATCCTGCTGCCTTCTGGACACTGCTAGGAGCTTTCCATGGCTCATAGATGTACTGAGGTGGAAACTTTTTCAGTAAAGGCAGATACTTCCTGAAAAATTCAAATTAAGTAATGAAAATAAAGTATGAATTAATCAAATGAGCACACATTTGGACAATTCGTACTTGATATAGTCTCCATTTTTGTCTGTTTTTTTTCCCAAATGCCACAGGGGAATAAACTCTGAAAAACTGATGGAAGAAGGCACTTGCTGAAAGCCACTGCCAGTTCCCAGCATTCAAAGCCCAGTCTCCGTCTAACAAAAGCTCTTCAAAAACCTGTGCAAATTGACCATGAGCCGTTTCCCACTTTCTGATTAGAAAAATATGTTGTTTTGCACCTTTTGTCCTTCCTCCCAGCTGATCCAAAGGTCCCCTCGGGTGAGAAAGCAGGCAACCGCATGTCTGGCCAAGTGGTGAATCCATCCCTCGGTCCGCAACTGAGTCATAATGGCATCAATGAAAGGAAAACCAGTTTGACCCTTTGGAAACAAGATGCATAAGATTTGCACTTTTTGTTTTTTTAAATCACAAGCACTATGCCTAATTTGATTTGGAGATACCTCTCGCCAGGCCTTCAGGAATTGAGGATTAGTGTCCCAGTCCACTTGTGTACATACAGTGTTGTCTTTCATCTGGTTGAAGTTGGGGATGCCTAAACTAGCTGTGTAGAAGAACTCCCTCCAAAGCAGCTGTCCATGAAGAGACACCGGAGGAGAGGAGTGCTTCTTCTGCACATAGCATAAAGAAGGAGAATAAAACATGTTTAACTATAAATACAGTGGGCCTCTTTAAATGGAACGTACCCCTTTATAGACTTCTGTCAACCTCCACCAGAAAGTGCGAGCAGACAAGCAGCCAAATGCAACATACGGACTGAGGACAGTGGTGCTCGGCATCAGAGAGTTTGGAGAGGTCTGGGGTTTTTCAAAGTTACACACCCATTGCTAAATATAAAGAAAGGAGAAAATATGTATGAACACATTGCATACATTGCGTACACTGTTGCAGCATGTAAAATATATGTGTATTACAGTTTTTTTCATGTGTTCATCGAGCCTCCTCAAAGCCTCTTCTTCTCCTCCTGGAAACAGCTCCTCAGAGATGGATGTGATGTCATGACCCAGCTCATCTAATGTAGGAATGCCATACTTTTCCTCATCATCTTTTGATAATGGGCTACTTGTATCTATGATAGAAGAAAATCCATGTTAAGTTTACATGTAGTTTTGGAAGATAAGTAAGTGTTGCTGTACTTTTCATATCATCCACTGTAGGAGCAGGAATTGGCTTTTTGGGTGGACTAAGGCTGCTTACAATGGCCTGCATTCGATTATAGGTAAGAGGAGGCTTCCCATCGTTTGACTGTATTATTCTGTAAAGATCACAGTTAAATGTTGACTGGTTTAATTGACAATAACAAAAACAAGCACATCTAAAACAAACCTGTTGATATCAAAGAGGGTGTGTGAGACTTTATAAACAACTTCAACATTATGCTCCTTTGCCAATTTGGTGACAGTCTCGTCCCGCCTTAAACTGTAAGGCTCAGTGTCATACTCGTATGTCAACTTTGTTACTTTCCATTTCTTAAAGAGTGGGGGCAACGCATCCTCAGGTTTGCCCCTAACAACAAACAGTCTAGAGCAAAAACAAACAAAACAGATTTAGAACTCACGATTTCTATAAATAATTGTTTACTATGGTTGTACCTTGAGTTTAGTTTTTTAAGACTGCAGTCTAAGTCAATGAGGGATCCAATTAGAAACCTCCAGCGGTTCAGACCAATTGTTTTGTTGTGAATGAGAGGGTCCAGCACAAACACAGGGTATAGCTCTTTGCAGTCCCTCAAGGCAGCGATCAGAGCCGGGTTGTCGCGTAGCCTGAGCCCCTTTCGGAACCAGTGAATACAAGAATGTGACATCTTATTTGTCCTGCAGAAAGGAGTAGCAGTGTTAGCGTTTCTGGAACAGTGGGAGGCATACTGTAATAGCTCGAAGGACCATAAAACACTGCACGGTATCTCGTCGAAAAAATACAAATTGCAATGCATCCACGGCGTAATTACTCTTTACTAACGAGTGCATCCATGAAGGACTGCACATGGTGTTTTCAGATGAGGAACAACACCCTGAATAGCATTTACTATTACCTTTTACAATCGTGCCTCGTTGTTTGAGCGTGGATCAGTTTTCCTAACCGCATGAAGCTGCGTTTGGTAACATGCTGACGAAAATACGTGTACAGCTGTTATCCAATCACATGTTGTTCAGCTTTACCTGTGTTGCTTACGTTTCTCCACTAGAGGTCAGACCATCACTGAAAATGATACACGCTGATCGCTCTGCTCTTAAGCACAAAGCTGCACAAAATATATTTACAACGACTGTTCAACCTGCTAAAATGGATTATAATAACATAATTGAAGAAACTACAATATTTCTAAACAAAAGTATGACATCAGTCACTCCTGTCTTTTTTTCTAGGAAAGACATTGATTTCCGCCTCGCTCTGAACATGTCCCGTCGTAGCTCGCCGTGATCGTATAGTGGTTAGTACTCTGCGTTGTGGCCGCAGCAACCCCGGTTCGAATCCGGGTCACGGCATTGCGAAACAATGTCACGGCAGACGGGATCTCTTTTTATGTCACATTAATCAAACTCTATTTACTCGCAGGCTAGGTAATATTATCAGTCTATGGTCGTACCTCGCTTTTTTAGTTGAGTAAATGTTGGTAGATTATTAGGAATTGATGGATGCTAAATAGTATCGTAGCCTGATTTGTATGCCACTATAGACCTTTGTTGTCCCAGGGATTTCACTAGATCAGGCTGCAACTTATTTTATCAACATTTCCATTTGCAGTTAAAGAACTAGCTTACATTGGAATATCCTCCGTTAAACAAGACAATATTTTAAAACAATAACATGCTAGATCATCTCTCGAAATGCATGGTTTAGTTCAGCCATTCCCAAACTCAGTAACACCGAGGCCCCCTTAAAAATCTGACGGGTCTGCGTGGCCCCCCAAAATAATAACCAAGAAGACAACATTAAGAATAGGCTCTTCTGGTTATTTTATTTTGGGGAAATAGCCTCTGCTACAAACATTGTAATACAAAAATGATTACAGTGGATTATTCAAGTCAAATAATGAACACAAATATTTTAATATTACAAACAAAACATTATAAATTTAACATTAAATAATTATATTATTTTTTTTATTTTATTTTTTGACCTCCCGCGGCCCCCCTGCAGTACCCTCGGACCGCGGACCCCACTTTGGGAGACACTGGTTTAGTTGATTAGTAGCAGTTTGCAGAATAAAGATACATTGTGGCTTTTCCAGACAGGCTAATACAAGTCCAATAATTCAAATAGTTCAATTCAAGACACCTTGAGCTGTGTCAAAGGCCGCGAGAACACTCTGACCAATCACAGTGATCATTTGGCGACCACTAAAACCATTCGTTGAGTACATTACTCAGTCAGGGGAAGAAGGTTATACATCTCTACACATTAGTCATAGAGGGACAACAGTTTTCATAACTGCAGCCGTGTCATAGAAGTCGGAGTTGTCTTTGTGTTCCTCTTAAAACGAGACCACCAACAGATACATTTGAATGTTTATAGGACTTACCCAACACCACATTGACCTTTATCTACGAAGTTACAGGCGGATCCAACCTGAACTTCGTGCCATGGTTCTGCAACCTTTTTCGGTGACACAGGGGTTGCTCGGTTTTGGCACAACATTGGTCTTGGTTTCTTGTTCTGCACCGGTTCTTCTACCGAATGACTTTTCTCATCTCGGAATTAACGAGGCTAACCAAAGGGTTCTCTTGGCGGGGCTTACTGTCACAATATGATTTCCACAAGGTGGCCCCCTCGTCACTGCCTGTCCCGCTGTCAGTGGATGACGACTTCAGTGCATTTTGTGTATTTTGAACATAGATGTATTGTCAATGAGAGTACACAGCTGGCTACCAAAGAAGTACTGTTGACACTGGAACAGCATGTGTTTTTAAATTATTATTATGATTATTATATTTAATTATTATTATCATCCTCATCATCATTATTATTATTATTGAGTTATCTAATTTTAGTTTCTATCCTAGAACTGTGTCTTTCTATGTAGCATGGTACCAGGCTTGGTCTTGAGTGCACTACACGTGACTTTAGAAGACTTATTTTGAAAGTCGGAAGTTTGTTTTGACCCTATTGTTTTGATATGTTCCTGTCTTCATTGTAAAGCCGACACCGGTCCAAACAACACGCCAACCTTTCCCACGTAATTCCGGGTAAACACATGCCATTTCTACATGTTCTGACTGTGAACATTGCTGGTTTCCATGGTAACAGAAGTCATAGCTTTCCGAGCACTTTTCCCCCAAGATATGTAAGTTAGTTAACTAAATAAGCTCATTCAAATTGTCAAGTTGTTACTGTCAATCAGCATATTTTACGGCTTCTTTCGGGTTAGCAACAGTTAAATCAAATTAAAAGTACTATAATTTGTCCTTACACATACCATGGGAGTATGAATGGTACTACTATATACTATACTATACTCACCATCACCAGCTCCTTCAAGACTTATTACGAAACACTGAAGTGGCCAGTTGGCTCGACTTGGATGAGAGCAATTTTGCGATGCCTTCAGGTATATATCGGAAAATAATACCCAAGATTTCTATGTCCTACAACATTAAGAATTCACAGGATCAATCAAAACCACATGATCAAAATATAGTGACTCAAACTGATGTATATGTCAAATAGCTTTCAGGGCGCAGTACATGTTGTGAAATGTGTGCCGAAACCAGAAAAGTAACACAAAACAGATTGACATTGCAAAATCCTACAGTCTCTGAACGCAACATCTCAGTCATTGAGCTCTGCTTGAGGAACGTCCAGAGAGCGGCATTGGCACTGGCAGAAGAGCGGGAAGGTGTGGCGGGGCAAAAACACACTCAAACTGGACCACACAAGTGAAAGCTCCTCTCCATTATCCAACTGAAATTGTGTGTGATCTATAAGCGACTGCGTCAAATGGAGACGAGCCACCGCAACAGCCCCGTATTCCCTCCACTGCCCCTGGCCAGGTGTTGGACCACAGACGAGGGACTTCGCTAAGGTGCGAGTGGCTGAGACAAAGACCACTGCTCTCTGGTGTTATCTGACGAGTGCAGGGGCGAGAAGATGCTGAGCCGTCTCATGAGCAGCAGCATCAGGAGCTTGGACCGTGAATACAATTGCACCGTGAGGCTGCTGGACGACTCGGAGTACACCTGCACGATACAGGTCAGTGCATGCCCTCAATGTCATGACGAGCGTGTCCTTCAACGGGTGACTGACTTGTGAGGCCAATGTTGAGAGGTGTCTACTCCTTTGGCTTTTGCAGACACTGTTTTCGTCATGACACGGACCCTTTGACTGCATAAGGTGTTGCGTCGCTAAATCAGGACGTCTGGCCCTATAGGTGCAGGACAGGTGCTCAGTATCTGCTTTGCTCTGCGTTGAAATACATTGTGCTGAATGAATTATAAAACACTATGTGGTCTGTTTCTAAAGGCTTACATTGGCAGGACGCATATACAACTTAATCTATGTGAATTATTTCCTATGATGTCATACACTTTTCATCTAGTCTACTCCTGAGTGCTGAGCTGCTCATAATTTAATGAAAAATCCATGTTTGTCCATGTAAACGAAGTGTGTGTTAGCAATTCATCAATGACTATATATGTTACATGGGTAAAATATTGTGATATGACCAACCATAAGCTGCAGTTTTGTCAGCATGAGAAGACATCATGTTTATTATTGTAAAGGGGCTTGCTTGTCAGCCTGTTCTTCAATCATTTGTATTTCTATACCTCTGCTGCAATGACTGATGCTTGAATGCTGATTCATATTCCACAATGAAGCACACTAATTCCACTCCTCTCAGGTCACTGCAGTCTTGTTAGAGACATCTGTCCATCTTCAGCACCTCCATAATCAATTGTGTGATAAATAAGTCTGTGCCAGAGCCAGTAAATATGTCTCAATTGGAAAGCATTCAATAACCTCAGAATCAATGCAAAATAACATATTTTCACCTGTTTGTTGCTCAGTCTGAGTATCTCTGATTAAAGATGACAGAACAAAAGCACCATCTCCAAAGTAATTCTTCCAGTGTGAAATAGTTCAAGTGAATAAGTCCCATGAGACAGATCAAAGTCAGCACTTGTTACGTTGTAAAAGGCTATCCTGTTTGCAAGGACCATGTAGATCTGTTATAATGATTTAACATGATTTAAGTGATAATTTTATTATTATATTATACAGTATTCTATGAATTCAAGTATCTATTTTCTGTCGTGCCCAACACTGTATGTGGTATCGCTCCATAAAACAATTTAGTGCAAAAATAACTTATGGTAACTCCAGCAAATAATTATCTAGCAAGAGACGTAGACTAAGTGAATTACATCATTATTAGTGTCTATCATATATGAAATTGTGATATATATTAGAGGGAGAGGAATAAAGCTGTAATTAGGTTAGAATTGGAAAGCCCAAAAACAAGCTTGCCTCCATTCATGTTGCAGTATAATAATGACAATTGCCTGCAAATAATCATCATAATAAGGTCTTTTTCCTGTGCAAAAAGGATTAAGCCGATTATAGTACAATGGGATTCAAACCACACGCGACTACAACACTAACTACCATGTTGGATGTAGCTTGAGCTGCAAGGAAATGGTGATAAACACATTATTTTCACTCTTGTCTCTGACCTAGAAACTTTGAAAACGCCAGCTGCAGGAAGGAAGATCTAATGAATTCTCAAAACAACCCCTTTCCCATTTTTATGTACTGTATTTAAGATCAGTGGTTTCCAACATGGACTCAAGATATGGCCGGAGAGCTTTGTCACATCAACAAAACATGAATTGTACAACTTCAGAAATACTTCAACTATTTACCAACATTTTCTATTTATCTGAAAGAAATATGTTTGTTGTTACCTATATGAAACCTTTATGTAGAAACCCTCAATTTGGACAGTGGGTATCTGAAAAAGTCTCTTGTTCAAACATGGGGAGCTTGGGAAAAATGTGTATCATCTCTGTTTTATATTATATGTAGTAGTTTTGAGAATCTTATTATATACTTATACTCTCTTGAATGTCAATTTGTCCTCTACATTTGGCTCTTCATTTCGGCTTGGAAAACCAATCAGAAGCAGTGGGATCTTTGTTGGGATCTTGTCTTTGTTGTCAAGGCTTAGCTCGCTCACATGCAGGCGACGTGTGTTATATCATTATAATGAGTAATTACATAACAGACACTTTGAGCCATAGGAAATCAAGTTCAGCAGTGGTCCTCTCTGGTTTTAAATCAAATAACAGAAGTTCACGCAAAAAAACATTCACTAAGAATCCAACCTACTTTTGTTGTTAGTTGAGCTTACACAAATGGATCATCATTTGTTACTTTTATCTGTGCAGCACTTTGGAAATGTGTTTTATAATATGTGCTATAAATGAAGTGGATTGAGTGGATCTGTCAGGACGATTACTGCAGGCATGTTAATGCCATAATAATAATAATGGATCAGTTTTATAAAGATAAAGACGCTTTACATGTCATTATTCTTTCACTCCATACACGGTGGTGATAAACTACTACTGTAGCCACAGCTGCCCTGGGGCACTCTGACAGAAGCGAGGCAACCAGTATGTGCCATCGGCCCCTCCGACCACCACCAACCATTCTCACACACCAGACTCATTCTAGGCAATGGGGGTGAAGTGTCTTGCCTAAGGACACAACGGCAGTTTGGCACTTTACAGCTGCAGCCGCCCCACTGTGGCTGGTGTTCCCAGAGGTTAAGTGTCTTGCCAAGGACACAACGACAGCAGTCAGTGGGAGTCGATGGTGAAAGTCGGCCTCGAACCCACGACCCTCTGGCTCAAAGGCCAATGCTCGACCAACTGAGCTACTGTTGCATGGGAGTAAGTATTGTAGTATAGTGTGTGCATGAGTGGCTTGTGAGGAACAGAGAAAAAGGCCACATCTCTTGTCTTACGTTTGCTTACTCTGCACATTAGAGACGACAACATTATCCCATTACTTGCAGTTTTTGTTTGTCTGTGTTTGTATTGTTATTGAGAGTGGCAATAACACATGTTCTATAAAGAAAGAATGCAGCTGTGGCGGTTCATGTTATTTATGCATAATTGAATTCACCACATCTTGTGCTATAGTGTGCTCTAGCGTCCTGCTCCGTCATAATTTTGTCTGTTTTGTTGCTGCAGGACTTTGAGAGTCTGTTACACAGAATGTCCTTGGTCTTGTTGTTGTACTTTAGGTTTGCTAAGACTAGATATTAATGAAGAGAGACTCTTGTTCCTTTGTTGCGTCGAGGTATTGTTGTGGTCTGTGGTGTGTCTCTTGGGGTCTCCAGCCTTAGTGCTAGTCATAACCAATCAGACTGAAGCTGAATGTGTGCTATTATCTAGTGCTTTCTGGAAAGTACTTGCTGACACCAAATATTGATACCTGGCTTTTTCAGAGCTGGGATAACTGTGAAAAAACAAAAAAACAAAACATAATTTATGAACATCCACTAAATTCACTTTAGGCATTCTTAAAGGTATATAGGACAGTTTTCCTAAATTTTAGGAAAGAACCGCCCTCTCCACTTTTTGAACAAAACTTTCTGGTCTTATTTGACGAGCACGTATCACCAGAATGATTTATGATGTATACAGTACCTTTAATACTGAATAGGCCATTTATGAAGTTATTACTATTTCGTCTTTGCTACTGTCTGTAGTAGCCTGGTCTTACCACACCATCGTACTAATTTCTTTTTGTATTAAGGTCTGGATTCTCTCCATTGAGCTCCGTTACCAGGTGGGAAGGGTTAACTCCTTTTGCAGATTGAAATGATTGGATCTGAGTTTACTGTGACGAATGTACTGCACCCAAACAAGTGAGGCATAGCATTTAGCCTTACTTTACCCATCTCCTTTGCAACTAGATAGATAGATAGATAGATACTTTATTGATCCCCCGTAGGAGAAATTCAAACTAACGGAGTCCGTGGGGAGTAGAGCCACAATATCTTTGCCAGCAATAAAATTTGCTAAACATTTATTTTGCCCGAAGCAAGAGGAATGTTGAAAATTGCTTGATATTTGGAGCCGAACCAGAACGGATTACTTGTTTATCGCATCCGCCGCCATTGCCAAACTACAACCAGCAAATTCAGCGCAAACTCTGGACGTCACCGGTACCTACCTATAACACCTGCCCCCCCGCTCGCTGAATGCTGAATGGTCGGATGGGATTCAACCAAGGTAACCGCAGCTACTAAGATCAGACCCATACGTACATGTAGGGAAATAATAATTGACCAGAGTTTACGGCTGGCCAAAGCCAGACTAGTCTGTAGTTTAATCCTAATTTGATACTGTCAAAAAAATTTAGAACCTCCGGAAATCATTTCTACATTTGATGATTGTATAAACGGATTCTATCTGCATTCTAGGTGATATGCCATTTTGCCATATTTGGAAATATGTCCAAATATTTACCAGTCAATCTTCGTTCCCTCCCTCACCTATGGTCATGAGCTTTGGGTAATGACCGAAAGAACGAGATCGCGGATACAAGCGGTCGAAATGAGCTTCCTCCGCAGAGTGGCTGGGCGCTCCCTTAGAGATAGGGTGAAGAGCTCAGTCACACGGGAGGAGCTCGGAGTAGAGCCGCTCCTTCTCCACGTCGAGAGGAACCAGTTGAGGTGGCTCGGGCATCTGTTCCGGATGCCTCCTAGACGCCTCCCTGGGGAGGTGTTTCGGGCACGTCCCACCCGGAGGACGCCCCGTGGAAGACCTAGGACACGCTGGAGGGACTATGTCTCTCAGCTGGCCTGGGAACGCCTTGGGGTCCCCCCGGACGAGCTGGAGGAAGTGTGTGTGGATAGGGAAGTCTGGGCGTCTCTGCTTAGACTGCTGCCCCCGCGACCCGGCGGCAACGGATAAAGCGGAAGAAAACGAATGGATGGATGGATGGAAATATTATGTGGATCTGGGGGCACATTATTATGTATATACATTGTCATCCCCAACTTGTATTGTATCCTCCTTCTTTACCCAGACCAAACCCTCCTTTTTGCTCAGTGTCCTGTTTCTATTTTTAAACCCATGGTATAGCAGAGCTTTTCCCGTGTGTGGGGAATATTAAGCAGATCTCATATTCTCTAAAAGCCACTTTAACTGTACGTCATAGACAGTTGGACACACTTAACAAGCGAAAGAGCACTTTCCTTGTGGTCCTCTCTGTAAACACTCTGATGTCATAAACATGCGCTGAATCCCCCGCTCTTTGCTGCAGTGTGTACACTGCTGAGGACTACTTTATAATCTGTAAAGATGACTTGCTGCTGCTGGCTTTTTGTTTGTGCTTTTTATGAAAGTGAAGGAGGGAGAAGCTGCAGTCTATTGCTCTCTTCTTTTGGCTCTCAGAGTGGTGGACAGCTTGATAATGAATCGCAAAGAACAATTGTTTCCATGGGTAATAGGGGAACTGGAATGGGATGGGACAAATGCATATGATGCGTATAGTTAGTATATAATTTCTTTTGTTAATGAAAGAACATTTTCCTGTGGGTAAAATGCTTCTAGTGTCACTTTCAGTTGGGTTCGAATGTAAGGGGATATTTTTACCTACAGTACAGCACATTGCATTATTACAGCATGAAGGACTGACTTTCTTTGTTCAAAATCACTGTGTGCTGTGTCTAATTTCCAATCATTTCATGCTTCCTTGCAGACCCCAATCTGAATATTAAACAGCCTCATCAAAACAATAATGGATTCTGCGCCGGTGTTATTGACTCTGGAGAGCACTGAGCTTCGGCACAATCTCTGTGAAGCTTTTAGTGTCATTTTAAAAACAAGATGGTTTATTTTTCATACTCTAGACATTTGGTAATCACCAGACATAGAAATGTTTCAAAATGATTGTACATCTTAAGCACCATAGAATTTGAATTTGAACCGCCTTATTTTGTAATAGCCCCATGACTTTCTATTGCCCTTGGATTTTTGGGGAGATAGCTGGGGAGCTCACCATGGCAACAACATCACTACATCACTGCTCCCCGTCGCTAGCATCAAAACTCAATTTTCGGCTGTGATCTGCTTGAAACATTCAAATGTCGCTACTGAGTCCAGGTACATGTTATTCCTAAAACTTTTAATAGGACATTTATGGAGCAATTTGGTTTTAACTGGCTGCTCTCTTGTGGCTTGTGCCTTTGGGAAGGTTAATGGGGCGAGCATGCCGTTAACCCAGTTTGTTCCAGGTTGGGTCCCTGTAGAAACATGTCATCAATGACGACATTGAAGCATACCAGAGTCATGCAATAAAGGACACTTGGTTTTATAATTAGCATGATTAGCTAAATCGCTTTTAATCTCATTTCATGCTATATTAGTTTTGAAGGAGAAACCAAATGGTAAGTCAAAGGCTAAGTTACATTTTAATGTACATTTTTCTTTCTATTATTATAAATCTATCAGATGAAGAAGATTTAAGTGTAGTTCTCCTAATAATAATAATAATGATACATCATTATTTGCTGGTGCTCTGTGAATTGGGTTGCAGCTGATGCCACCCCCCGACCCAGAAATGGACTAAGGGCAAGAAAATTGATGGATGGATGGCATCTTTATTTGCATATTTTGGTAAAAAACAAAATGTTTACAAAATAAAGTGCTGTTACTTCAAATATAACATGGGAAAGAAATTCAGTCAGTGAGCACCAATGTAGAACAATAAGATACATCAAGATTTGAGTTAACAAATTGGTGCCAAGAGCTAAACCTCTATGTTGTCTTTGACAGTGCTTCACAACTCACATTCATTCTCCGGGGCCAAGGTAAGAATTTAGTTTAATAAATGACCGGATCTTCCTTGCGTCTCGGCCACTTGGCACAGTCTCATGGAGGCAACATGTAAACAAGACGCGTTCTGAAACGGCACCCGCTGCACACAGGCTTTACTGAGTTTTACCATGGATCTATTATAATATATAGTTTTACAAACGCGGTGTGAAGAGAAGAGACGCATGGAGGAATAACGTCTGGGAGTTTAAAATCACAATGGTCTGAGAAGGACATAAACAGCCGTGGCAGAACTGTGGCTAAAAGTTCATGTTATTATTAGCGTTAGCCACAGCGCCCCATCCGCACCAGGTATAAAAACAGAACATTCACTTACGCTGCTGATAAAGTATTCTGGCAATTATTTTGTGGGGATTCTGTTTGTTTGATTTGAGGCTTGTCCCTGAATAAGTTTAGTTATAACTTCTGACATACAGTAGTAGTTGGACTGTGCTCGGAGCAGTTCAGATCATCCCAAGACCCATGTTGAAGATTCTGCCTCGTTCTCATTATTGTCAGTGTGAATAAAGTTATTGTCAGTGTGAATAAAGTTACTGTTGGTATTAAAAAAGTTACATATTGTTCTCATGTGCGTTTGTTGTGTACAAACTACACAATGTGCCTCCTGTTGTGTTAACTCTGCCTTTCGGTGTGTGTGGTTTGCGATGTTGCTGACAGTTTGCTGTTATGACGTCGGTTTCTAGATTTTTTGTATAATTCTTTTTCTAAAAGATTCTTGTTGGGGTCATTCTTTTATAAAACTGTGGTCCTCCATGGTTCCTACTTCCAACTTGTGAGGGCACGGTGAAAGCAACAATATTAGTAGCACCTGGGAAACGAAAAATTAGATTCTCACATCCTTTTTGTCCCTTATCAACCAATGTATTTCAATACGGTGCATTAACATGGAGAGTCTTCAACTCATGGACATTTACAGTGTAAGTAAAATTCTAAGCCTATAAAACAATTTAAAAAAAAGGTGGAGGGAAATTTTCTTAAAAAGGTTCCATTTGTTATTAGCTTGTTTTTTTCCTTTGGAGCAACTGTAAAAATTAAACAGAGTACCTTCAAGGCCGTTGTTGTGTGCGTTGGGAAGGGTCATCACGCCCTTGCCGCCTGACCGACCTCACCTACTTGCAGCTTGTACGCTGCCTCAGGGTCCTGTCATCGATGGACAGAAGGAGCACAGCAGGAGATAATAGAGAGAGACAGGTTCTGTCCAGGTTAGAAGAAAATAATGTGCCCAAAGACCCCTACCATGCCCACCAAGCCTTCCACGACACACTGCGCTGACAAAGGGCAGTGTGATGCTAATGGCAGAACTTAAAGTGGCATGCAGAGTTACTGATATTGTTTTGGTTTTTTGTTCACTAATCTAAAGCATGTTTAAAATATAAAATTTGAGATTATTTGCATTATTTTATTTTTGCATATTAGTAATTTAAAGTTATTTTTTAAGCACTGTAATTAGGGATATGTTGGTAACAATTAAACATGTTATGGGTAATCATTGTGCTCAGCACCAATCACACGTCTCCTTTCCCTTGTTTGGATGTTTAGCTGCACATGCTCAGTTGATATGTTTATGTAGCAGCGAACGCTGGTTTGTCCAAATTTGAAGAGAAGTGGCAAATTACTTTAGAGGTAATTGAAAAGAGGTGAAAGACAGTAGAGGATTAACACTAGATTGACCCTCTTTCAGAGAGGCAAATTGTCCTAAACACCTTTTTAATGCTCTGTCTAATTTTAAAGTGTGTTCTCTCAGGACCTGGTCAGTATGTGATAGGAGGCCTCTGGGAACACTAAGTACCACAATGGGACAGCTGTAAAGTGCCAACATTAGCCCACATTGTCTAGTATGAGTATGGTGTGTGCATGGATGATTGGGGGCTGCAGGTCTCACTTCCGCCAGTCTGCCCCAGGGCAGTTGTGCCGACTACAGTAGCACACCACCACCACATTGTATTGAGTGAATGAATAATACACTTTGATTATTCAAAAAGCAGTATATAAAACTGATCCATTATTATTATTATGGTATGCTTTGAAGTCTACAAAGGTTTGATGACTAAAATGGTTGTCAGTTATTTGTATCTATTCTGTTGATAGTATAGTAGAGGGTTGGAAATATATCAACAATGTGATAATGGAGTTCACTTTTGGTCTCATGCAATAGTTTGAAATCAACCGAGACATTTTGGAAACATGTTTATGAACCATTATGATCTTGGCTGTCTTGTCATTAATTGAATATGTCATGTTATGCCATGTCACGTCATGTCATGTCAAAAATAATGTATCTGGATATTATTATTTTTATTTTGAAATATTTATATTTTAGAGAAAATTGCATTCATTTAACTGTTTGTTTGGGTGTCTTTATTTGCGCGGTGCTGTCATGTACTTCCGACTACCAACTGCCCACAGGAATAAGTGTGAGTGTGAATGGATGTCTGCCACTGTTAGTTTCCTCAGTCAACGTCACAGCACAGAGACAAGCTTCAGCCCCCACAAGGTGAATCATTCCAACATGAGAATGAAGGTTGCCCTCACAGTCCAAGTAATTAACATTTTCTACCTGTGTGTTAAATAATATACAATTTGACTGATAGATCCTTATACATTTTGCCCTGAAGTCCCATCTGTTTTGCAAAAGCCTGTATCAGCAGTTTGAGCACATTCATTAATCTGGTTTCATCAACAGCGCCTTTGTACCTTGATTTATCTGTTGTGTGAAAAAAGTGCTTACAGCTCGATTCAAGCCTCGGTTTGTTCCTCATCAGCAAATGTTTATTTATAGAATCTGTAATAGTCTATGAGCCACATAACACTAAAAATCATCCTGCTGCCTCTATTAGACTGAAGGGCATGGCATTTTGTACTGTAATCAATATTGTGTACTTATCAGTATGAGGAAATTTAGTTCTGATATCGGAGTGTTTATTGCGTTGACACACAACAGCGACTCTAAGATCAGCCCTCTAGTATAACATCCTTCCCTCGAGGACTAGACTCACTAAAGACATTTAGGATGCATCAAAAGTCAATTACTGTCAATGGATCAATAGCTCCAACAGTGTGCACAAAGTCTAATAACTATACCTTCTTGTCCTGGAAACCCAATTTTCTCTCAATTAACCAGTGTTTTGTTGACCAGACTCAACAGTATTGTCTGCAGGGAGGTTTATTCTACACCATTTGTTGTCTTGACATTAGCTCAATACTCTGGCAGTGGGGCGATGATGGATGCTTAACCTTCAGTGACTATTACTGACACAACGCTTCAGGCTCCTGTGTGTTTCTATGAAAAAGTTACTGCTGCATATAGTGCATACATAAACTGTTTAGATTCTTTGAAATAATGCCATGAATTGGAGCAAGTGCTATTAATCTGTCGTCACCTCCATAATGTGTAGCGTAGAAAGGCTCATTACACCAGAGGCTGGGCTGAATGTGCTGCATACAGCTAATCAGGCTGCTGCCATTTAAGGCTCTTTTCCACAGTGACACAGGCTGAGGGACGCTTATTCTGAGGCACTGGAGACATTTAATTGAAAGGGATGAACTAGAATGGAACTAGGAATGAAGTGTGTTCTCATTGGGACTTGGGAAGAACTGCAGTGTGGCAGGATTTGAGTTATTGAGTTATTTATAGCAGAGGATTGAAATTGACTACATTGCCTTAAAAAGTATTCACATCCCAACAACCTTTTCACATTTTGTTTTGTTGCAACAGCAAACATAACGGTTGTATTGATTTGTTTTGTAAAAGACAACACAAAATTGCTGACAAAGTGCCCCCCTTTGGTGCAATTGCCTTTAGAAGTTGCCTGATGATTGACCTAAACAGAGTATACCAGTGTAATAGAGCTGCAACTAACGATTATTTTGTAATCGATTAATCTATCGATTATTTTTACGATTAATCGAGTAATCGCTTGGCTGTGAATTGTGTAGAAAAAAATATTTTTTTCATCAGAAAAAGCTAAAGTGGCAACACTCAAGGACGTATTGATGGCGTAAACTTAAAGTAAATGTTTGTAACAGGCTCTTTGTGCTAATTCTGCTATCTGATTGGATGAGACAGACAGATATTCATGAAATTATAAAAACAAAGTCGGTTTTAATCAAAAATACTACATTTTCATGTCATTTTTGCTCTGTTTGAGTCCGTGTGAACCAGAAAACGATTAATCGATTACTAAAATAGTTGTCGACTATTTCAATAATCGATTAGTCGTCGATTCATCGATTAGTTGTTTCAGCCCTACAGTGTAATCTATGATTACAGCTCATTTGTGATGACCTCAGAGGTTTGATAACAGATTATTATTAAACTTCATTTTGCTTTCATTTCACATTTGTGTACCTCTTTGTGGTGGTCTTTCACACAAGCATGACATTTTCAGTTTGCATAGACAAAGCTTTATGGAGAATGTAAGACTACTAGAAGTGAATCACACTATGAGTGACTCCTCTCTCAGATCACTTTGACTCAACAGAGCAAGTGGGTTTGGGAGTTTGGTGTTTATTGTATTCATTGTTAGTGAGCTGGTGTCAAGCTTTATTATGCTCTGAATCAAATCTCTGCATAGTGCCAAGTGGAGGGGTAGTCTCACAATATACAAGTCAGAACGCATCTCGTCAGTTCTCTCACACTTCAGAGTAACATAGAAAACGCATTACAACAAGATGCCCTTTTGCTAAGTCTAGATATATTAAAGTATCACGCTTTTACTAACAACCACAAAGCAGTTGCCTCTGTCCAAGGTCCTGAAATCAAAGCATGTTCCTAGGATTTACTTCTCTTTATAACACAATGAAAAAAAAGAACCTCACTATTAAGTCCAAATAATACATATTTCGAGCATTTTTAATTAATTAATTAATTTAGACATTTATTTATTTAAAAGGAATAACCCCATGAGATGCATCATCTCGTTTTTGTGGGGGTCCTCAATAGACAGGTTACAGAGTAGTCATTTGATGTACTACAACAGCAGCAAAAGAAACAAAAGGACAAAAATAATATAAAACGGATCACAAACACAAAAACACACACACACACACACATCACACCACTCTCATTTACCCCCCCTCCACTACCAATACATTAAAGATAATATTACATTCTTTTGAAAGCATGTCTTAAGAAGTACATTTACAAACATGCACATAGAATTATATCACACGTGAAAGGTAAACATTTCTCATGTACACAAACCAATGATTAATAACACAATTAATGGCACTGATGATTTAGAATTTACTGAAATCTCACAATTTACCACAGAATATAATACATAATTTTCAGAAAATTAAGTAAAAACTGTAGAGCGGGTGTATTCTGGGTTCAGTAAAAAGAAGAAAGGTTGGAGGGATGGTTTCTTTCAGGCAGGAGTATAGCATACATACTTCAGATACACCAAAATATAAAATTTTACATTTACATTTAAAAGCTCTTATTAGTAAGATAAGTTTTAATTATGGTAGGTTTATGTCTGACTTTGTGCATTCATTATGTGAACACTGACTGCCATCTAGCATTATAATAATTTGATTGCGTAAGCTTATATTACATTCTTTACAATTCACTCAATTTCGTTCAGTCTCTTGGCACTGAGGCAGCCCTCTCCCGCGAGCCAAAAGCAAGCCGCTTGTGACAGGAACAATGGATCAGCTCTGAAAATGCCAACACACAAAGAGAAACAGACAATTAGCTGGAGAGATTTGCTGAGCCCTATGAGGACAGCTACACCTTGTTCTTATTCCTGTCACACAGCCTTTTCTCCTCAAAACTTTGCTTCCACACAGCTCTGACTGCTTGGCATGAAAATGGTTTAGAGGAGGAAATGGGATCAATATGAGGAGAAAAGCAAGGGTTAACATCAATTCTATGTATACATTAAATTATTCTGCAAGATCAAAAGAACTAAAACATAAAATTAACCTTTTTCACTAATGGTATACACCACCTGACCACTGATAAATGCAAAACAAAGAGGGGCTCGTACAAGCTAAGTCAAGTGTAGATCCTTTAGGGCTCTTGAGCAACCGTCAAAGCCTTTTTGTTTTACTGTAGTTATGTCTTTTATGCTGATAATCTTGCAGGGACAAAAGGAAAAGCACATAGACTCATAGTATGCTTTGCTGTTGTCTTGGAGCAATGTCAAGGCTGTATGTGGGTGGGTAATAATGGCTTATATCTTGGGGTTATAGATGAGCTTCATATGACAGCACAATGGAGCAGAACAATCATAGTGTGAGGTAAGTGCAGAGATCGAGGTCTCCACTCAATACTTTATCAAACAATTTACAGTATTTTTAGGAACATTTAAGGAACAATAGTAACACCATTAGCCCCACCCCCCTAACTAGTGTTTCTGTTCCATAAGAAACTACTTTATTGTAAGTAAATACCTCTTGTAAATGTCCAAGCCAGAGGAGTGAGTCCTAGTCTTTGGACTCCGCTGCAGACCACCCTTTGGTGCAGTGGGAAAGCGCTGTTCCATCGTGAGAGTCATTGACTAAAGTTTACAGATTGTGAAAAAAGGAAGATTAATGGTCACTTGCACAATGTCAAAATGCAGCCAAACCAGCAGTGTAGAAAAAGCAGTAAATGGATGATATGTGCATTTTTATTGCACCACTGTCACTGATTTTGCGGGTTCTAATAAAAGACAAGAACATCTATCAACTAAACAATAAGCTATTATTAATGATAGCTTATAATATGAATAATGATCAAAGATTAATAATGACAGTGATTAGTAATAAAACAGTATTAAGTAAGTAATCTTTATTTATATACCGCCTTTCACAGACCAGAGTCACAAAGCGGTTTACAATTGTTATTTTTGGGCACTTGTCCTCTCACTCCACACAGAGATGGGAGCGGGGTTGCCGAACAGGAGGCCCATGCCAGACCTATTGTACATATTTTGAGTGGTAGGGGAAACCGGAGTACCCGGAGGAAACCTACGCAGTATTCTATACTGTTTTTGTGGAAATCTGTTACTTGCTGCATTGGAGTGTAAGACGTACCAATGAACTGAAACTACCATAGATCTTCCCTCTACTCACTGCTTACTTGACTTTTTAACGTATTTTACATTGTAAAAGTAAAAACTCTACGGTTAATTTATCATGAGTTTTTGTGAATGCAAACATGATCAGCACCCTTTTACATTTGACCAACCAGATTTATGATGCTCTTGCAAATAGAACTAAACAAGTGAAATTAAATGTATTAACTTGTTGAAATGTTCCGCTGATCTATTGTTTCATCACATCATCTGAACTCTAAATCCGAAGTCTGGTCTGGCACTGATGTCTAAACACATCAGTCGGGTATCAGAGCGAGCACTTCTATGTTTTCTGCTTCTCTATAGGTGTCCAGTGGATAAGAACTGTCCCTCTCTTTGGTGTTATAACTTATATCCCGTCCAAGTGCAGGAGACACAGGAACTCCTCCATTATGACTCTGATCAGTGACACATATGATCGGCTGCTGAGTATTGCCTCTTTGCACTTTCTACAGGAGACACCGCCGTCTCCAACAGTGGGAGACTCGAGAGCTCACTTACAACTCTGCCCTTCATGTGTACTGATCACCTAAATATATACAATCTATCGAGCCGTGTGTTTTTAGCCCTTACATTTTCCACAAAGCAGTCAGGCTCTCGTACGCAATCTGTTAAATTGAGAGCTATAACAGTAATTGGCAGCAGGAGTCCCTCAGGGCGTTCAGTTTTTGTGATTCAATCATCTCCAATAAATAATTATGTTTAGATTGAATTGTGGTGCATTTGTATGGGTTTGGATATATATAACTTTTATGTCAACATTGTTTGGTAACTACTGGCTTTAGTGGCTGCAAGGATGGCTGTTTCTACTGTATATGAAGAGTGCTGTGTATCCTAAAAATATAAAATTATTGGCATTGTACTGAGATTTTATTTCATTGTATTTTTAAAGTATAGTTGTGCTATACTTAAAGGTCTCATATTTGGCTCTTCCTTATTTTTCCCAGTCCATCCTAAGCACATGTATGGTAATAATTTGGGTGATATTCCATATGACTCTCAAAACTTGAGAATCCCGGTCAGAACAGGGCCTTTCTGAGTGGAGTTTGCATGTTCTTTGTGACTCTGGTCTGTGAAAGGCGGTGTATACTGTAAATAAAGATTACTTACTTACTTCTTGCATAGAGGTGATGTCACCTCAATTGAAATGAGTGGATCTGTGCTCCTTTGCCTGTGAGTCCGCCTCCCTCACCTCACGCTGACTCCATGCTTGGAGGCAAACGCATGGCGGGAAAGCTAACTGTTCAGCTTTCGCTGGTGCATAGTAATTTCAGAGTCCAGTGTTGCCAACTTAGCGACTTTGTCGCTAGATTTAGCGACTTTTCAGACCCCTATACCCTTTTTCTGGTGTTATTGGAGACTTATCTGGTGTTTTGGAGACTCTGGCGTGAAGCACGTATTGTTCTGCTGTCCTCAACGTGAGCCCCTCTCCCGTCCCAAAGCACTTACAGGCGGCCAGTCTCAGTAGCCTTGCGCAGCAGTCCCTAGTATTAAAGTACCTAAGTAATTACTAAGTATTAAGTTATAAACGAAAACTAAACAAACCACCCCTCAAAAAAAAAATGAAAAAAACTATGAAAAAAAATAACAACTTTAAAAAAAAACCTAAGTAACTCTGCCAGAGTGTGTCTTTTGGGTCACTTTGCCGGTCCCAAGCCCGGATAAAGGAGGAGGGTTGGTTGTAGAGCTAGCAATTTCACCCTACATAACAATCTTTTGATTACATTTGCTTTTATAACATTTAACAATACAGGACAAAACTGATGTGTGTAATGTGGATCTAGACAAAGCATTAAAATCATTAAATGTTGTTAATGTTGAAAATATTTTTGTACATTTGTAGTTCTAAACATATTTAGGGTGTTTTTTACTCACTTTTGTCTCTCCCACGACCTTATTCCTCTCTCCTACAGCGTCCGTTACAGTTATTTGCAAATTCTAGCGACTTTTGGGACAGCCAATAGCTACTTTCCTTACTGAGGAGTTGGCAACACTGTTTCAGACCCGAGAATACACTTTTTCTAACAATGGTGATCTGTCACATAGAGTCCGATGTCCTTGATCCAAAATTGGACTAGGGATGTAAAAAACTATGAATTTTCATGACCCAGGGCTGGACTGGCCATCGGGCGTACCGGGCAATGCCAGAAGGGCCGATGCCCATATTTGGGCCGGTCTGTCTGCCTCATACAAAAAAGATGTTTGTGAAAAAGTGTAAATCCGTTGAGAACTGTTCGAGGGGAGCGCGCGTGTCCGCGGGGCACCTGCTGCATGTACTCGAACGAGATTCTACCACCTCAGCGGCCGCAGTGTTCCCGCCAGTGTTGCCAACTCCCGCATCCAGCGGCTCTGAGCTGGACGCGGGAACCGCTCACCGGGAGCCGCTCACAACACAACACGGTGAGCGCGTAGCCGCAACGTGACCATGTACCCAAGACCATAAACATGCACAGGACCATGCGTGTCTTTGCGTAATTTGTGCACCCAATAAATACACCGCTGCAGGAAACAGTCCGCGTCTCCCCTCTCCTCTCGAATTGCGACTAAATTAAAGCTCGGGTGCCTAAATTTTCCATTGCATTAAAAGTTCATGTTTGAGCCCAAAAGAAATATGTTGTGAACAAATTAAACAGATTTAGAGCCAGCCAATGGCTGACATTATGCATTTCAGACTTTTTTGACCAATTCTCATCCCTGTAACAAACAATACTGTTGTCTGTGTCACCTCCCTCACTCTGAGACATGTTTATTACTCTCTTTAATGTAGACTATTGTACTGTATTTTATGGTTGAAACTGCACATATCCTGATCCTCTACAGTATTTGCTTCCACATACTGTATAAACCAGGGGTCGGCAACCTTTAGTGCTCCTCCAGTGGCTCCTGGAGCCTTTTCAGAAATGTCTGAAAATGGAGTGTGAGGGCTATATTTTATTCCTAGTTTGAATGTGGTTTCTGTAGGAGGAAAAACATTCCTAACGTATTTCAATGCTGTAAAAATGTGTATAAGTAATATTCAATTTCAACATTTCTGTCAACGTAGTGCGTCATATCCTGTGGCGCGGCCCCGCGGCAGGCGGCCACTGCTGTAAACAAACCGGCGTATGCGCACGGATCCCAAAGATAAAAAGAGAACGAGTCGATAATAAGACTGGACTAAGGACAAGACTGAACATTTGCTTTCAGTCAATGAGGAAGGACTGCTTCTTGTTTGCGATGTAATAGGAAGTTTTGTTGCAACACGAGGAACAATGAAGCACTAAATACCGTTCACAGGGATTACGTGAAGGATTCTTTCATACAAAATCCGGAGAACCTTTTTCAGACTTCAAAAACCTCCGCAAAGACTGTGAAAGAAAAGGCCATTTAGGACATTCAGCTCCAGCAAACTTCAGCCTGTGACGTAATCGATATGAGCGGACAGTGCAGGTGTGTGACCTTTGAGCCAAAAAGCAGATTTATTTACTGTATTTCTACAGTTGCATGAAGGCAAAAAAATGGAAGTCAAAGTTAAAGCAGAGTCATCACGTGGTGCGTCATTCTCTCCAGGACACGCTGCAGTGAAAACACACATTTGATAATCATGAATGCTTATTATGTATTTGTAGCCTTTACTTGGTCATTTAGATAATAGGCTAATGTAGCTAATGTAGCTACATTGTGTAACCTTCATATAAGCTTTCTACAAGGCTGTTATTTTTTTGCGGCTCCAGACAGATGTTTTTAGTTTTTTTGTCAAATATGGCTCTTTGAACCTTTTGAGTTGCCGCTCCCTGGTATAAACAAACTGTAAAAAAATGTGACAAAAACATGCCTGGGCCGGTAAGAAGGAAAAAATGCCCGGGCCGTTTTTTTGTCTCAGTCCAGCCCTGTCATGACCTACCACCGAGCCTCATTAACCGGTTGAAACCGGTTAACCGCGTAGTTTAAAATAGTCCACGTTCTTTGAAATAACAGCCATTTCGAGCCGCGTACTTTTCATAAGTGCAGCTCTGCGTTCTACTGGATCAGAGTTGAGACAGCGGCGCCCAAACCCGCAACAGCTCCGGCACCTTTGCGCACAGAGAACTGCTTTTTTAATCTTCCCATTCTGCTGTGCTGCGGGTTAATACCAAAACTTTCTAGCAGCAAACGACGGCTCGTTCACATGGTCAGAGCAGCGAGTGACGAGCCGCGTCTCACAGGTCTTCACAAAAGTTTAAATACAAGTGATGTTTGTGGAGCTGATCCCGAGGACCATAAACACAAACATGTTCCATGTGGTTTGACTGGAGCCGCGTATCTGCGCGAATCCTTTGGGCTCCGTGACACAGAGGAGCGCGACAGACCGGTATGTGTGTGTGTGTGTGTGTGTGTGTGCGTGCGCGTGTGTGTGCATATGTGGCTCGTGCGGCGTGAGAGTCGTCCCGGAGTTTATAATACATGGGCGCACACAGCTAGATACAGACCCGCTCGTCACACCGTGCAAATAGGGCTTAAAATAGCGTTATTAAGAGACCTCCCCTCTCCCCCTTTTCTCTTTTTTAACCGACAGCTTTGACCGGTTAACGCTGTGACGGTCAACCACCGGTTAAACGGTCGCCGATTTACATCCCTAAATTGGACCCTAATTATTTAGTTAACAGTGGCTGGGCGATATGGCTGAAAACTATATCACAATATAAACAATTAATATCGGTCTATAACGATATATATTGATTGTTTTTTATTTATTTTTTTAAAACGTAAATAAATACATTTGTCGTGTCGGCTAACACATGTTAGCAGCCTTGTTTACAGTCACGGGGGAATGAGGCTGGAGCCAAATGTTCACAAGCAGTCTCCCCCACTTTAGTCCTGGTTTAATCCTGGTTTAGCTCCTGTTTTGGCTGTTTTCGAGTGTCTTGCGTCCCCATGACGGCTCCGTTAAAAGTTAATCTCTTGCTTTAGCCGAATGCATCGAGTCTCTGTACCCACTGCCTCTCCCGCCGCACATGCTGTTCCTCGCACGGACGTGTTTAACCATTGACACGGCACTGAAACACGTTCTTTAGATCCATGGCTATTATAGTAGATCCATGATCCATGGACGCTACGCACGGTGCGGTTGTTTTTTTGCTTCTCCCAGAAAGTTTTGCGGATTGTAGTCGGTTGTGATAGGTCGAGAAGCCTTTGCCTACATCCCCCAGAATGCCGTGCGCTTCTGACTCGTCTTTACTTCCTGTGTTTTGTTCCTGTTTTTTTCGAACGGACTGAAGTGAAACTATCGAAGTTCTATCGAGCCTGTTTTCTATTGATATAGAACACGTGTCTATTGCAATATCGATATCGTTATCGTTTTATCGCCCAGCCCTAGTGAGCACTGTACTTACATAATTAGGCTCCTCGTTTGTGTCTTTTATCATGGAAACAACACCACGTTTCAAGGAAAAGTCTTTAGTGTCACTCATTCTTCGTATTTGGGCCAATTGTGTAGTCAAATATTTACATTGTCCCCAAGTTGACATGACACTTTTAGTCAATGACAATCACAGAAAAACTGCATAGCTTGAAGGTGGTAGACACAGGACCATGCACTGAACTTTGGGACAGAGGCTGCATGAGCTTATTTGCTGTGTTGATTTCTCATCTGTCAATCACCTCCAGGTAGCGTCTACAGCTCGTGCCACATCATCGATGTTGTCAGTGTCGTCAATGTGGACTGAGTCGTTTTGCTGCCTATTATTGATCTCTTAATCTTTGCCACGTGAGTAGAAGCTATTACCGTCTGGATGCATTACATCAACCAACAATCAACAGATTCACTGACTGTTGCTTTTAGATTCTGTGTTCTATGTCACATTTTGACAATAAAAACTTCAGAAGCCAGCTTGAGCTCAAACTTGAAAGGATTTGCACAAGTGGGTGCTGTTTGTGAACATAGTACAAGGCTGTGTGTCCCAATGGGCAACTTCAAGGGCTCCAAGACGGTAGCACGCTGACAGTGAACATCTTTATAAAAGGCCTGCTGCCGCCTCTGCTTTCTGATTCTCATGAAGATGAGGACAAAAATAATTGGTGAGGTAAAGTCATGCTGCTCTCATGAAAATAGGTTGGTTTCATGTTTCAATTGAAACATGAAACCATGAAAATTAAGGTGTGAAATTAAACATATTTTAGCAAACATAACTATTTTGTATTTTGAGTTTTTATTTTGTATCCATTAAATTAGTTTGAAAAAAAAAAAAAAAAATTAAATATGTTTTGCCAATCATTCATATACTGTACACACCAGAATCATACTCATAGGCGATGTGAGGTAAGTGTCTGAAATGATAAGAAAGTCACTTGCAAATGGCACAATATGTTTTTTTTAAACAAATAGACCTCAAACTGAAAGTTTCATCCTATGTTCGTAGGCGGGCGGGTTCAAATAGCTCATTGCATTTGGAGGCGTGGCTTAGCCATAGGTCAATTGACAATATATGTACAGTAACTTGTCAAGGTGAATAGTACTATGTAGTGTTTTTAAACAATATATTTTGGTAAAACACAATGCAAATGGGTCATTTCTCCTACCACAAAAAATATGCACTATAGGTAAAATTAGGTCTGGGCAGTATGGTATCACAATATACTGTAAACTGATTCAAATCGGTCGCATATCGGAGGCATACTGTTTGTTCACAAGCACCGTGTCCCCCATTGTCATTGTGTCCCCGTGACCAACTTGCAGTTCTCTGATAGCTGCACATGCTTTCAGAAGAAAAAGTTAATCTTTTGCTTTTCCCGCATGCATCGAGTCACCCTACCCACTGCCTCTGCCGCGCCGCACATGCTATTCCTCGCACGGACGTGCATAACCATTGACACGGCATTGAAACACAACGACTGTATACTTAGGATCCACGAACGCAATGTATGGTCCGGTTGTTTGTCTGTGTTTTTTGCATCTCCCAGAATGGCTTGCGGTTCATGCTCGGCTGTAATAGGTCGATAAGCCTCTGCCTACTTCCCCCAGAATGCTGCGTTCTTCTGACTCGGCTTTACTTCTTGTGTTTTCTTCCTTTCTAACGTAGTGAAGTTAAACTATCAAACATTCTATTGACCCCATTTTCTATTAATATCAATCATGTGTCTATTGCGATATATAATGTTGTCGTTTTATCGCCCAGCCCTAGGTAATATCCTCCAGCTCTGGTCTTGACCAAGCTGAGCATCAACATCTGGAGATGGGTTCCCGGGCGCTGTACTATGGCGACCACTGCTCCTTACGTAAGCCTTAGTGGCATCAGGATCGGTCAAATGCAGAGGAAAAAATTTCCTACGGGGACATTGGTATCTGTATCGGTCCAAAATAGGGCTGGGACAACACATCAACCTAATCGATGACGTCGTCGCTAAAAATATGTTGACACAAACTATGCGCCGTCTGGGGCGTTCAGACCGGCAACGCCGGAACACAGTTTCCGCGCGCACTAAACGCACGTTCTCTAAATTTCAGACGCTAGGGGTGTTCAGACCAGAAGTCCTGGGCTGCAGTGGTGCCCGGCAGAAGTAGCGGAAGTGCTTTGATGCTAACAGAGTTAAGCTTAGGCTTTTTGTGTGAAGTTCTTCTCCAATAATTCAGCTCTGCAGCGTCTCTGTGTCCAGAGACCTTGCAGAGACTTTACATAACAACAATATGTCTTCACGGAGAAGTTTATTTTATTATTAGACGGCACTTCCGCATCCGCGAACATGCTAGCTGCGCTAGTTAACAGTCATGGGAGAATGAAAACTCGGGCTGGAGGCAATGTTCAAGCACACACAAAGAGACAGACAGTATTCTTAATTCGTCTAAGTTGTTATGAATTTTCAGTGAGCTAGGCCTATGTTCAACATAACTGTTGAATTCTCAATGTTTATTTCCATTATTTATTTTTTGTTGGAAAAGCACTTTCTGTATTAGCTTAAAGGCCACAAGTTTACATTGGTTACTGTATTCATTCAGTAGCTCTAAGAAAGAGTGGCTGGGTGACCTTTTTATTTGCTAGACATCAGAATGCATTATTTTGCTCTTGTACACTCTCACTTGAATTTTATTTTTGAATTTCAAGAGCAATAAATATATTTTCATTCAGATATGTAAATCAACATGTATACATTGATATTAGTCAATTCATGGGGAGATGGTCTAATCGAAATCGAATTGGACTGAACAAATTGAATCGTTAGATTAATCGATGCATCGAAAAGATAATAGCTAGATTAACTGTTTTAAAAATAATTGTTTATCCCAGCCCCAGTCCAAAATTTCCCAATCGGTGCATACCTAGTGATTTTGCTATGGAATTTACCTCTGGAACCAAATTGGATGGACAAATGGGAGGAACTTCATAGGTCCATAAATAAAGATTGAGATAACAGCTGCAACAGCTATTCTTACTTCGTCCTTAATAGAACTTCAGCAATTTCAGTAAGTGCTATGCAGCAATAATGAATCTACATGGCCACTACAGGAATGTCTATCAGAAATGCATTGTATTTTCCTACACAGTTGATCTAATACATGTATACAGCTTTGGGCTATCTCTCCCTGAAGCCTCAGCAAGACCCACAGATTTTTTTGCATTGGTCTTACTCAGCAATGTGGTGCCGCCTTTGGCTTAATGTTTTTTGATGAGGAGTGTCACGAGTGTTGCTGTAGCAGCTTACGTTATGGGCCCCATTATGCAGGACTCTGCTGTAGGATGATGCTTTCTTGGCCAGTACACCGGATGAGGGATGTATTGTAAGGTTTTCAAATGCTTACACTCTACATTCGCTCAAATGCTGATTCTAAAGATAATAATTGTTTATCTACACTTTGGTCCACATGATCTTGGATACTTTACTTTTGCCTTTCAGGTTTTAGAGCTTAAATTATGTTAAAATCTGCAATGTAGTATAAGTCAACAACAAAAAATAACCTGACTGAAGTAATCAGAAATGACTCAAAATTCAAGCTGTTACAATTCCCAATATTAGTGTAGAGAAGGGCTTGGAATCTCTGGGTCTCTTTCAATATGATACAATTAGCAATACATGGCTCACAATACAATAATTTACTACAGTATGATCAATATATTACTCAATAATTATATTACTCTACTGTATGATTGCCAATGATATTTCAAGAATAAGGTTTGTTTGTTGCTCTCCATCTCCTTCTTCTGTACAGTATGTGGTTATTTTTGTTCATAATTTTTTTTTTCAATATTGAGGAATATTGAATAAATAATTACTATATAGGAATATGAACCAAATGAGTACAGTTGTGCTTGAATTAAAATTAAACTGGATGATCATTGTTAACTGATTTTTATTTTAAACGCTACTATTACCTGGCTTTTAGGTTCAATCTTTAGAGTACAATAAAGTATGTGGTGATATGAAATGAGGTTTGACCATAGACTCTAAATATTAACAAAGTCACGCCTATCTCCGCCATTCAAACTAATGTGCCACCACTTTTGGCTTCTATGGTCTTTATCAAAATGACCGCGGGGGCAGGAAAATGGGACAAAACGCATTTGCGCAGGCGTTAGCCGGCACTAGCCCCATTCATTTGATGAGTGCAATCTGAAGTCCACGGGGGCTAAACTAGACCGGTCCAAAAAACAAAATACTCATGACCATCCTGTAAAGAGGTTTTCGAGAGGAAAGAAGACGCCTTACATACGCATTGGGTAATTCTTATTCCGGGTCCACCCCCACTGGCCCGGAGTGGTATTGCAAGCATGTCAGCGCACATGCTCATGGACATTTTGGAGCCGAGACTTGCCCTCACTGGGTCATGTAGCTCATACTACGTTGCTATAGACCTCTGCGTACTTGTATTACCGAACGGACTTTAACTGCTAGTATTAAATTTCACGTGTTGTATTTCACTGTTCCACTTAGTCTTTATTTTGTCTTTCTTGTTGTGTGCCCTCTGTCTGGTTGGTTTTCCTGTATCTACTGTTATTTATATTGACTGTATTATTATGGCTTTTTGCGGACTCTGCAGTGCTTTGTAAACACTGTTTTTTAAAAGTTCTATAAAAATTAAGATTTATTATTGTCATTATTATTATTATTATTATTAGATTATAAAGCCTATGTAATATCGTTTGACATTGGATGCAAAACAAGTCAAATCACTACATGAAAAAGCGAAAGATCCAGGAAGCTAAAGGAAGTGAACCCCTCAATCATCATACCACTAAGAATGCACATGTGACACTAAATACGATTATAGTAAGCCCCGAAACCTAAACCTCATAGGGAAGATCAGCACTTCCATTGTGTACATGAGCTTTTTCCACAACTTAGAAATGATCCGTTTGATGGTGTCTGAGGGTGAAGTAGGCATCGCAGCTTAAGCCCTGCGTAAATAAGAAGCACTCCGAATAACACGCCTCGGTGTTACGTCACACAGAACAACAATGGCCTTTTTACAAAACTGTTGCCATTTCCCTCATCTAGCATAAATTGACACCATATTTTATTGATGCGGCGTTTCCCATGTTGATATAAAACCCCATTTAATAATTGATGTGATTCTTGAAGTGAAAGCAGGCCGAGAATGTGGCTACCATGGCCTGTGCTCGTTTGGCCTAAGACTGGGTTATTTTCATTCCCCCCTTTATCATTTTTATTACAGCTATGATGAAAAGCTCCACGCGCCTCTTCCACTTTAAGCACTCGGGGCCCTCTGCTGCTGGCTGAATACATTTCTTTCCTGACAGCCTGAACTAATCTCATTTACCCCTGTGTGAGTGTGCTCAACATTACACTGCATGTTTCAAGTGCAAACATAACATCATATATTAAACACATTACAGAGTGGAATCTGTCACAGCAGCAGGTGCACTAAACAGGGGTGCTTACTAGTCACAGGTAATGAGAACGGCAGTGCGGCAAGATGGGCCAAAGATGTGTTTGATTCAAACTGTGATTGTAGATGAGGGATACGCTTCTTCATGCTCCAAAGAGAAATCCAATACATGTGGTTTAGACCTTCGCAAAAGATGCCATAGTCCAATATCTTTGAGATCAATCTTTTGGAGATTTATTCTAATCTTGTTAAATTACAGTACACAGTTTAGACACTGACAGACAGAAAAGTGAAAAAGAGAGACCACCCTCACTCAGCCAAAAAGTGACTCACCAGGTCTGCTTTGTTCACAGCGTTTTACTTCTCAAGACTTTTCTGTTCGGACAAATAACATGTTTTATTTATCAGAAAAAGGTTAGGTATCCTAGCTTTAATGGGTGGGAATAATTCACTGCATTATGTTGAGCCACTGCATTGCAGCTATCACAGAGAAACACAAAAAGAGAACACACCAAGAAAAGGAAGCTCTTAGTCAAAAAATACTGTTTTTTTTTTTGACTGAAAGTCGCAGTTTTTATGTTATAGTTTAAAAAAAAACAGAAAAAAACATGCAATTTATAATCTGGAGCGACTTATGTTCACACTTAATATTTTAAATTTTTTTTCTTTGGATTTAGTGATTAGGAATGAGACTGAATCTTTGGTAAACTTATTTGAATGACTCTTACCGTAATATGTTCTCAGTTCGTTGTTTATCCGTCATTAAACGAATTCAGTTATTCTCTATTTCATTTTTATTCTAAATTGCCTTTCAAGATGAACTGTCATCTTATCTGGGTCTTTGCCTCACTGACTAATAGTACCCATTGAGATCATACACTAAAGTTATTATAATAATGCATCAGGTTTATATAATGGCGCTTTACAACCGCAGTCGCCTCACTGTTCAAAGCATCATCCAGCCATCTACAGCTCTGCTTATAGACATACTATTTTTATTATTTAGACCTTGTAAAGCTCAGTCTGTCAGGAATCTAGCTGTTGACTTTATTTATAAATACTGACTTTTCTTTTTGATTGTATCACAAAGTTGTGTATATGGCGCTCATGTAGCTGCTGAGATACTAAACATTGTCCTTCAGCCAACATCGGTTCAATCAAACGTGTATCATCCGGACATAATGCCATACCTTACTGCAAAGCTCAGAACATCTCTTTATTCTCTAATCTTTATCCAAGGAGAAAACAGTTTTACAATTTGGGTTGCTGGTGCACAGACAAGTCTGGTCAACTAAAACAGCCCGCTTACCAAAAAGTTTGGACACCCCTGGTTTAGATCCAGGCTGGTAAGCCCCAGTGTTGTTGAGTGATTGGAAAGAGCTTCATCATTGGCTCATATCATATTATCTTATCTCACCTTCACATTCAACATGCATGTACATTATCGGCCTATTGTAGATCCAAGTAGCAATTGTGCTACAAAAATCCGCCTGATACTGTATATCGACCACGCTGACCAATATATCTGTCCTGATGACAGCAGTTATGAAGTTAATCTTCTCTGAAACAATAAAACTGTTAACTGGCTGCAGGGATGTTCCCTGGGTGGACTCATATGGTTGTTGAAGAACACTTAAGTTTGGATCGATGTGCCTCTGCCTCTGAGCCAGGCTGCATCCCAGTGGAGCTCAGGTCAGCTCAGCCAGCCCTCATAAGTATGCAACGCAACACCACATACACACAAGTGATGGGTCAGCAGCCTTCAGACTCTGGTCAGACAATGATTCAAGTTAGAGTCCAGTTTAATCTCATCAGTTCAGCTCAAGTCAAGTCAACCACACAGTTTTACATTACAACACACTAATATAAAACTAATGAACACTGCTTTCATAGTCATGAAGCCTTTGTGTTTTGTATAAGTGGTTTATTTTTTATTTTATTTTATGTTGTTTATTGATTGTTACATTTACTAAATACTTATAAGATTACTGATGCTTTGTAATTGTCTAATGCTGATGCTCTATGTTAAAAGTGTTCATGAAAATAGGTTAAAGTGACAGTATGTAATATTTTGCATTTTTATGATTAGATATTTTTTTTATGTCCCCAGATTGTTCAACATGTACAAATCATATTTGACTTTTTCTGAATAACAGTTAAAAGGGAAGTTATTCTTAATTAAAAATACATTACACATGCTGAATATGTATGTTTACATTTTCAATCAGATAAGAGTGATTTGTGTTGTCAGTTTGTTATGTTTCTGGTTTTTTAAAAACGGGTACAACATTTTGTATTGTCGTTGACATGATAACATACATAACGCTGTACTGTTTTTATCTAAACCCCAGCAGGTGGATTGCTTCGTAGCCTGTGCATGTGTCACAGGCAGCAAAAGTTGCATTGTAATTGTAATGTGTTTGTTAGACCATTAAGACTATTATTAAATATGCACTCTTCCCTTTAAGATAATCTTTGTTGTGATTATTTATGATGATTTTTATATACAATTGTTTTTCAGCTCAGAAAGAGTGTTGTAAAATGCAGAACTTTGTGGAAAAAAACCCGAACACCCATATCATTTAATCATTGCAAAGTAAGTGATAATGATGCTTTGGGATGAGACTGATGGTGTGATCACTGCTCAACACTTCCCTTGTCTAGAATGTAGATGAAAATGTTGACGTTAAACATCAACAATTCTTGGACTGCAAGCAACTAAAGACATTCTTGGCATAAATACTCTGTGGTAATCAAGAGCGGACTTACATGTGACAAAATCAACAAACTGTTGGTTTGTAAACCAACAAACGATTGATCTGTTAACAGTGTGATCCCTTGAATGTTAAGGAGCCTGAAAGCTCATCACAGTCTTTGCCATCACTAAGCGGTCACAGAGTGATGTCTCCCGTAGTATTTAGTTGCTAACGAATGAAGCTTGAGCCACTTCTCAGTTTAGAGTAAACCAAAAAGGCAAAGCATCCTCCAGCGCTCGGCGCTGCAGCCTGCACTGCACAGCTTGAGCGTGGTGCTATTTTCTGCTGCTGGGCCAGTCAGCAGGTCTGTCCTGAAGATTCATGGAAGATACTGAGGCAGACACACTGGAGAGCAGAGCACATGTCGGCCCAATGCACCATGTGAAACCGCAGGCATGATTGTCAAGTTATTGCTTTTGTTGTTATTCATCACGTTTCATAAATACTTTCTGCACACAATGAAATACTGTCTTGTGGATGACTCTTAGCCATTTCCACTTGTAGTTGTACTGTGCCACTACTTTCACATGAAAGTACAGAAGTTCTAAAATGGCATGGGTTGACAAGACTTCACAGCTAATGAATTCAACACATTTTACAAAATCATGTGTTTGAGCTCAGAGAAAAAGATGCAGTGTTGAATCTAAGGTGATAGAAATAAGGACCAAGCATAATTATTATGAAAAAACAAATTCATTTCCAAACCATGAACAATGAGATGAACAATCCTGTACTAAATGCCCTCCAGAATGATGAACGATATTTGTTTTATTTTGCTGCATTTCTGTAGTATCTGAACTATGTGTAAATAAGCTGTCAAGCTATAATCTGGTACACGGATCTCTGCTTTATGAATAATGTAATCGTACATTATACAGTCCTGATAAACAAATATGTGAATAATGTATAAACAAATACATAAATAAATAAACGGAAAAAAGGACTTGCCGGAAACAGGAAGCTGAAAGCCATGACTAGTGAGTTGACAGGTCCGCTGTTACCTTGGCCCTTCAGGTGAGAGGGCTGGCCTCGGTTGACTCCATCCTTTCTCTGCCTGTATGTGGCGGCTCTATACTGTTCAGTTCCTCCCTCGCTCTCAAATATCTGGATCAAACTTTCCCTGACTGTGCACTTCTGAAATCTACCAGTGCTCTATGTGAACACAGAGTCCATCATAAAGGACAGAGGGAGAAATTATATACTTGGCTTCAGTGTCCTCTGCTGCAGCCGAAAGAAGAGCTATATCCTGTGTATCGCTTCAGGACATTTATAGTGTGTACACATGCCGCTCCGTAGTCACACAGAGGAAATAAAGACAGGCCGACCTTTTCCTTTTGTTTTTCTCTGGATAACTTTATATATAACCATTAACAGGGACATGAATGTGGGTTTTGCACAAGACAAATGCAGCCTCTCAAGAACTGCACTCATTTCCCAAACAGTCCATAGCTCCTTTTATAGACCAGATAAATAATGGCAGAGATACTAACAGAAATTAAAAATAGCTTTTTCTTTATTTAAAATCTTAGATCCTCTCTGCCTGTTACTAGGACAAAACCAAGTAAAATATGTATGATGGTACTCTAGGTTGTCTCTTATTAATCTGCTTTTAAAGTAATAGCTATAACACCTTTGTTTCCATTTTTTAAATACATTTTTACATGAATTAACCTTGTATGGAAGATATGTTCTCTCCAAGCACTCAAAAATGCTGATGATTAAAATGCTATTTTTAGCAGCATGTTTATAGAGCAAGCCTATTACCAGGGAACTAAAGGCAATTATTTAGAGACGAGACATTGCATTTGCGGAATGTGTTACTGCTTATCAATGTTTGCTTTGGAAGTTGTTTAATAGTATCAATATATTTTACTCATGTTTGTTAACTCAAACCTGTACGTCACATTTTCACATGCATCGACATAACATCCATCCATCCATCCATCCATCCATTTTCTACCCTTTAATCCATTTCTGGGTCAGGGGGGTGGCAATCAGAGATGCCACCCAAGTCTCATAGCACCAGCCCCTCACTGACCCTCTGCAGGTGGTGAGTCCACAGGAGGACGGCTGCTCTCTGAGTGTGAGCATAGCCTTGATCTTTCAGTGGGGGCATAATCTATGAATGAAAAAAATAAAATAAAAAGCCATTTAATGTTGGAGTCGATGTTGTTGCTTAAAGTGAAACAATATAATTCCATTGTGTATTAAATGTAAGTACCGTAGGCAACCTTGCTTTGTTTCAACACATATAGCTGCTTGAAATGGTTGTGATTTCAATCTTTATCACACTCTTCCATGCCGTGTTCAATCATTTATCTTCCACTCCCAACTCTTTATTTAGTCCACGTACTTGTGTCTTGCTGTAAAAATGTCTCCTAGCTTCTGCAGATGGCTGAAGCCTCAATATGAATATTTGATAGCACTCGTACATCCCCCTTGAGGATTGTGAAATATTAAAACTCATTCTGGTGGCCATTTTGACAGTGCACAAGCTTCAGAAGTGGACCACACGAAAGAAAAAGCATTGGTGTTAAGTGTGATTTGTTTTATTTGGATGTACAGACCACCAGTAAGTAGGTCACATTTGGCTCAATGGTTCATATTCACATGACAGCACATTAAAGAAGTGCCCAATATGTATCACTACTATACCCATTATTTTGCATTATATTTGAATATCGGGTTTATCATTTTTTATATAAGCCCAACAGAAAATGTTTTGTAAAAATGTGTGAACAAATCAGTCTTATTATGAAGGAATGTGTGGTATGTGTTATCAATGATGTAGATTCGAAGTGGACGGATTGAGCGCTGCCATAGGTGCTGTTTACACGAGGACACTGCGACAAAAAAACCGTTAGAGTTGGCTATTGGATTGGCTTTTCATTTACATGAAGACAGTGTTTCAGGAGGGTGAACACGCAAGCGTTTAGAAACTGCTTCCAGAGTGGGACAGAACAGATACGCTGCGCGGCGAGGGGGTGTTTCACAGCTGTGTGAAGAAAAAGGTGTGAATTCTCTGCTACGACCTCACCACTTCCCTCTGCATGTACATTTAGACAACTATGGGGGTCATGGTTTGTGTGCTTTTCTACTCCTTTTTTCAAACGAAACCACGTGAAGCTGTAGTTTCATTCTACATTTTCGCTGCTGCTGTTAAATGCAAAATTATGTTGGTGCATTCTTTCTCGTATTTGCAATGGCCTGAGGAGGATGTTGAGGAAGTGATTATACTGCTGGGGGGTCGTATTGTCTAGTTTCACTGCCCACTACTGGCCAGGCGGTAGAACTACATTGTTTTCCGTTGTCGTGTAAATGCTGTGCACTTCGAATAAGGAGCCTGGTCGTTTTTTGCTCATTGCTTTGAAGCGTCACCGTCTAAACGGGGCCTTAAGCTAGCTAGAGCCAATTTCTTTATTACGGCCGTTTGTCCCGAGGAGGATAGCTTCATTGTCAGGTAGATCTGTCAGACTGAAAACGATGTGCTGTGATATTTGAAGAAGTCCCAAACTAAATTATTACAACTTATATAAGAGAGAAAGACCCGAGAGAAAGACCCGAGAGGGCGAGACCAGAGAGAGAGACCAGAAAGAAAGGCCAGAGAGAGACCAGAGAGAGACCAGAGAGAGAAGAGAGAGAGAGAGCAGTGAGAAAGGTAAAAGAGAGAGGCCAGAGAGAGAGATTATTATCCCTGGTGTCACTTGTTGCAACAAGCGAGAAAACACTTTGCTTTTGTGTCCAAATCACCAGCTGTGTTTGTGGAGTCCCAAGTGTGAGCCAAAGTATAGCCCCCCTTGTCTCTGTTGATGGTCTGTGTGCCTTGCTTCCTGATTTTCAATTGCCTCTTGTATCCATCTTTAGTACAGAGCTGAGAGGGCCTTAGGCAATACTAACTTCTCTAACGTCTTATCAACAGAATATTTTAAGCCTCAAACCTAATCAACCTTTTCTGGTGTGTGTGTTTCGATCTTCTTATTGGTCTAATAATACTAATGCTACATGTCTTTTGTCTTTTGTCTTTGCAGCGGGATGCTAGAGGCCAGTACTTGTTTGACCTCATCTGCCATCACTTAAACCTGCTGGAAAAAGACTACTTTGGCATCAGATATGTAGACCCAGACAAGCAGCGTGTGAGTCTTATTTCACTCTAAATTTCTTTCCAATTTACTTGAGCTGTTTCCCCTCCCCCGTGCTCTTTTTTTTTTCTCTGCAACATTTCCCTAATTACTTTACAACATTGGAGCTGCTACTACTGTTAGTATTCTACGCTCTTCTCTGCTGAGGATACAAGGCTCCATCCAAATAGGTGTTCATTGTAACGCAACATCTGCTAATTAGCGTGTTGCCTCCACAGAAATGCCAACGCGTTTAAGGGTGTGTTCGAATGTGCGACTGAAGTGTAATATCAAGTGTCTAAGCAGTGAGGAAGCCATAGGAGGCTGATGTAAACGGGAGAAATGTTGGCATTTGGCAAAGGTATTGTTGTAAGTGTGGCCTTTTAGTGCTACAGATTTGCATTTGACGCAATATTAGAAATGGGGGGAACATTTTTACTTTAGAGACGCTTTTTATGAATTAATGTTTTGGTAAAGCAGTAGTGCGTGGCAACAGTAGTGCTATGAGACATGGCTCTGATTGCCCCCCCCGACCCGGAAATGGAATAATAAAGGGCTAGAAAATGACATGACATGACAGTTTATGAACAATTTAATTTGAATTATACTGGATGGGAAACTCTAATTTAGAAATCCTAAATAGACTAAGACAGAGTTGCCTTATTGCCTATTAGTAAGTAAGTTAGTAAGTAAGTAAGTTTTTATTTATATACCGCCTTTTCACTGCAGATCTGAGTCTCAAAGCGGTTTACAATTGTTAATTTTGGAGACTATTACAGTAGTCTCCAACCTGCGGTGTAAATACATCAGTACTTTATCCCCCCCTTTCAAATAGCTCCATGGACCATTTGTAACTGTATAATGTGCCTACATACAGTACTATTGTAGTGCAGTATTAAACAGTTGTATGGATATCTTACTGTACGCCATATAGGAGAGCTCACCGTCATATCTAACTGAATCATCGGTTGTGCTACCCTCGAGTCAAAATGATTTGCCACAATGTTTTAAAATTGGAAGAAAAATACCCTAAAAAAGGCCTAAATGATGTAGGGTTGGTCAAGTTGGCAAAAATCATCAACATTGCAATTAATACTAAAATATTTGGGGTATTTTTTATTTTATTTTGGCGCTTCTGTTGGACCTGAGGAGCAGGTCACAAGAGGAGCCCTCTGACCTGGTATTAACACCCAGTACATGTGGTTGTGTTGGTCTGAGGGGGAGATGCCGCAGATTGACAGCCTCACTGCTTTCAGTCTACCTCAGGGCAGCGGAAACTAACTACCATTTGGAATGATTAATGCATAATGCACTTTGGAAATTAAAATCTACTAACAAATAAAGTTATAGTTGTGGATACAAATCTTACACACTGCTTCCAAAAGTATTGAGTAATGTGCTTAAATGAGACATTCTTTTCATATTAGTTTTCTCTTTCGTCGTCAAAGACGGACCTGTTGTTCTTTCAATATTGAAACAATTATGAATTATTTTTATGTTTATTATCAGAAGTGGGGAATTGCAGGCTAAGATACATTTCTATCCTTTATACATGTTAATCCATGTTTTTTCTACTTAAGAAATGATTTTACTCTTGAAAACATGAAATGACAAGTTAGTTTAAGGGACAAAAATAATGCATCATGTTTTCTTTTCTTCATTATTAAACAAAACAAATAATGTTATCCCACTCTGCCGCTAAATTTAAATACAGTATTTAGCCTACTGTATCTAAATGTGTCACTTTCTTGAATTAGAATCAGTTCACCCTCTCTGCGTTCAGAACATCAGTCAGATTATCCCCACAACAGCTTTCGTGTGTGTGTGTGCGCGTGCGTGTGTGTGTGTGTGCTTTTGTTTTTGTTGTGTGTGTGTGTGTGTGCGTGGTGCCATCATTGGGGATAAATCTAAACTGATTAGATGCAATAATTGAGTGTTATTTGCAGCTCAAAATTTTAATCTTACTTGAATTTGAATTTATTTATGAATTTATTTCTTTTTATTTCAAAACCTGCACAGAAGACACATTTGACAAATGTTCAGACACATGTTCAAGGTTTGAAAAGGGGTTGGATGAAGCACTATGCTTATTTTAGCCCAACCCTCTCACCCACACAACACCCGTCAAAATAATCCAAAAATCACATCACAAAGTACTATTGTCAATACAACACTACCACCAATGGTATACAAGAATACTACTGTACATTTTGCCAAGAATTTCAATACGATACTACCACCAATGGTATACAACAAAAAATGTATATATATATATATATATATATATATATATAGAAAAAAAACAACAAAAAACAACCCATGCGCATACACGCACATACACGCACATTCACACACACACACACACACACACACACACACAGGCCCGGACACTCTGACCCCACCCCTCTCTGCCATCACTCGCTCTGTGCTGAGGGCATCACTCTCTTTCCTCCTTGTATTTCTTTAGTACATCTTTTTTAAACAAAGCTTTAAATTGAGTCAGATTTGTACTATTTTTAAGTTCATCCTTTAAGGTATTCCATAGAGAAACTCCTCGCACTGAGACACACATTGACTTTAAAGTGGTCCTAAATTTAGGCAAGTATACATTTTTTATTTCCTCTTAGTCTATGACTATGATGCGCGTCTCTGTCACGAAATAAATTCTGAACATTTGGAGGCAGAGAGTTTTTTGATGCCCTGAACATAATCTGAGCAGTTCTAAAGTGAATCAAATCTTGTAATTTAAATTCTTCCAACTCTATGAACAGTGGGTGAGTATGATGCTTGTAGTGAACATTAGAGACAATCCTTATGGCCTTTTTCTGCAGCGTGATCAGAGGCTGTAAGTGGGATTTGTAGCAGTTTCCCCACACTTCAACACAGTAATGTAAATATGACATGATGAAAGAACGATACAATAATAGAAGAGCATTGGTGTTGAGTAAATGACTTGCTCTCCTCATCATTCCAACACATTTAGCAACTTTTGACCTGATGAAATTTATGTGGGGTTTCCAGGATATTTTATCATCTATTACAACTCCTAAAAATGTATTTTGGTGAACTTTTTCCATTTCTGTATCGTCAATGACAATCTTGACAGGAATATTACATCTGCGATTGCTAAAAAGCATAATCTTGGTTTTTTTTATATTTAATGACAACTTGTTTGTATTAAACCAGGTCTTTAGTTTGTTCATTTCAGCAGTTACAACGGCCAAGAGCTGCTCCAGATCATCACCTGCACATATGATATTTGTGTCATCGGCAAAGAGAATGAATTTCATTAAGTTTGATATTGTACATATATCATTTATGTACATTATGAATAAAGTGGGTCCAAGTATTGATCCTTGAGGTACTCCACACGTTATGTTCTTAAATCCAGATTTGTGTTGGTCAATCTGTACCAGCTGCCTTCTCTCACTTAAATAACTCTCTAACCATTGTTTAGGCTGTCCCCTTATGCCATAGCTCTCAAATTTGTGTATCAAAATATGGTGGTCAATTGTATCGAACGCTTTTTGAAGGTCAATGAAAATCCCTAAAACAAATTTATTTTTCTCAATAACATTAGTAATTTCTTCAATTAAATCAATTAGTGCTAGTGAAGTGGATCTGTTTTGTCTAAATCCATATTGACTATTGGACAGTAAATTGTGGTTTTCAATAAAGCAGCGAAGTCTAGTGTCAAATACTTTTTCTAATATTTTAGAAAACTGTGGCAGAAGGGAAACAGGCCGATAGTTTGTAAAGTGGTGTTTGTCTCCAGCTTTAAAAATTGGTATGACTTTTGCGAGTTTCATTTGTGAGGGAAATTCTCCCAGCTGAAAAGATAAGTTGCAGATATGTGTGAACGGTTTAGCAATTTCCTCTGCTACATTTCGGACAGTCCTCATGTCGAGATCATTAATATCACCAGATGTTTTATTTTTACAGTTCCTAATGACATTGAGGACTTCCTTCTCGTCTGTGGGGGCGATAAACATCGAATGTGAATTTGTTTCAATGAGTTCTCTTAGCTGATCATTGTTTTCTGGGATTTTTCCTGCCAACTCAGGCCCTATATTAACAAAGAAATTATTAAAACCATTTGCAATCTTCTTTTTGTCTCAAACAATCATGTCATTTTCAAAAAAAAACTCAGGATAACACAGGCTGTTAGAGCCACGACCAATAACGCTATTCAATACATTCCAAATTCCTTTAATGTCATTTTTCTTTTTGATAAGTAAATCTATATAATATTTTTGTTTCTGCTGGTTCTCATCATGCTAGTTAATTTATTTTTATATGTTTTGTATTTTTGTTCAGTTTCTGTCGTTTGATACCTAAGAAATTGCCTATACAAGTAATTTTTCTTTTTGCAAGCGTTTACAAGGCCTCTTGTTAACCATGGAGTTTTTGTGTGCTTTCTTGTGCACTTTTTGATTGGACAGTGCTTATCATAAAGTGTGAGGAAAATGTCAAGAAACAAATTGTAAGCTCCATTTACATCAAACATTGAAAAAATAGGATCCCAGTTTTGCCTCGCTAGATCATGCTTTAATGCTAAAAAGGATTGTTCTGTTGTAACTCGTTGAAAAAAGACCCTTTTTACTGGTTTGGAAATATTGCTGTTGACATCATACATCATGAAGACCGGTAAATGATCACTCACATCATTCACTAACACACCTCCAGTTAACTTGTCGTCTAAAATGTTGCAGAATATATTGTCTATAAGAGTGGCACTATGAGATGTGATTCTCGTGGGTCTGCTGATAAGTGGGAACAAGCCCAAAGAAAACATGGTGTCAATAAATTCCTCTGTATGTACATGTTTATTAGAATTTAAAAGGTTAATGTTAAAGTCTCCGCATATGATAAATTGTTTGTTTCTATTATTAAATATCTTTTCCATCCATTCCCTAAATAGTTTCAAGTCGGATCCTGGTGTCCTGTAAACGCAGCTTACAATAATGTTTTTCTTGTTTGGAATTGCTAGATCTATCGTGACACACTCAAAAAGGTCATCTATCGCTAAACACAAATCATTTACAATAGAACAGTTCATGTTTTTGTCCACGTATAGAGCCACTCCCCCTCCTCTCTTGTGTTGCCGGTTTGTACAGAACATTTCATAACCCTCTAATTCAAAGTCACTCTCACTATTCTCTCTTATCCACGTCTCCGAAATACCAATTATATTAAAAGGTGACTTAAATTGGTTCAAGGAGTCCTGGATGCCTTCAAAATTTGCGTATAAACTCCTGCTATTAAAATGTACAAGAGATATACTTTTTTCTTGCATGAATCTTTTCTCAAATGTGATGTTTGTATAATATAGACAATCAGTGTTAGTATTTTGAAGGATATTTTTATCAGGATCAATTTCATGCATAAAGCTTTGTGATCTATAATTCATATGGTCAGAAAAACTAATAGGCTCCAAGTTTATGTTCAGATCTTCATCCTCAGTTTCAGAAGAGCCTTCGCTATCACAACTATACATGTAGTATTTCAGAGACATGAATAAAGAGAGAGGGTGCATGGTCATAAAGTGAGGGGCCCAAACACACAGACACACAGCCACATGACCATGAAAACATACACAAGTTCACTCTCACACATATGCACACACAATCACACACATACGAACACACTGCAGGTAGTGAAGTAGGAAAAAACATAAATGAAAAAAGAGAAAAATAGGAAGGATGCATAATGCATTGACAAGAATAAAAATAAGAAAAAAGTAAAAATAAAATAAAAACGCTCAGACTCGATAGTCTGATGGTTTCGCCGAGAGTCTCAAACACCACTATGCTGAGAGAAGAATAAAAACAAAACACAAAACACAAAAACCAAAACAAAACGCAAGGGAACAAAAAAAAAAAAAAAAAATTAACGCACATACACAAGGGTTTCCCTTTTTAAGTAATAATACTTGGTTCTTATTTTTCCCATGCATTTATTAAACAAACTAAAAAAGGTTTCACTTCAAATGTATATTGGACATGGGAAGACAAAAATGGACGTCCAAAAACTTGAAAATAGAAAACAAAAAACAAAATAAACAAAAAGCAACAAAATTAAAAACAAAAACGATAAATAATAAAAAACCAAGATGAAAGATCATGAAAGTAGAATTTCTATGCTTAAGATGAAAGGAGCTATACGAATCTATTATTGTTCTCTTAAGAGAACAATAATATTTATAATATAATAAAGAACAAAGAATATATAGTCTTTGTGAAAAATATAGACTTAGGCCTAACCTACATTATTTCACTTATTTTGCTAAACAGCTAAACAGTATGTTGGCCCATTACAGCAAAGTTTGATTCATAGCATAGCATCGGTCTCTCGCTGGATGCTGATCTCCGTGTTGGAGTCCGGTGAGCGCGCTCGATTTCGAGTCCTTGCGGTGCGGCAGATGTAATCCCGAGGGTTGTTGAAATAAACCGGGTCAGGAGCCCGGCTACGTCGTTCTTCTCGGTTCCTTCACTGAACCCGACGAATCTTAAATTATTTCGTCTAGATCTGTCCTCCATCATTGTCATTTGGTCACGCAGCTCACGCCACTCAGCTCTCGTTACCGGGGGGTTTTCCTTCTGTTTTGCGAGCGTGTCCTCAATTCCACTCACCCGCTCCTCGACTTCAGTCATGCGAGTCACAAGTGAGGTGAGTTTTCCTTCCACAGATGCGGTCATTTCTTTTATGGCCTTTAACTCTCCCAAATCCACCGACATCTTTTGGAGCATGTCAAAGATAGTTTTGTTAAAGGTGCTTCCTTCGGCGTTTGCGACTGTTGGGTGCTCTGTGCTGCTGGAATCACGCTCTTCCTCCTGATTATCCATTGCATCCAGGTGAGCTGTAGCGCGCGTGGTTCTCGTTCTTGGCTTTCCTTGCTCCCTTTTTTGCTCCTTTTTAGAAGATTTAGACATTATCTTAACTTCACCCAACTTCGTATTTGGGTCTGGCATCATTGGCTTTTTACTTTAAAGGATAAATCAGATAGTGGCGTTTAAGCGAGACGTCTACGCAGCCATCTTGCTACTCTCAGTGTTCTGTCCCCTCCAAACCAGGCTGCAAAACTCCATCAACTCACAGCCTTTTTGGGGATTGGCGCGCTCCATCGCAGGAGCCTCTCCGATCTGAAGGCCGCACCGGGGCCTAGGGCGCCAAACCTCCTTCCAATAAAATACTCAAAAGCTTCTTGTTTTCTCGTCTCTCCAAATTGAAATGCAGCCCGCGGAAATTCAATTTGGTAGACGTCAGCCAAAGTTACCCCCTCCAGGCCGGTTCACATCCCCAGCCTATCGCACAGCAAACGCCCCCTTCCAATCACCCGTACCGGCCAGGCAGCCGCTTAAAAGCGGAGAAACTCCCACTTCACGGCCTCCCGAAGCCTTGCAACCACCGCCTCCCCTCCTCCTCCTCTTCACCCTGCCTCCAATCTGCCTTCAATCTGCTTCCCGCTGCCAAATGCCGCCACCAGTGCCTAGGTCCCGGGGGATTGGCGCGCTTCATCGCAGGAGCCTCTCCGATCTGAAGGCCGCACCGGGGCCTAGGGCGCCAAACCTCCTCCCAATAAAATACTCAAAAGCTTCTTGTTTTCTCGTCTCTCCAAATTGAAATGCAGCCCGCGGAAATTCAATTTGGTAGACGTCAGCCAAAGTTACCCCCTCCAGGCCGGTTCACATCCCCAGCCTATCGCACAGCAAACGCCCCCTTCCAATCACCCGTACCGGCCAGGCAGCCGCTTAAAAGCGGAGAAACTCCCACTTCACGGCCTCCCAAAGCCTTGCAACCACCGCCTCCCCTCCTCCTCCTCTTCACCCTGCCTCCAATCTGCCTTCAATCTGCTTCCCGCTGCCAAATGCCGCCACCAGTACCTAGGTCCCGGGGGATTGGCGCGCTTCATCGCAGGAGCCTCTCCGATCTGAAGGCCGCACCGGGGCCTAGGGCGCCAAACCTCCTCCCAATAAAATACTCAAAAGCTTCTTGTTTTCTCGTCTCTCCAAATTGAATTACTGTAGGCTACAAATGTTTTTCCTTCACTGAAGCAATTATTGGTCTGCTAATGTTTGCATGAACTTAATTTGCATTTTTAAAGGCCAACCAGCCACCACCTTGCCGTGAGACAGGAGTGTCCAGTGAAAGAGAAAGAGGTGTGAAACCCACCCATCTGGTGAATTTCTTTAGCGTGTATAGTGTGTGTAGTGCGTGTGATTGTGTGTGTATACGGTGTCTGATGGTGTGCGTGTTGTGTGTGTATACGGTACTTGATGGTGTGCGTGTGGTGTGTTTGCTCGTGCGCGTGTGATTTTTATCGACTAGGACGCAGCTTTTGATTGTGAATTCAAAATAAAACTTTTGCACCATTGAATGAGACTGTCTCTCCCTCCTCCTTAAAACTTACCTGTGTGCTCTATTTAAGTTAATTATATTTCCCAGGTCCTAGACCTGGGTGGCGTTGTTGGTTTTAAATTTACCACTTTATAGTTCGCCCACCGCTCGCGCTACATATGGCATAATTTTGCCGATAGTTTGAAATGCAATTAATTACGATTAATAAATGTTGAAGCTGTAATTAACTCAATTCAATTTTTTTTGTAGTATGATAGCCCTAATTATTTGTTATAGTTCTTTCATCAAATTCATTCACATTGTTTGGCTTCACTATTTCAAAGGATACAGTAGGTCCCATTCCGTTTTGTCGTCTTCATTCACGCTTCTCGGGAATCACGCAGCTGCGTGAAAAATAGTACATCTTATCGCCACAAGGTGGCAGGCTAAGTCCGCTTTAGCTCTGCCAGCGACTTGGACGCTCAGGTATAAGACTGCGTGCAAACCTGTCTAGCCCAGAGATCCTATGTTAGCCGAATGGTTAACATTAAAGACTGGGACCTGGAGAACCCAGGTTCGATTCTTGTCTGAGGCACATCTTTTGGTTGCTTGTGGCAAAATTGTTTTTTCATTAAACAATTATTATATAACATCTTGTCTTT